>OZ020193.1:65016626-65434219 GCA_963971165.1 Philopedon plagiatum
TATCAAAACTGATGTAAATTATCTACCAAAGATAGCCAGAAGATAACAGTATGATTACCATATAAGGAGTTTATGATTGTATGATTATATTTTTGAGGAAATCATAATAATTATTACTCATAATTTATTTCAGTAAAAAGGAGTCAGATGTATAAAAGTTTACATATGTGTTAAACCATAAACATAGTAAAACCTGAGCTTCCATCAAGTTAAGATGTACAATTATCATGTAATGTAGCATAATATTCTAAAAATACTTAAATGATTGCCCTCCAACCAAGACTAATGATTGTCTTAACATATGCACTTGTTGAAATTCAATTTATAATCCCTTGTTTTCACTTATCAAAGAATGCGTGGGCTGTTCTATTTAAATAGTTATCTATTACAGTACCAACGACCCCACTTGAAAATGTATCATATACAGGGTGATTAAGTTACGGTATATGTAAATCGGTAGTAAAGATTTATACCTCATGTTGTGAGGTCCAGTATTGTTCAGGCGTAGAGGTATTTATGAATAACATGTGGTGGATATTGTTCTTTACTTACTATTCTACTTAGTAGACACAGACATTGGTGAGGTTTGCTTCGGAATGATAGGAACCAAAGAGAGAGTTTGCAACCGATTAATTTTACTGCAAATTTTCTTTATGAAAAAATTACATTTCCTTCGAACCAAGTGCGTTGTTGGATTCCTTGTAACATTCTGTCATGTTTTGAAATTTTTCCAAAGAGTGAGGTGTGTATTTACATACGCTTCATATGCCTAATTTCAGAACCGATCTGAAAAATGTTTCCACTGAAAGCCCTAGACTTTGGTAGGACTTGTTCTATTTCGACCAACAATGCATTCTAGGAAATAATGGGGAAGAACCTTGAGATAAGGCTTATTTAACCACTTGTACGCCTTACCCATTTACTTCAATGATCGTCATTTCATAGAATTGGTAATCAGTAAAAATGATAATTATGTGAATTGCAATTTAATTTGTTTTACCTCTTATCACAAAACAGTGTGCCCTATGATGTGTCATTTTTTACCGGAGTGTGGCTGGAGGAACCTTCCAGAACAAAGACAGAGTTGGTTACTGCCTAAGTAGCTTCTGAAGTTTCAAAAGAAGAAACTTAGGTCTATTTGCCGTCTCCAGGACCAGGGCCTTTGGAGGTACCAGCTCAAATTTAAAGAAAAAATGGGAAACACTAAGAATAGACAAAAATAATAAGGTTACTAATTGTGGTACCAGATCTCGAAGGTGTGGAAGTTAATGACATTATTGACAAATTTCTAAAAGAAGGCGGTTTTGTGAGCTTGAAAGCTTTTGTGGTCTTAGGACAAGGAGCAGAATTTTTTCTTTATCCGAGACAGCCCGCGTAGACTTCAAGCCTAAGTACTAACGTAGGTACCGTGGGCGTCTGAAGAGAAGGGAGATGTAATATTTACAAGGCAAGTTAAGGACAACTACCACCATAGTTTGTATCTAGCGGCGTTCACCTGCAAGCCGTTTCAGGTTTTTTTTTACAAATTTGGCTGCTAACTTAATTTTCCCAATTTCTCCAAAGCTAGACAAATAAACAGATTAATATTTACAAGGTGAGTTAAGGACTACTAGCATTGTAGTTTGCAGTAAAAAGACTTACTATTTCAATAAAAATTTATAATAAAAATATTATTGTTTACTCGACTGACCAAAAAGCTTCTGAAGCTTCAAAAGAACGGACTTATTTACTGGCCTTCTTACTACCCTGGAAAGCATCAACTAAAAATCCCAAAAAAATAGGACACACTGACAATAATAATGGTAATTAACTTTTTAAATTAGTAAAATGCGAACAAATAGTATAAATTAATTATCTCTACACCTGCGTTCTTTATTTTGCAATATAAAAAGTACTAAATTTAATGGCGGATCTATGCACAGCTTAGGAAATGACTCAATGGTTTTAGTTTATTACCATTACCACAAAATGAAACGTTACAATGCAAAAGGGTAAACACATGTACTCCTGTTTCAGAAACTAACAAAATTAATCCGTTTTGTTCGTATTCCGTAAACCAGCCAGAAATAAGATTCCCTCCATTAAAAATGTATTTGAATTTCAAACGACCTCGCACTTGGAGAAATAAAAACACTTACGAAAAAGCTATTAGTATTTCCACCAAACCATGACATGTCGTGAAACATTGACTTTTTTAACAGCTACTTTTTTACGGGATGTTGGTGTAGATACATCTTCCTAACGCTAAAATCTGTAAAGCTGCTTATTTATTTGTAAAGCAAATATTTAAAACTCATTAAGAGAGCATCACCAGATTCAAGAACAAAATACACACATAATAAATTATCATTTTTGGTTCTTCCTTGTCTGTGGCCTTTTTCTAAGTCAAGTATAACGGTAATTTTTTCTGTTCTGCTCGAGCAGTTCCTTTCAGTTTCTTCTCAATTCGTTTTATGTTTTCTTATTAATTAAAGAATGCTGCTTTCAATATTATAAAATGAAAGAGAAAGAGAATGCATCAATAACAAAATAATAAAAAAATGTTCTAATTTAATATTAAGTTTTATATTATTAAAACTTTTCTTATAGTCTTTTTCCTAGTATGACAGTAATTATATGCCATTTCCACTGCACTCTTAAAAATATATTCCCACTGGAGGACACACACTACAACGTGTTAATTCGTATACGCATAGGAGGTCATATAGTGTATACTCCATAATATATTCTAAAGTATATCGATCAGCGTCTACTCTCTTTGGTGGATGCAACATAGTACGATATATATATATATATATATATATATATATATATATATATATATATATATATATATATATATATATATTTGTGGAGCACAAGGAAATAACTTACTGTAAATAATTTTACTTCATTTTTAAATGCTTCAGTCACAGCAGAAAATATTGCACACTGTAAAGTAACTGTAGCTTTTGTGCAATTATTGCACAAAAGCTACAGTTACTTTACAGTGGTTTGATGTTAAACGTACTGGATAAGTTCGTGCCTTAAAGGTCATTTCGCAATTCTGATCATACAATGAAAAAAAAAAATCCATTATTTGTACGTATAATAGACTAGTGTTTTCATTGGATAAGAGGATGTGTTTTTAGTCGTGGGAACCCCATTCAAGACAGTAGGAGTACCGTATCTTTATAGCACATTACCATAATTAGCGTAATTTTTATAAAGTTCCCTTGAGACGATTGTGTAATTAGACACATTTTCTCAGATGCACACGATGCTCCCAAACGGTTTAATGACTTATAGGTGCTGCATTATTAGTAACTGATATGAATTAACAGAAAATACATTTTTTAAAATGTTTTTCCGGGATGAAGAAATCCCCATTTGCTCTCTCCCACGGTCTCAATTTCTGTTTAAAATATAAATGAATAAAAATGAAAAGTATACTTTAATCACACCCACAAAAATAAATTTTTATTTAATTAACAATTTGTAAAGTCCAATTTTATGCATCGCAAGCAGTGCGTAAGATATTAATTATAGGACTAGTATGTAAAATAATAAAAAAATTAACAGTGCATAAATTACTATAATATATGGTTTATGTGAAGAGGTCAGGAAGAAAACATCAATTTTTAAGTACAGTTTTTACAATACAGTTAGTTTATATCTTATGTCAATTTTTATAATCCCCCAAAATTACATTAAAATTTGAAAACTATATATATATATATATATATATATATATATATATATATATATATATATATATATATATATATATATATATATATATATATATATATATACAGGGTGACAACTATTTAATTGACCACTATTGGTATCTTGTAAACGGTAATGTCTACGAAGTTGATTAAATTAGAGAAAATGTGCCATTTTGAAAGCTTTTTTAACATCCCGTAACTGCGTTGCCGAATTGTTTTTGATTCATTAATGAGATACAGGGCGATTTGTTAAAAACTTCTAAAATTGACATCTTTAATAACTCAAACGGTTTTTGAATTGCATTTTTTAGAGTATGTTTTACCCAAAATACAATGATATATCACTTAACCCTATTTACTTACGTTTCGGCACAAATTATACATTATCAGGAAAATTTTGAATATATTGTCAGTACGGTTATGATCTTTTCAAATATTATTTTCATTTGATTTAGCTAGAATTGATACAAAATAGAAACCAGTAAAAATCGTATTTTAAAAAAGCTTTAACACATTTCCTCTAATTTAATCAACTTCGTAGAAATTACCGTTTACAAGATACCAATAGTGGTTAATTAAATTATATATATATATATATATATATATATATATATATATATATATATATATATATATATATATATATATATATATATATATATATATTACAGTGTGTGTGACCTCCGCTGAGTACATTTTCTTTTTCAAAATGGCATCTAGTAAAGAGCAAATACAGTGAGATTGATTGTGAATAGCTGCCTCTTAAAATTTTCTAAGCCCAATTGTTTTTTTTTTCAATAGTTCGCCATGTAAACATAGTGATTAATTAACAATATTCTAATAATATTCTTAGTGTTATCATGGTTTTTCGATATTAATATTTTTAAATTAAAAATGGAGTATTTTTGTTATAATTTGCTTAATAACTTTGAATTGACAACGGCACTGTTTAAATTAATTTAATATAGAAAATAAATCCCTATTAATTTCACCCAACACATATAATAAAGGTGTGTCCAAAAGATACCGCAATCAAATCTTAAATCCAATAGAACAACAATAAAACTATACAAATTAGTATAAACCGTCATATCTCAAGGAAGATTATGTAACAAAATGTATTTAAAAAAGATTTTAGTTATTATACAGATTGTACTTACACATTTTTATAACGTTACGTTGTTAATTAAAAATAAAATTAATAAATAGCTGTTTGGAATTTATTGATGTTCCTTATATTTTTCATTATATGATATAACATATTTTATATATATATATATATATATATATATATATATATATATATATATATATATATATATATATATATATATATGTGTGTGTGTATATATAATACAATACCTGTTGCTTCTTTAAATGTGCTTGTACTCTTTCATATTGTTTATTTTTAAAAATTAATAATTTAAACATCCATTCACTTTAAACATTGTTTTTCATAAAAAAAATGTTCAGGGGGGGCGGCGGCATTACTTTATAGAAACACTGTACACTTTCTGGAACGTGCTTAACCACGTGCTGTTATAATTAATATTTCACACATGTTCCCATAATCAGTGGTGTAGAAGGCAGTGAAAGAAAATGAATAAATATTAGATTATCAAAAAGTTATTACTTAATGAAGTGGTATTTAAGCACCTTAGACTAAGGTCGGTTACAGCTCTATTGTTCGCAAATTAGTACTGATTTGAAATAGGTGGATTCAATACGTGATCTACAGGGGATAGATCAGGGGAGCGCGGAGGCCAGCAAAGTACGTTAACGTTAGATTGTTCAGGTTTGCTTCATTGGGTCACCCTGATTTTGAATCGAGTGACATTGGGTTGTTTCCTTGTCTACAAATGCTTTTTAACCTTAGTATTTTCATGATGGTACGCCTTTGATCAATGTCATATTATGCTGGCCAATATGTAAATGAAAGCCGAAACTTGTCTTGCATGACTCAATTTTCAAGCACTTGGACATAAAAAATTATGGGCTATATCGCACCGCAAGCTTATAGATTTTACAGTTACTTCTAGTCCATCGAACACGAAATCGTACCGAATATAACATGGAGGTTATGAAATCCAACATAATTTAGTGAAGCACATTATGGAGATCATTTAAAATGCAAGAAAACGAAATATATCTTGAGTTGAATATAAAAATGAAATTTACGAAGACATCTTGGGAATTTTATAATAAATATCATTTAGTCAGGCGTCCTAACATTTCGGCGTACCTGACCTGACCTAGACAGGGTCGTACGAAGGTCTTGTAATCACCCAAATTGAAGGTAGCAAAAAAATTTATGTCGTATGTTCAGAATTCTCAATGCTGCTGTGTCAACAGAGGTTTTGGTATTCTGCATTAATATAGAGTACAAGCATACAATTATCCATTTTGACCAATCCTTAAGATTCTTTGCGATATCTTTTATTTTCTATTTCATGAATCAGCTATAATGAAGCAATCACATCCAGTAAGGAAGTCGTAAAATGTAACTATTCGTGTTATGTCAACGCTTTCACCTTATTTTACTGCAATTTTGCTTTTTTTTATCGCTCTAGTCCGGATATGCACTAAATATCCATAGCCAGGTATAGAATGAATCATATTTGGGGTCTTTCCTATCTTTTATTTAAGGAGACTTTGTTTATAAATTTAGCTAGTCCATCATCAGCCTTATCAAGTAGATTTGATATTCTTATTACTACCTAGAGTATAGTGTCTTTTATCTATTACAAGGAACTAGGTCATTTCTAAAAATTGATAATCTTAAACAATGACATAATTACAGATACTAAACGTGCAATAATTAATAGATTTCTTCGATTTTTTGACATACAGGTAGTTTAAAGCAATTTTTATTTCAGACAATTACAGGTTAACAATAGACTTTTGCGAAAAACAAACAAAATAATGACATCATGAACTTTATTTTTATTGACGGATAATCAGATAATCTTTTAGTCGCACTTAAATCCATTTTTTTAAAAATATATCGATGAAATTGCCTACATATGTTAGTTTAAACAATATGTTTAACATTAAGATGGCTTTCGTAATATTTAATACAGTTTGTCTTAAATGATATTAACAGAAAAAATAACAGTACATGAGATTTAGTAGAACTGAAGGTTTTCCGTTAGACTTACAATTTAAATGTATGTACTTACATGAATATGTACTAATAATTCCTGATTTTTCATTGCTAGAAGGTCGGATTTACCATATCACATTAAACTCTTAGATTATGTAACGAAAAATAGATACATTTATTTACATCTGTTTTGTCGCCAACAATAAAGTAAGAACCAAGCAAGAAAAGCCACAAGTTTCATAACTGACAGAGACCGTAATTATTTCCTTCTCTCTCATCTTTTGCAAAGTATGCATCAGAGGCGTGTTTTGGATTATTCTTTATTTTTATGATAAAAATAGTGGTGCTGAATGAACTGGCAACGCTGCACGATTTTCGCTTTGGCCAAATCAGAATCGAAATAAAATCCGTCCCATCAACATGCTTGTCTTATCATTGCGAGTGTCTCTCTGATGTTGCCAAATGTAGAATATGGTCAGATTTTATAATATGACTTGGAGTAATACAAACTCGGCACATGCCTTAGGTATACAAAACAGAAATAGTCAAACTCGGCACAGAGTTTCAAAGATACCCTTTTATGGTTAAATTCGGCACATGAATAATTTCCTATGCTTCTGCTTGCAAAAAATACAGTTATGTATGCAATCTTTATAACAATTTTTTTTTAGTTATAATACATACTTATATGTACATAAGAAAAATATATTTCAAATTATAATTTTAATTAATGACAAACATAATAATGGGATATTATTTAGACATATTGTAGTTTTGACAAATTATTATTTTTATATTCTGTAATTTAAATATTAAAAATGAGGTTTCTTAGTGGCTATAGTTTTAAATTTATGAATTTGGTTAATTCTATTGCATTTGACACAAATTTTGGTTTGTACATTACGAAATACATTTACAAAAATAAATCAAGAAGGATTCGTTTGCTACATGGATGCACTAAAATGGAAATGAAACGATTCGCAAGCATTGGTAGTTTTCTTTAACGCAGCAGAAGCATCCGCTCATATATAGGGTGGAGATCTCGAATTAGCTGTAAAATAATTTTCGAGAAGGTAATCAGAAAATTCTTCAAGTCTATCGTCTACTGGCATGATTTCGTAAACATCAAAGAAATAAAAATCGTCAACGTCCTCTGGTTCCAAAAATAAAAGACCAAAACAATAATGAAGCCACTTTTCAATCTCGAATTTTTGTCTTTGTAATTCCTGTGTTAAACCTAGACTGTGAATTTTTCTCTACCATGCTTGGTTTAGGTGAAATTAACAGCCTGTAATTTTAGTATTTGGACAAATTTTTAACACTGCATTATGAATAGATACCTCAAAATCTACTACTATTTCTCCCGGTACAAATTATGTGTCTAAATAACCACAATACTCTTTAGTTTTTGACATGCGAGACGCATATACTGATGAAAAATATAAATATTCGGGGCCCAAACATTATTACCTGCGATAATACAACAATTAGGGTAGTTTTTCATTAATAAATTACTCCGGGGTCACATACACCCAGGGTTGGGCTGATTTAAATCAATTGATTTAAATCAAGATAAAAATCATGATTTAAATCAAGTGTTTTTTTTTAAATCTCACAATTTAAATCAAAGCCAATGACAATTTTGAGAAAATTTATTGAACGAAAGTAAATAACTTAGTCGATCTTTTTTAATTACAAAAACAAGAAACAAACTTTCACAAGCAATGGAAAATAAAAAATATTAAACTGAAACACTTTATTTTAATTCTTATTATAATACTTAAACAAAAATAGTAATTTTCCTGCTTTTTCAACTCCCATCAGTCCATTTCTTAAATCGGAAAGCCCAAAGGTACTGAAAACTCGTTCCACTGTCGCTGAAGAAGCAATTGCACAAATAAATTGTTTTAACACAGGTATCTGTTTTTTGATTTCTGGATCATCATCAGCTTGTGGTAGCCAGCACTGAATTCCACCGACGTTTTTCATAATTTCTTCAGAGAACATGATGTTTTTGAAGGGCAGAGAACGAGCAATAAATTTTATTACTAATGGTAATAATCCACTATCACCATACATTGCATTTATAGTTTCTAAAGCCAAATTTTTTTCATCGGCGGTCAACTTGTACTTTTGCTTAGACGGGCCCATCATATAAGCTATAAAGTGGTAAGGTGTCAGTGCTTGTTCATATCGGCGCTGAAATTTTTGATGTTGCTGAAGTGATAGTTGTGGATTTTCTTCTTCTTCAAAGATATTTTGTAAGCTTTTCCATTGTTCTACGGCATTCGAAACGGTAGCACTTTTTCCCTGTAAAGTATCCAAAGCAATCGATATTGGTTTTAAAATCTTCAAGTATTCTTCTGCACTGCGTTTGAGGAGGTCAATGTTTGAAACTTTTTCGAACATTGTATTATCAATTCTCTCTTTGTTTTCCTCACAGATCTGCAGCAGTATGTTCCAATGTGCGATATACATTTCTAAGCCGCCACTTGGCATCACTAGCGTTTTACCACTTGCCTGCTTAAATTTTGTGCTTGCTAAATGATTGTTGCGGAAGTACTTTACCACCTGGACCACATTTTCTTTGATATTTTTGATTTCCAGATCCTTACACAATAGATTTAAAATATGAGCTGAACAACCATAGGTTATAATTTGAGACTCAATTTTTTCTTCTATACTTTTCCTCATACCCGCCATCTTTGCAGCGTTGTCTGTAACAAGGGACTTTATACTGCATCCGTATTGTGATTCACATGACGAACGCAGGTCACAACAAATCTCTGTCAAATATTCTGAGGTATGAGGTTGACCTGAGGTATCGGGTTTCATACAGAAAGGCTTGTCCTTCTTCAGTTGTGATTGTAGCACACACCAGCCAGGAATATTCTAAAGCGAGACAGATCACGCGTGATATCTTCATGCCTATGACGCTCGTGGCTTTTCCTGGCTTGATTCTTACTTTACCATCTGTTCTACCGTTCCTAAGATTATAAAACATTTTATTATTTAAAAAAAGTTTAGGTTTTAAACTGCATTGCCCACACTATTACTCTTACCAGGGTTATTTAACTTTAAAATCCGAACCCCGGCCGGATTCTTATGTGTCATTGACTCGAAATTTTCATATTTAGTCAAAACATTTGTTAAGATTTGTTTCGTCTATAGGCCGGTTCTTGTAGCTCGGCTTCCTCGGGATCAAAATCGAGCGGCTTTAAATACCCACATAAATATCTGCTGTGTAGGGGAGCATTGTGTATTTTATAAACCAAGGCACTTCAAACCGATAATATTTCATCACATGTGGTAATATAGGCAGGGGCCATATGTTCACCTCAGGCCCGAATCAATAAATCCTCCCTAGTTTATTGAAATGGAAATGGAATGGGTGGAATTGTAATTTTTTAATTTATATAAGAAATATTAATTTACATACCTTCGCATGTGCCCAATTTTGTAGCATTTGATATTATTCTTTTATATTGCTCTCTGAGCGATTTTTGCTTACTATTCTTTGACTTCGTCTTTTCCATGGGGTCGATGTTTCTGGTGAATCGTCTTCACGCCCAGTCCAGAGTTTCTCTTTTTCCCTTAAAATTTAAGAATTGTCGACAAAATGATGTAAAATTTGTTTAGAAAAAATAATAAATGAAATACCTACCTTTATATTTATGAGATTTTGAATAAATTAGGTCACAAAAATGAAAACAACATTCTTGCATATGCTCTTTTACAAATTTAGCGATTTAAAAATAAACAAGCACGTCTATTATTGTATTTAAGAAATAGTGTACAAGTATCAAGTATCCCCATTAGGTGGGATACTTGAGCAAGGCCAAGGGAGACTTGATCACTGATTAAATAAAAAGCAACTTTAACTCAAAAGAACAAAATAAAATGATTTATTTTAAAAAAATAAGTTTATTTTGCTACATGGTTTAAAAAAATATATAAAAATCCAGAGGCTTATGAAAACTAAACTAGAATAAAATACTTCATTAAAGTTATAGGTATAAAAGTGGTATATATAATTATATCAAGAGTAGGTGCTTTTAAGCACTTTCAAATATCCAGGGCCTTCATGAAAGAGTAATATATTCTTTACCCTTTTAAAATAATATTTTTATCTGAAGCCAATCTAATAATGTCGTCAAATTCAACATCGCTTACATCAAACTCTACTATGGAAAACATGGATTTATTAAGAATGGATCCGGGATGATTTAACATTC
Source organism: Philopedon plagiatum (assembly GCA_963971165.1). Classification (NCBI taxonomy): domain Eukaryota; kingdom Metazoa; phylum Arthropoda; class Insecta; order Coleoptera; family Curculionidae; genus Philopedon; species Philopedon plagiatum. Next base: position 65,027,675 of record OZ020193.1, read on the forward strand.
TTTGAAGCCAAAACAAACCATTCTAAACGACACTGTAAACACAATTTGTAAACATTGGCCACATCATATTTTACTTTGTATTTTTGTACAAAAAATACGTTAGAAGCTTCACAAGATTTACTAAAAGTAATAAAAGCCCTAAAATATTTTATTTTTCTGCTAAATAATAATAAATTTAAATTAAAAAGGTTTTATTATTTATAGGTTATGTTATTTCTAAAGGTGTTTATTTAAAGTCGCTCCGAGTCATTTATAAATCTATAACTCGCACTTTTTCTTTTCTAGTTCATTAGACAAAGACGTACGTGTAACCGAGTGTTCAGACCGAGGTTCGGCCGTTTTCCTAAGCAACCAGCACAGACAGCAACACTTCTGAGCTCCAACACTCCAAGGCTATTTTATCTCTTTCTACTACCATTCTTGATTCAATTACGTATTTCCTTCAAGTTTGTAAACTGTTCCCCCAAGAGAATAACAAACAACAAATATAAGGCTTCACGTTCGATACGCTCACCGTATACGGACATCGAATCCTTTCTTAATAAATCCATGATTGAAAACAATTTTTTAGTTTCATCTGCACATTTTAAAGAAATAATACGGCATAACTTTATGCGACTGGTTGAACTGGACTTGCTTTTCTCAGTGCCTCTATAACAGCTGCCTTCATGTTTTCTTCATTTATTTTTCTTCTAGGTTTCGTGCCTTCTTTGCGTTTGTAAAACCTCAGCATCTACAAAAAAAGAAACTGCAAGTTTATAAAATTAAACACAAATGTTAGGTATTTAGGGATACTTGATCACCTGATCACATATCCCCAAGTATCACTTGATCAAGTATCCCTTTGAAAACACATGTTAAAAAATTAAAACATATCACTTACCTTGAAATGTAAAATCACTGTAATATCTTCAACAGATGCGCAATAAGGCGTTCGAAAAGCACTGTTCCTCGTACCGAATCTAAATGTCGACTGATATTGCCGCGAAAATTTTGCAGGGTTGCAAATACAGTGAAACCTCTATAACTGAGATCTCAAGGGACCTAGGATTCTTTATCACTTATAGAGGCTTCTCATTTACCCAGTTTCCCAGTATTCCAAATCAGTAAACTGGCTTTAAATAATATATAGGCTTCAGGAAACTGTAATTTGATCAAGTATCCCTTGTGATCAACTATCCCCCACTTCCCCTATTATTTGGTATTGGAGGGGCGTAAACAATTTGTTTTAAACGACCCCGTAGAAACATATCGGCTAACGTTAAGTCGGGGCTTCTTAGGGGCGACAAAATTGGGCCATGTCTACCAATCCACCTTGGACCAAATCTGCGGTGAAGCTATTCTATTATCTCGCGAGCGCAATGTGCTGAACAACACAACCATCTTGTTGAAAATCCATTTTTTGGCGAATTGCAAATTTTCGAGTTCATCTCTAAAAAATGTATCCAGCATTTCTAAAGCGGCGTTTACATTCGTATAGTAAATGGGTTAGTTACTTGTACCAGTAACTTGCAAGACATCTACTAACCCAATCCAAAACAAATCAGGTAAACACCTACTAGCCTCAAGTTGTATAAAGTGAACTACCCTGGCTAGTTGCTGGTAGAAGTATCTGGTACAAGTAACTATACCAATGTAAATACACCATTAGTAAGATAATCTATTGCAGGTGTTATTAAAACACCATGGGCCATGGACAGATATCGCGCACCACACGTTCACTTTTGTAAAATATTGTCTTCGTCTCATTACTCTAAATTCGGGGGTTTGTCGAGACCAGTACCTGACATGCTAGTCTAGTATGCTAGAGTTCTATTAGTAGAAAATGCACATTCATCAGAAAACATAATAAATTTATAAAAATCGATATTTCCACTTGAAATTTGGTCTCCCACCAGGACTGTAGCCAGGTTTTGATTTCAGAGGGAGCAACTAAAGTTTTAGGGGGGTGGGGGGCAAACTTAGTTTAATTTACGTAATCATTTAAAATCACGACAAGGAGGAAAAACTTTATTTTATGTATTTATTTTTTATGTTAAAAATGGAAAAATGTTAAGTATATTTTTCTAATAGACAAGACAATGATTTCAGTGATTTTCTAGCACCCCCCCCCCCTAGTTACAGGCCTGTCTCCCACCCATAAACAAAAATCTAGTCTTTTCGCTTCATCTCCCTCTTCCAATGTTTGGTTAAAGTGGGGTTTGAACGGAAATAATTTATTTTCTTAAGATCATCTGACTATGAGTTTTTTTCGCAACTTCTGTAAGATGTTTAGCACGATTTCTAAGGGACATCACAGGAGTTTCTCTAACAGACTGGAGAACTAAAACTGTGACAGCATCGTTTTGGTCATATTTTTCTTCTTCCTCTTAAGATTTAAAACTGAACCAGTTCTTTGGAACTTTTTTATTATGTTGTAGATTGTCATTTCAGTGTTATAGGGATTCCTACAAATTTCTCGCTAAATTGTTCCATGATGTAGCGGTATGATACTTGGCCATCCCCATTACACTGAACTATAAAAATACTTTGTTCAGTAGATAACATTTTGACGAGAAGTATTTTAAATTAAATAATTGCTTTATTTCATAAAGACATTGACAAACACGTCCATATAGGTGTCATTATTGTTTAATATGTAGAAACTAGTACTCTAGTTAAAGGTGTAAAAAAGAATAGTTGAGACTTTAAAAAAATAATGTGATAAAACTCGTTATTTTTAATATTTAAATTTTTTAATGAAAACTTCTACTTCGGCTTGCGGTTTAATTTAAAACGTACCTATTTCATATTTGTTCTTTTGGTAGAAAAATAAACAAGGTATGTTTACTCTTAGGCAAAATAACGTTTTCGTATTTTTTATGCTCCCTGTAAAAAAATTAGATTTTTCATCCCGTGAATCTTATTTATTTTACAAGCTAAACCTTTTATTATTAGTGACATTTTTACGTATCTTGCAAAATTTGGTCCATTTCTAAATCCTATCCGCGGACATATTACATATTACATAGTATGTAGGTGCCTACTCTAGATGTCGGTTTTTTATGTTTTTATACTTTTAATTATTTTATATTGTTTATTATTAAACAAGGTTTGTTTACATTTTTTGTCAAACGCATTTAGGAGAGGAAGAGGAATTATTTTGCCGGTTTGCCAATGATGGTTTTTAAATAAGACATTTTAAAGGGAAATTATAAGAATGAAATCTTTAATCTAAGCAATAATTTATTACGGTGAATTGTATTTTAATTTTTTTCCCGTAATAAGGAAACGAGTTAATTTAAAGGCCATTCATGACTGGGTTTAAAAAATACATTGCGAAGAAAGACAAGGTATTTAATAAAAATGCGAAACGTTATTGCTAGAAGGTTAAATTGCGTGATTAAGAATATTCTAAGTGACTCATATTTTACAGAATCGAAGATTGATTTTACGTGGTATTTTAATCATTTAGTAAACAAACTTAAGAATAATAAAATTAAAGAACTTTTTAAGTACTTGGGTAAATAAGTTATATTTAAATCTATTTAGTTGCGAAGTAAATAACGGGCAACCGGTTCTGATTAATTATAATTAGCTAGCCAACATGAGTAATTGAAAAACCATAGAACGTAAAACAGAAGACATGTAAACAAATTCCAATCAAAGAAATGTAAATTGGGCGTTGCTACAACAAATGTGAACGTCAAATGTCAAAACATTGCATATAAACATATTGGTTAGGTTTAAAATCGATCTAAGTTCTAATACATCAAGTGGTCAAACTGGCAAAAAACACTTACCTCTGTTAATCTATCTCTAATTTCTTGCTGTTCCTCTTCGGTAAGCCTTTGGGAATCCAAAGTTGAAGCCATTATATAAAAAAGTCTATAAGCTAATCAAAAATCACCGATATACACTCTATACAGTACACACAAAAGGCACGAACCTACCAAACGGAACACTCTACTTTAAAGCACGTTTGCTATGGCTGTGAGTTGAAGTATCGAAAAAGTCCACGCTGTTGCCACTTTAAAATCCCACTCACTTCAGTTGGTTTTGATAAGGTGCGGGTATGTCACTTTTCCTTAAAGCTTTTCCTAAATTTGTGCTAGAGAAAAATTTGTTTTTTGCTGTAAACCATGTAGAATCAGTCGTTGTGTTAAATCCCTTTTATCATTAGTTGTCTTTTCCATTCCGTTTCAAAGGTAGGTTAGGTTTAATAAATTACACTATTTCAGGCTTTCACTGAAACCAATTTGGCCTATTGTGATTCATCCCTACTTAGAATTCTTCCAATAGGTTCATCCTTCTAATGAAGGGGATTAATGCGTTGGGGAGTATCAAATTATTGCTTGGGAGGGCGCTGGTGGGATGCTCAGACCTTGATTTACCCATTTCTTGGGTACCTACGCTGGAGCTTAGGCACCCAGGACTTGGAGAAATCATCTAACCTGGTATCTCAGGAATTTATTTCCTCAAGGGTTCCAGACTAAGATTTATAATGATACCTTGCTATTGATTCTTTTAGCTCTGTATCTGCTTACTTATTGAGCCTGCAAGTCGATGATGTTTTAATTTAATGGATTTTTAGTCGCTGGCAGCTTAATTCTGATCACTCACATCAACAGGTTCCAGGATCTTTAGCAGATCTCGTCCCTGACCCTAGATAAGTTCCTACAGAGCCCAACGCCCTGCTTGATCATCGACATCGGTAGGTCGATCACAAACAGATCCCATTTTTTTAATTCAAAGTGAGTTCCCCAATCGACAGTTCTTCTTCAATTCCTCTTTGCTGGTGCGTACCTATACAGTTCCCATGAGCAAAATTACCATGGCAAGGCTAAATCCTCTGGAAGGTTTGCTCAGGTGTTGCACCCGTTTAAGGTCCAAGTGGTATTTTATCAAGCACGATATGTCTAACACCTTGAATTCAGCTTTTTGTGCCTCTTAATTTCAGGTTCCAAGCATCTCCGTTGGGGGAATGGGTTTTCATTCCCCCTGAGCAGGCGTTAAAACCTGATCACCCACAAGGGCAGATTCCAGGTGTTCAACCCTAATAATGCCTGGAGTATGTCCCTTACTGCAGTGCCGTAGCTAGGTGTAGGCTGAGTAGGCCCTTGCCTAGGGGCGGCACAAAAGTCTATAAGCTAATTAGGTCTTGTTATAGGGGCGCGAAAATCCTGGCTTACATTCAGTCAAATTAAACCTGGCTACGGCACTGCTTTACTGATGGAATTCCGATGGATAGCAAGGAAAATGATTGTGCGCCAAAATAGAGTTTAGCACCTGATCCAGGCTAAATTTTCTGGGAGGTTGCCATATTTTACATTCCTCCCACCTAGAGGGCTAAACCATGATGGTGGAGCGTAAAGACGGTGATGGACATTTAATGATTTGTCCAAACTAACCCTAATCTATGGATTTGTCCACTACCTTTGCGTTGGGCACGTGATACTGAAAAAAATATCATTTCAAAATTCATAAACTCATTTTTTTTAATACCTCACCTACTAAAATTTGTAGTGGTCTAGTGGTATAGGTGTACTAGGTTATTACTGTTACCTATTTATATTATTAAAATATATCTTTACGAAAACGAATAATAAATAATATTAAACTATTCAGATACAGTATTTCCAAGTTAATAAGAGAAAATGAAACATGCGGCAATGATGTCTAGCACTATACATACGTGGGTTGGGAGAATTGTCAGAATCTGTCACCGGTTGTTTTATAGGATGGGACTGAAAAACGAATCAACTAGGGATTTTACAGATTTTCTATTTTATTCCAGGCGGTATGTTCCTGTTATTTTTATGTAAGGTTTTATAATGTACGAATTATAAAAGACAACCTTTACCATGCGGTCTCAAACATTGTAAGTAGTTATCGTTTTCGGCGCCAGGCATCGATGCCGGTAAACAACTAAGAACTAAAGCTGTCCTTGTAAATCGGCATCTCACTCTATTCCATATAATTAACAAAAGACAAAAAGTCTTACATAGAGTGCTTGCTGATTTGATCAGTTGAGTTGATAGGGGAAATGCTTAGACAAGGCTCTAATCTAAGGGGAAATGGATACCTATGATATTTTATTATTATTTATTTGTTCAGGTTTGTTTTATATGTTTCTTTCTGTCTCTCTTTTTTGTCTTCTTTTTTTCTTTTTTTTCCTTCTTTTTAGTGTTCCGTGCTAAACGCAAAACGGTTGTTGGCAAAACGGAACACTTATGGAATCACTTGTCCGTCCGTCCGTCCGTCTGTCAGTGTCACAGGCGATTTTTTCTGAAACTATTCGACGTAAAAATTTGAAATTTAGCACGGAGATAGAGTGTGGTGGCCTAATTATAGACGTGAAGTATAAAAAGTTGATTTTTGATTTTGGGGGTAAGTTGGGATGTGGACAAAAAAATTTCAATGGCATCGTGTAGGGTGTCAAATGAAAGCTTATTGAAACATGAATTCAACATACATATACAGGGTGTTATGAAATTCACTGCATATATTGAAACCGGTAAACCCTAATTGGGCCCCTCAAAAAAATTTGTTTAATCCCTGCACTCCTGCACACCACCATGTATTTTTTATACATTTTTAAACATTTTTCGGGAAAAACACTTAGAAATTGCTGTCCCCCACCCTTATCAATCTTATCACCAAAAGGATCGCTCAGAAAAATCAGAAAAAATCATGAACATTGAGAATTATTAGGTGTAGATTGAGCCAAAATTATCAGGATTGAAAAATTCTAGCGCGATCAATTGTCATAAACAATTTAACTGTTTATTTCCTTATAACTGCTAAACCATTGGTTTTAGAGAAAAAGTTTTTGGACAAAAATATTTCTCACTATGTAAGAAACAACTTTTGTCCTTACACGTTTTTCAAAATTTTTAACTTGGTTTAGTCAGCTCCGCGCATGAAACCCAACCTTGGTTAGTCAGCTCAACGCATGAAACCCAACCCAACCCAACCCAACTTTTGTCCTTACACGTTTTTCAAAATTTTTAATTTGGCTCAGTCGAAACGCTTGACACTCAGCTCCGCGCATACGCGATGTGATGCGGCGTTGGTGCCGTCGGCGGTGGGTAGCGGGGGTCTGATGGCACAGAACACTAATTGATCGAATTTTTATCTTTGCTTTTTTCCTTTTTTTTTTCTTTTTAAAACTTTTTAACCGGCGTGAATACGACGGTTTTTTTGACTTTGATATTCATATACTGACGATCACAAAATATCCTGGGTCGAAGTAGGATCGAACCAACGATCTCTCGACTTCCGTGGTATTATGTACGACTATAGACAAAATATGTGTACGACTCGGCCCCCCAGAGGATACGTCATAACCTCGTGCAAAATAAAAATATATGACCGGCGAAACAAACAACCTTACACACTGTTGTCAAGTCTCACTCTTTTTCATAAAATTACGTATTTTTAGTTAAATAAATCTACATTTATACGCCGTGGATAGAAGCGGGGCTTAACACAAATTAAAGTAGTAATTTAGAACGCTTCCTTACATTCAATCTGTTGAATTACTTCGTATTCCATCCCATATTTTAGTCATTCACGGCAAAACCACAGATTATTTTTTCTATGCTGTGGCAACACAGTTTATGAACCTAACCTAAAAGTTAGTGTCAAACATCAGCATAAGCTATAAAAATATATTTAGTGATTATTTTATTAAATATATACGAAACAAGTTCTTCCTCTTTGTGCAACAAGGTTTGTAATAAACTATTTATTATTTTCAATAATATATTAACGGGAGAATCGTAGCTATTAGCAATGGACCCTAAAAAGCAAGTCTTGGTAAACAGTGTAATAAGCTTTTTGCAAGACGAAATAACTGGTAGCACTCTAAATGACGAAAGGAAAGAGTCCATTGAAGTAGCTATTCAATGTTTAGAGACCGCATTTGAAGTAGAACATCAAAATAATCCAGAAAAAGTAGACCTTTTGTCACTTATACCCGTTAAAACTAAAATAGAGGTGACAGAAGAACAAAAATCCCAAGCTGAGGAACACAAAACCAAAGGAAATAACTTTATGAAAAACTCAGAATACAACGAAGCAATTGCAGAATACTCTAAGTATAATTTTAAAGACATCATAATGTCAAAAAAATTTTAATTATATATTTTTAGAGCTATCGAGTTAAATCCATACAATGCTGTTTATTACTGCAATCGAGCTGCTGCTTATACCCGATTGCTAAAAGATCTTGAAGCAATAAATGACTGTAATGAAGCAATCAAACTTGATCCCACATATGGTAAAGCCTATGGACGTCTGGGAATTGCTTATTCTAATTTAAATAAATATGATCGTGCTCTCAAAGCCTACCAAACTGCTCTCAAATACGATCCAAGTAACACTATGTATGAAACAAATTTAAAAGTAGCTGAAGAGAGGCTTCAGTCTAGTCAGTCAAGTATGGGTAAGATATTCATTTTTTCTCTAATTTGTTTATTTTAAAGTCTATTCAAAGATATACCGTTTGACAAATTGAGTGCAATTTCCAAACTGCTCCATTGCCAAACCTGTATTTTCAGGGAAAAGTATAACATTTTATTAATATATACATAACTATGCTTTCTAAATGCTTTGCCTGTGCCAGTCTTATCTGTCAATCTGGCAACTCTGCTTCGGGTACTTTGCTATGGGATAATAGCAGCACAGTGTTGAAGTTAATGTGGATATTTAAATAATTTTTAATAGGTAATAAAACGATTTGTTTTAATATTAAGTTGATGTAGTATTTATTAAAATCTTTTTTTAATATGCACAGTGTCCAAAATAAGGAGGGCTAGTACGGGGATCTCGCTTATGGTTAGACCGAGGGGCGGCTAACTTCCAAAAGAGGTGTACACAGATTTTAAATCAGTATTGATTTAATCTGATTTAACACGATTTAATTGCTGTAACGCGCTGCCCAGCACTGTAGGTGATGCCAAATTGTGATGATGATTTAAGGAACGTTAGGTGATTTAAAGTGATTTAACATGATTTCAAATGATTTAAAGCCATTTAAATTGATGTAAGTGATTTAAAAAAATCAAAAAATCTAATGATTTAAGAAAGATTTAAAATGATTTAATGTGATTTAACAATATTATGTACACAGATTTAAGGGAGTGAGCCGCCCCTCGGGTTAGACATACAAAATTGGTTAAATGGGAAAAAAGTTGCGTAATTAAAGAACTAATAAAGTGATGTTCCGAAATTTTTAAGATGATTTTTCATTTTCGAGTTATTTTGAAAAAACTAAATTTTCGAATTTTTAATTTAATTTTTTTCTGGCGTTAATATGAAAGGTAGGGCAAAACTAATAAAACTTCTTTGTAGCAACTTTTAATGAACTTAAAGATTACATTATCAATTTTTTTTATTCGACGTTTCGTCTTTGGGCAGCGATCATCAACTTAATTTTTTTAAATACGGTCCTGATTTTTTTATGTCAAATTTTAGATGTCCTTTTTATTCTGAATTCAACAGTGTACTACACATTATGGTTAAATTATGTTTTGAGTTTTTTTTGCCATTATTAGAAATTTGTGTGATACGGACCTGTCTCCTAGAACTTTTCATACATTGCTTTAGATTTTGTAATTTAATGAAGAAAATAATGAAGCATACTCAATCTTTTTAATTTCTTATTTTAATTATGGCTTGTAAATAAGAAAAATAATCAATTAATTACCGTTGAAAAACATTTGTTTTCCAAATGATTACTTAGTAAGAATTAAAAACATCTAGAGTTGCCTTAACCTTTAAAAAAATTTCTAAAACAACACCACAAGAATTTTATGAATGTGTTAGGTAATACTAGTGATAAGCACCTACCATCCATGTATGTTGTTTGTTCATTTAATAATAATAATAATAAAGTTTACATAAATCATTTATAATTTAAATATGATTATATATATATGTATATTATAAATAAACTTGATAAAACCCCCGAAGACATACTTGTACTTATTTGTGGTGTGTTGTTAATAGTAACTGGTTGGTTATTAAATTAATGTTTCATACTAATTATAAAGTGCATTTCAATACTTTCACAGAACTAAAAAATGTATGAACCTGAAATTTGTCAATAATTGTCAACAAAGGCTCAAAACCTAATTAAACCATGATGTGTATAGACTGGTCTTGGAATATTTTTTAACAGTAATTAATTGATTATTTTTCTTATTTACAGTCCGTAATTAAAATAAGAAATTAAAAAGTTTGAGTATGCTTCATTATTTTATTCATTAAGTTACAACAAAATCTGGAACAATGTATAAAATGTTGTAGTATCACAGAAATTTCTTAATAATGGTGAAAAAAGACTCAAAACGTAATTTAATCATAATGTATGGTACACTGTTGAATTCAGAATAAAAAGGGCTTTAAAATTTGACATCAAAAAATCAGGAATGTATTTAAAAAAATGAAGTTGATGATCGCTGCCCAAAGACGAAACGTCGAATAAAAAAATTGATAACGTAATCTTTAAGTTCATTAGAAGTTGCTATAAAGAAGTTTTATTAGTTTTGCCCCCTACCTTTCATAGTAACGCCAGAAAAAAATTAAATTAAAAATTCGAAAATTCAGTTTTTTCAAAAGAACTCGAAAATGAAAAATTATCCAAAAAATTTCGAAACACCATTTTATTAGTTCTTTAGTTACGCAACTTTTTGCCAATTTAACCAATTTTGTATTTCTAACTATAAATACACTGGCCCTTCTTATATTGGACACCGTGTATATGTATAAAAATAAAAGAAACAATATAATATAAGAATAATAATCTATTATTACAGCTTAACGTTAAACTAGACCTAGTTCAGTGTCGCTGTCACTGTCATCATTTAAATTTATTATTATTGGTTCTATACTATTCTGTACAAAAATATAGGTATTTTCATTTTAAAGGTATGATTTACAGCATTTTTCCAACTTTCTACTGGGATTTCATTCACAACCTTGTTTATTAATTCTATGACATTTAAACATAGAGTAAGTGACGTATTTTGAGCTTTTATTCCAGATCTAACCTGGTGCCACATATTTTCTATTGGGTTAAAAACACAATAATATGGTGGTAGTTGCAGAACTGTATAACCCATTTCTTTTGCGATATTGTCAGAAACCTATTCTTTTCCGATATTAAATTCTTTTAGTACCTGTAGCAAATCAGTCTTTTTATAACTTTCGTGAAAAATATGTCTTTTTCCAGCATAAATTCCTTTATTTATGATTTTATTTAAATTTATATTAACACCTTCTCTTAATCCTTTAGGTGGTAAAAGAAATGTACATTTCTTTTACCTAATTTTTCTCGGAATCCTTATTTAAGGAGGGTACAACCCGAGGGGCGGCTCACTTCCTTAAATCTGTGTACATACTATTGCTAAATCAAATTAAATCATTTTAAATCTTTCTTAAATCATTGGATTTTTTACAACATCAATTTAAATGACTTTAAATCATTTGAAATCAAGTTAAATCACTTTAAATCACTATAAATCACCAATAAATCACAAAAATCACCTAACATTCGTTAAATCATCATTACAATTTGACATCACCGACAGTGATTTACAGCATTTAAATCGTATTAAATCAGATTAAATCAATACTGATTTTAAATCTGTGTACACCTTTTTTGGGAGTTAGCCGCCCCTCGGTACAACCCTTCCCCATAGATAAAAAAACCTTTATGACTGGCATTGTCGTTAAGAATCTGAGGGTATATCTTTGAACAGACTTTACCACTTTTCAAATTTTAGATGGTGGTGCTCCATCTCTTGAAAGACAGTTACCTGATACTTTATCTCAATTTATAAATAATCCAAATATTATTAATATGGCTAGTCAGATTTTAAGTGATCCGGGTTTCTGCAACATGTAAGTACTTTTTCTAGGTGGTTTTGTCAAAATGATGTACCTATTTTTAATTTGAATATTGTATTTTTTAGGATGTCAGGTTTAATAAGTGGTTCGGGAGGAGATGGAATGCCAAATGCTGTGGAAACTATGTTGCAAGCGTAAGTTGTTTTAAAAAAAACTTGTTAGTAAAACAATTTGAATTTATAAGGGTTTTTCACATATTATACATACCTATGTTAATTGAATAAAAGATACTGTTAATTACCAAAAGTAGTGTGGGTAATTAATAAACATAATTTGAGATCTTATAATATGCACTGTGTCCTACAATGTTTGCAACATATGAGGATTCATGTTAATATTAAATTCTATCCTTGATGTAGGTTGCTGCATAAGAAATATGGGGTATGAGGATAAGAATGTTATTTTTTTAAAATGAGAAGTATTTAACATAAAAAAATTTCTAACAGTATGCGGGTTCGGCAACTCATCAGCAAGCGTTTAGATGACTCTATGCAGATATGGTCACGTGGATTGCTACCAATCATTTGATAAGTAACCACGTGACCAGCTGCCATTAGTGTCATCTAAACGCTCGCTGATGAATATCCGAACCCGCCTAGTGAAATAAATATTGGCGTGCAAATACCAATGATTCCAGTAGCGTTACCATTTTATTTGTTGGTATGCGGTGATATAAATAAAATTAATATACAGGGTGTCCAATAAGTCTTAGTATGGGCAAGTATCTTTGCTATTAGTAAAGATAAAGACACCAAATTTTAAGTGTATCTTATTGGTTAGTAAATCTACTTGTTTATGTAATTTAACTTTTTCAAACCCCTTGAGGGGCGACGCCGACGCTAGGGAGTTGAGGTCAAAAATTTTAAATGCAACCCTATGCGGTGTGGTACCTCATTTAAAAAGTCTTCAAAAACGAAACATTTTACCGCAAACCCGATGTCTGTATCTTAATTCGTTTTTAAATGGAAAGCCTTTAAAAATTAAAAATCGTGAAAAAAATTTAAATAGTACCTTTCTTTTTCTTATTACTTTAACAGTAGGTATCGACCGATACCGATATATATATATATATATATATATATATATATATATATATATATATATATATATATATATATATAATGTCCACGGATAGAGGTCACAAGAGGACAAATGGACCAAAAATTTCATTGTTCGAAAAAAAATCATTTTGGGTAAGCTTCTGCTTCTTAAAAAAATACCGTCTACGAAGAAAATGTTAGACTTTTTATACATGGTACTCAAAAAACACAAAAATAATAAATTGTGTGAAGAGTAAACTAGCTTTATTTTTCAATTTAGAGCAAAATGATAAAGACAAAAAATATTACAAATTCCATTCAAAATTTAAATTCAATATTTACTTTTTATTTTGTGTTATATATATATATATATATATATATATATATATATATATATATATATATATATATATATATATACAGTATGTCCACGGATAGAGGTCACAAGAGGACGAATGGAGCCAAAATTTTATTCTCCGAAAAAAAAAACAATTTTTTTTGGTAAGCTTTAAATTAATTGATTATTTTTCTTATTTACAATCTATAATTAAAATAAGAAATTTAAAAGATTGATTATGCTTCATTATTTTCTTCATTAAATTACAAAATCTGGAACAATGTATGAAATGTTCTAGGAGACAGGTCCGTATCACAGAAATTTCTTAATAATTAAGTTGATGATCGCTGCCCAAAGACGAAACGTCGAATAAAAAAATTGATAACGTAATATTTAAGTTCATTTAAAGTTGCTATAAAGTTTTATTAGTTTTGCCCTACCTTTGATAATAACGCAAGAAAAAAATTAAATTAAAAATTCTAAAAATCAGTTTTTTCAAAAGAACTCTAAAATGAAAAATCATCTAAAAATTTTCGGAATATTATTTTATTAGTTCTTTGATTATGCAACTTTTTTCCCATTTAACCAATTTTCTGTTTCTTACTATAAACGAGATCCCCATGCTGGCCCTTCTTATCTTGGACACCGTATATATATCGTATATATATATATGTATATATATATATATATATATATATATATATATATATATATATATATATATATATATTATATGACACAAAACTGTGATACTTCTTACCAATTCCATAACGTTAGCGAGTCGTCTTACTGTGGCCCAGAAAAGGAAAACATCTTTGAAACAACACAATAACATCCATGTCATGTAGGACGGCCGGGCTCATCACTTTCGTGTGCCGCCTATCCTCCACATGCAGTCTTGCCTTATGAGCAAGAAATGGGGTTTACGGGTTTTTACGGCCTTTCTACGGAGTTGTTTGGACTTGGGATCGTTTTCATTCTCTGTGAATCATATATATATATATATATATATATATATATATATATATATATATATATATATATATATATATATATATATATATATATATATATATATATATATATATATATATATATAAGGAAAACCTTTAATGGATGCGAACTAATATGTAAGGCTCATATGTTTATTTCATTTATTTCGCTACAGTACCAATCAATAAATAAAACGGTAATGCCACTGGAATCATGCACATTTTGCACAACTTTACGAATAAACAGATGCAAGTAAAGTACAAGTAAAAAAATTTTTGAAGAGTCTGTTTGCCTGTTTAAAAAATTTTGTTTGGTTTGAAGTTTCTACCAAAAACCTAAATTTTTTAGTGGTCAGACTTTGGCACAAAGAGTAGCCAATGAAGATCCTAACTTTTACAACAGAATAACAAGTAATATTCAGGGTAGAACTAATCAGGAGGGTTCAAACCCAAGTACTCCCGATAAATCAAATGATCAGCCCCCTGAAAAAAGTGACCAAGGACCAGCATGAAAAAGGCTAAAACGTTAAGTGTAATATGTTCTCATGTTACACTGGCAATGTAACTAGCAAGAAATTTCTTTTTTTTCAATTAGAAGCCACTGTTTACTGTTTGTGTTGGGTTTATAAGTGTTTATCTTTCTCCTATTTATTTTTTGCTAGTTACATGGTTTTATCAGTTTTTGAAAAATCGAATGGCAAATCTATTATAGTACCTAATTTATCATGGAAATTACTTTAAATAAATGGATAACTCTTGTTCTTAAGATGTATAAACTTTTTTTTAATATCTGGGTAGTTTTTAGAGTCAGATTGGGAGATTCAAGCTTAAATTGGTATATATTTCATGTAATTGTTAATTTTCTTAAATTGGTTTTATGCCATGAAAAACTAGCATGGTTTATTTGGATAGAGAAGGGTTATATTGAAATGTTAGTTACTAATTTGTGTAAAATATCTGGCTGTATAAATATAAAATTTTAAAAGTACAGGAGTTTTTTTTGTTGTGTGCAATATAACTTAAATTAATGGATAATTTCCAATTTATTTCCCATTCTTAATTCTTGAGAGACGACTGTTAACTTTTAGACCGTTGCCGTTGCAATAAAGTTGTATTAATTTCTTGTCTCTACAGTGAGAATTTCTAGAGAACCTTGCGAGTCTTGTGAAAAGAAACGGACTGGCTTTTTATTATAGAACAAAATTTTAAAAAATGCATTATCTTTTGATATAAAATTTTGTTGGGGTTAATATATTTATGTATACGCATAGGCGATCTGCGTCCACTCCTGATGGAAGCCACATCGTTCGCTATATATTATATATAATATAATTTTTTTTAATATTATTACATTACTCTCAAGATACTACAGGGTACCTACATAGTACATAGTCTAAATGTGGTGGACATAATTTGCTATCCACATGTAGGCCAAGTTTTAATAATATCTTTACAATTAGTAGTAAGTTTTTTGAGATTATATTTCTGTATAATTGTTCTTTGTGTATTAACTTGAAATCGGCACTGATGCTGTATTTTCTTAATTTTGGTAAATAATAAAAAGTAGCCTGTCCATTTCCACAAGACTAAAGCACCAACTCGCCCGTGAAAAAAATACTACTAGCTCCATCCTAGCTAAAACTTAGGAACTTCTCACATTGCAGTAATATCTTCTAGGTGGCACAGTACTGCCTGCAAATCTAAGTTGTTTAAAATAAAAGTTGTGATAAAAGTATGCAGCGTTGTTCTAAATATAAGCTGGCAGGTGCTTGACTTTCAGTATGGAAAGCCGATGTTTCGTTGAATATTTGCTGTTATATTTTCGTTCAAAACTCAATCAGTTGGATTTGAAGCAAAATTGATTTAATTATTTTTTAGCTGTAATGTTCTATTTCATTCAAACCCAATCAATGAAGGGGACGACTGTAATAATTTAGGGGGGCATATTAGGACAAAAAAGTCCTAAAGAACAAATAACTAAATTTTGCATTGCTCTAAGGGAAATTGTTTGCAGCAAAATGTACAAATGAAATCTGATTCAATCGCTTATCATTAGAAAAAAATAGCATTACTATTTAATCAATGATTTCACTTATTTTCAGTGAAGAGAGAAGTGAGAATTTTTGTGCATTTTGCTAAAAGAAATTCCCTTTACAGCAGTGCGAAATTTTAATTATAATTTTTAGGTAAATGGTGGGTGTTCGACCTATTGGCATTTTTGTTTTACTATGGCCATGTAAGAATATAAACTAAGCAATAAAGCAATACAATAAAGATATCAATTATTATTTGGTATTGGGGTGACATAAACAATTTGTTTTAAACGGCCCCAGAGAAATATATCGGCCAACATTAAGTCGGCACTTCTTTGTTGGCCATCTTGGACCAAATCTGCAGTGAAGCCATTCTATTATCTCGCGAGCTCAATGTGCTGGACAACCATCTTGTTGAAAATACATTTTTTGAGCTGTATATTATATTTAAGTAATTTATAAAGTCCTTTTCATCTACTCATATTTGTTTTTATCATAACAAATAATTTTTATGACCAACTGCTGTGGTGTGGTCACACTCTTACCTTAGGCTATGGGAAATATTAGTGTATCTGCTTTTTAGTGATGTCTATACGCTATATACCTACCACGGTCCATAGAGAATAGCTATGGATGGTATCTATACCACACTACATAAGTAATAACACTTTGGGCGCAAAAAAGGCGTGGCTTCGTAGGCACAGGCCTTTGCAAAGCCGTGCAGTAGTGTAATGCAAAATCGTAAGGCCCTTCCGCGAAATCAAGCCCAAATGTGTTGTAGCTATGAATGGGCACCTGCCCTAAACATCGTCAAACGGCTGGGTCTGCTGGAATGTACGTTACGTCACTGATGCCTTGTCCCAGGGGAGAAGTTTTGGGAGTGTAACCCCCGCCATTTTTGGATAAGAATAAGCATTGGTACTCTAAAAATATTACTATGTAAACGGCGATATCAACAAATAATAATTTTTAACCTCTTCTCCATTCGACGAATCTGGACATGTGTCTGGATAGTTAAGTTGGTCAAACGTTACACGACCCAGCAAATTTATCACTCTAACACTTTTTCTTAAAAGAGATGGATTTTCAAGTGGTAAAAAAGCAGGACCTAAAATAAAGCCGGCCGGACGTTCTAGCTCTGGTCAAAAAGCCGGACGTTCTAGCTCTGATCAAAAATCCGGACGCTTCCGGCTTTATCCAGACCTCTGGTCGCCCTACATAATATCCATTTTTATTAATCGTCCGCAGACCATGTAGCGGCAGTAAGGCAACAAATATTTCAACATTTTTGGGAAAAAATTTGTAAAATTCATTGATTTAATTAAATGGCTATTGTTTATTCTAAAATGTTTGTGCGTATAACTACGATGTTTTATCTTGCACAAGTACTCCATTTTCAATGGAGTTACGGTCTGGGGAGTGTGCTGATCAGAGCAAATCCAAAATGGTATTTTTGTCAAGTCATTCTTGGATAAATCGGTAAGAGTGTTTCCAATCAATTGAAAAATAAACTGCAATAGAATTTTCCACTTTGCATAGGGTCATATTTAATAGGCACGTATTGCATAGTCTTAATAAAGTGTAAGGAATGCACGTCATATCATGATGTGCAAAAGCAGCCCTACTTGAAAAGGCTTCCTCGACCACACCACGTTTAATTGTAGCTTTAGTTAACAAACTTGGAATTAATTCTTCATGCTTTTCAATATGACGTTGTTTTAGTGATCTACCGTTTAGACTAAGGAGATTCTAGATACAAATTGTCAGGGTAGTAATGAACATTTTTTTAATTTGTATGTCCATCTGGTTTTTCTGTCGTGCCAATTTTCAAATATTTACTTCCCTTCCTATTTCGTTATAAGGTAAAGTTATTTTTGGGAAACCGTACTTGGGGTAAAACAAATTGCCGTGAAATGACCCATTGCTCTTTATCCACCACTCCTCTCTCCTTTAATTCTATTTAAATTAGAAAGATCAACTCGTATAGAATTAAACACCGAGTGTAAGCAGGATAAGGGAATTGAAAAAAGTCTCTGGTATGTCATGTGACCGTAGAATCAGCGTAGAAAAGTAGATATTGTATAAAACTGGTCAGACCTGCTGTGATGTATGGAGCGAAAACATGGCCAGTAAAAGTTTAAGAGATGTTTTTAGACGTGAATAATGATGTTAAGATGGATGTGTGGAGCAACAAAAAGGGACAGTTTGAAATAAAAAATAAGGACACCAAGGTTGTAGAAGTATCTAAGAAGACGCAGGAAAAAAGACTTTAGTGGTACGGGTAGAAGAGGTAATGCTTATTTCAGTTTGCTCAGGAAAGATAAAAGCCGAGATGGTTTAAAGAATAGAAGGTTAAACTTAAAGAACGCAGTTAAAAACACTCAGAACTGAAGGTTGTGGAGATATGGGCGCCCGCAGACCTTTTTCTCGGGGGCAAAATAAAAATTGATATATTTTTAAAGAGTTTATTTGTAGTGATTTATACAAATTCACTAATAATTAAAACGGAAAAAATTCGGTAAAGTGCAAGCTATACTTGCAAAATTATTATTCCTTGCCATCAGCCCCCCACTTAACCTGAGCAAACCTCGGCCGCCCGATCTCCGCCCATCTGCCGCGCTACCCGCCGCCGACAGCACCAACACCGTACCAAATCGCGCATGCTCGGAGTTGAGTAGTAGCGTTTCGATTGAGCCAAATTAAAAATTTTGAAAACCGTGTAAGAACAAAAGTTGTTCCTGTTGTTATTCGTGAGAAATAATTTTTGCCGAAAAACTTTTTCTCTAAAACCAGTGGTTCAGCAGTTATAAGGAAATAAACAATTAAATTGTTTATAACAATTGATCGCGCTAGAATTTTTCAATCCTGATAATTTTGGCTCAATCTACACCTAACTCTCAATGTTCATGATTTTTTCAGATTTTTCCGAGCGATTCTACCCCCTAAAATTAACCCCCAGAATCAAAATTCAACTTTTTATATTTCACGTCTATACTTGGGCCACCACACTCTATGTCTGTGTTAAATTTCAAATTTTTACGTCGAGTGCTTTCAGAGAAAATCGCCTGTGACAGACGGACGGACGGACGGACACCGACGTGATTCCGTTTTGCTAATTTTAACACGAGACACTAAAAAAAAACGTGTTAAAAACTTCTTCGTAAAATAAACATGCAGGCTGCAGAAAATTCATAGTAATTTTGTTGCCGGTTGCATTGATTTCAGACTGGGTTTAAATAATATTCCTGATCCTACTTGAATTTTTTGTACGGGGCTTTATAAAGATGTTCAAACATCAGAAAAATAGACAACATTATTTATCATAAAATGTTTTTTTATTACAAAATAATAGATATCTGACAATTCGTCCAACAAAAAGTACGAACTACTCGTATGACAATCTCAGGAGGAGGGGGGGGGGGCACGGCCCCCCTGGCCCTCCCCTGCGGGCGCCCATGTGTGGAGATGATTAACCAGGAATGTCTACCTGATCAGGAACGAGAAAATAATTAAGTAAACCAAGAAAATCTACCAAAATTCTTCAGGCCAATTAATATTTTACAATAAACTATTTTTTCACAAAAATATTTAGGATCTTGCTTTACTTTTGTTGCACCATTTAATAATTTTCATTGTTCATTAGAAATTATTGCCAATAGGTTTTGTCCATAAGACAGCTGAGATCATGCTCGAAAGCGATGCCAATAAGATCGAAAGTTTCTCTGTTCTGCAGGGCTTGGCCATTCATGGGGATGGGGTAAGTATTGCCGGATTTTTTGCGTGACAGGGAGCAAGACTGGGTTTTGGAGGCGTTGCACTGAACAAGATTTTTCGCACCTTAGTCTAAGATTAATTGAAGATCTTGGGAAAGGGATAGATGCATAGATCTACTATTATCTAGCTCTTGATTCGAGATTTGTCTGGAAAATTTGTATTGTATAGCTATATGTATTTCATGATCATTTAGGTAACAAAACTCTGCTATTACAAAAACAATACTAGGAACGCAAACGAATTTCAATCTAATTTAGTTTGCATTAGCGATGTTTGAAAAATGTAATTTTCGAAAACAATTCGGTTTACATATTTTCTATATTTATATGCACTTGTCTCAGTTTTATTTTTGGCATCATAAGTTGGTCAGTACATAAAGTTTAACCTATATATTGTACGCTGATTACAGATTTAGTTGCATCACACAGATGTGCCGTCGCCGTTTTCCATAAACTCTGTAATTAATTTAAATAAACAGAGCTAAACAGTTTTTAATTTTAATAACTTGCTGCTCTGTGTGGTTTATTAAATAAATATAATTAAAATAAAATTAAGGCTACATTACCACTCACAGAAGCGTTTTCTGCAACGGCTACGCCGAGACGATGTCTTGCTGGTTGAAAAACAATTGGAGGATCCGATGCAAAATGTTGGTTTCCGAGAAAAACGAGATTAAAAAATTATATTTGCGCCGGGAATATTAGGCTTGGGATTATGATTACACTTTTTTTACTGACAACACTATAGTTTTTTATTTAGTTACAAAAATAAAAGCTTTGTTCTTATATATATATATATATATATATATATATATATATATATATATATATATATATATATATATATATATATATATATATATTAATGGAATCACAACGATTACGACAATGGCGCTTTGATTACACTGGCACACAAAAAAAAGTGGTCTGTACATTTGACCAGACCCATCTATATGTATTTTGATGCGCTGAATCCAAATCCGAAGTCCGTTTGGCCCGTACACCCTCCAAATTTGGAGTAAATTGCGAAAAACTGCTAAAAATAGCTAGAAATCGCAATTCAACTTCGGAGGATTGATTGCTTGTGCCTGTAACCAGGGCACCTCCACATGGTGACGGTCGGCAACAGAACCGTCTGGCAGAGTCCCTGGATTAACGGCGTGTGTGCCGTCGTGGCAGGCACAAGCGATAAGTGCTTTACGATGCAGGGATTCGGATTCGGAACCCCAGTATCGGCGTCGGGTCAGGGTGAGAAAGTAGGACCGCAGGTGTCATCATCAAGCGACTTCAACTCTACATTAGGGGGTAACTTGGCTTCTGTAGAGTATAATGTTACAAGAAATCACTCCCACATGCGTAATAAAAGTCCTCATTGGTACTTAAAAACAATACTATTTTCTGCGACTCATTGCTATTTTTTACGATTTTTGATAAATATATGAATGATCGAGATTAAAAGATTCTGAATTTGGATTCAGCGCATCAAAATACATAAGAAACGTACTTTATCTAGTTCAATAAAATTTTCTTCATTCTCATAACTGCAATTTTATCGCAATTTTTAGCCATTTTCAGCGTTTTTTCGCAATTTACTCAAAATTTTGTGGGTGTACGGGACTTCGGATTTGGATTCAGCGCATCAAAATACATATAGATAGATGGGTCTGGTCAAATGTACAGACCACTTTTTTTTGTGTGCCGGTGTTATTTAAAATCTATAAGAAGATATAAATTAGAAAACCGTTCCATTAACTACCTCGATGAAATATGGTTTAATAAACATGACATCCTAGCCCTAGCAAAAAGTTGGGTAGATCCATCAGGAAAATGCCAAACCAAGGCCCCCATCGAACAAGGGAAAACGAATTACCATTTTATATGCTGGTTCCAAAGATGGTTGGGTTCCAAATTGTTTGTGGTTGTCCTCTAAAAATATTAAAGATTCATCTTTGGACTACCATGACGACAGCACAACAGAAAGTTTTGAAAATTGTAATGGACCATGCTAGTTATTATAGCCGTCAAATAACTGAAGTTCCTAATTCAAATAACAATAAATTAAAATTCAGAAGTAACATGTACATGTTTGGACTTAGGCACTTCTTACTGGGTATGAAGTAATCTTAACAGTACAGGGGTCCTATTGTAAATCTTAAGGGAACGTCTACCGATAGGCTGTAGCCAATCGACAACGTTCTCTAAGAGAGTGGTCCCCCTAGATGCAGAAATTACGGCTCCACTAATGGACTTTTCTTGGACCGTCTAATTGGATATTTAAAGTATATAATAAAAAGGGCGCTTTTAGATATGTGTGTAGTCGTTGCATTACTCAATTCATTTGACAAATTAACAGCCACCTGCATTTTTCAAGTTTATTAATAAAAAAGTGAATCAGATCGAATCACTCCAACAAAAATACTTGGACCATAATATGAAAAGCAAAAGTAAACATCTAATATTAGTTTTGAATCTTTTAACGTCATCACTTATTGTTTTATTTCGGGTAGCATTAATACTGTTATAAATAAATTTTTTGACCAGATTTTACAGATAACTTTGTGAGCCCATTTTGTGTTCTGTAGATAATTTAAATTGATTTACTTGTGTAAAAATAAAATATGTTTTAACGAATTAATTTGCAAGCAGCCTGTTGGAGAATGACTGAAGACAATTTCAGACATGCAATCGGTATCCAGATATGGTTGAATCTGGGCTTTATTCTGTCCATTTCGTTCCACGGAAACTCGAGAAGCTGCTTATTTAAGATCGATCGTGTGACAATATAGACTATTTTTTATCACTGAAAGAAACTAAAAAACACACTGTCTTTTGATATAAACTTTTGATGGTTCTAAAGGTTACTGTAGTAAGAATAATATGAAGCAGTATAATCCCAAAAAACCTACTAATTGCTAAGATATTAATAAATGGCTTAAATGAATGTACTAAATTATGTTAGTACATGTACGCCATGTATTAGCAGTATTTTAACAGTTGTATAGTACGTTTCGATACCATTATTATATACATTTTAGAACAGTCAGGGATTCTTGAGTTATTTAAAACCCGCCAAACGATATGGTCTCCCTCATACTTCTCGAGAATTGCTGTTGCCAGGATTTTAGTTATGTAGAATATTTGCAGATTGATATACTCTACTAAAATAAAGCAATTAGTGTAAGTGAATACTTAATACTTACCTGCAATCATAAATTTCACAGGTTAAAGCATAGGACTAAGGATTAATAAGTGAAAGTGGCAACGTCGCTTCACGGAGCGTCGCACAGTGTAACGAAATCGAAAATTCGTGGACAGTGGTACTTTACTTCGCTGTTTTGCAAAAATTGTGGCATATAAAAACATATATTGGACTACTTTATTACTGTATTAAATTTAGACCTAAGTCGTACCTTACTAGGTACCGGTCGCTCAAAAAATATAATTATATTTTGACAGAGTAAATAAAAAAATACTGTTTTCGGTTTAAAGCAACTAGGTTTAATAGACTTAAATGCTAATTATAAAAACATACTTTAATTAACCTAATTTTCAGAATCTGAGCTGGAGACTGATCTGTCAGAATTGTCTTCCTCAACGTTAGTTTCTTTAAAAAGTGTTTCGGTTTCTAAGAACAGATAATTTTTTTTCGTAGTATATTTCGGTCTAATAAAGGAAATAAGGAGATTTGAAGAAATTAACAAGTTGTGCAGTCTTCGCTTTCGCGCGTAATGTTCTCGGAATTTACGAAACTCTTTGATTCTAGCATCTGATGCCTCTTCAAATAAATGTCCAATAGGAATAATAAGATATATATATATATATATATATATATATATATATATATATATATATATATATATATATATATATATATATATATATATATATATATATATATATATATATTGTAAAAACCTTTAATTCTTTCGCGCTAGTGCAGAACACAAGACCGTAAAATGATATGAAACAAAATAGTAGGACTATTCTTTTTGATTCTGGTCTGAGTGCCCTCCTGCTATCGCTATTTCTGGGCCCTTACCCTTCATCAGGCAGGCTTACACCCAGGGTGGCTTCAAGCCGGGATCAACTCACAAATTCAACTTTTTTTCGCAAATTACAAAATATTTTCTTCTTTACCAAAACATGCCCAGTGGGCTCACTATTAAAACCCATAAATTTGGTACTGGTACTGTAAGTAGGAACAGTGATATACAACTTTGAAATTTCACCAGCTGCCACTGTAATGCGGACACACCTTTACGGTGGTCACTGTTTTCGACACATCCCCATGATCGCTGAGACTGCCTCTGCTACCTACTTACCTATAATTTTTTAGGCCAAACTTAGAATACCAGATAATGAACAATGATAGCTATACTATGTGTTGCAGAACTCCTTCTAGTTTGGTTTTTCTTGTTTATCTAACACATTTTCACAGTTCATTGCAATTTCGCGCTATATTTAAAATATCCTTTTAATTTCAAATTGAATTTTCAGTTTCTAGATCATTTAAATTAAGCATTTTATAAATAATAAACCCGTTGTGCCAGTTAGACGTTCCAAAACGTCCCATGAAATAGATGTATGGTTTTGGCACTTTCAAAGTGTGTTTGTGATTTTTTTTTTTTTTTTATTTATTTATTTAAAATTCATTTAGTTTACAAAACTGGTATATACAGTGTCAAAACAATAATATTAGTCCAATGAAACATTACTGCACCTAGGTATGCAATACCTGTATGTGCAAAATAATCAGCGACAGGATACAAAGTAAAAAAATATCAATACTAATACTAGGAAAAATCAATACAAAAAGATTAATACTGATTTATACATCTAAGTAGGTAAGTGCAGGAAATGCCATACACCTAAATGACTATATAAATTAGAACCAAAAATAAAATACACCAAAAATAAACACTCTATATTTAGCCTAGAACAATGACTGATTATCTAAACATTTCATTGGCAGCCGATTCAATTAACCTAAAAATAATATTTGGCAATATGCATTAACCAAAATTAACAGGTTACTAAAAAATAGTACTTTTGTGTTAAAGTCCTGAACCTAAGCTTCATCAAAACTAGACTTGATAAGATGTTAGGGGAAATAATATTCACCTACATGGCCACACAGAAATCCAAAGAAATGAAGGTCTAGATTAATCAGCTGAATAAGAGGTCAAAGAAAGCCCTCCGAGACCTGAGCCTTTTTTTGGGATCCCTCCTGCTTGTTAGTCTTACATGAGAACAAGCTTCCACATATACCATATGTCTGCTGAAAACGATGCGTCTTATTTCCAGCGTAGTCATAAATGATTCAAGATCCAACAAAATATCAGGGTTACCCACATTCATCTTATTACAGATTCAAGTCAGAAACGATTTATAAACTATGAAAGCGTGAAGATTTAGGTCAGAAAGGATTTCCGAACCATAAACTTTTAAGGACTTCTGTCAGAAAGGATTTCTGAACCATAAACGCTTAAAGATTCAGATCAGAAACAATTTTTGAACCATGAACGAAGAATGAAGATTTAGGTCAGAAACGACTCCTGAACCATGAACGCTTGAAGATTTAGCTCAGAAAGAATTTCTGAAATATTCAGGTCAGAAACAAACTTTGAACCATAAACACTTGCATATTTAGATCAGAAACGATTTCTGAACTATGAACGCATGAAGATTTAGGTCAAATAGGATTTCTGAACCATTAACGCTTGAAAATTCAGGTCAGAAACAATTTCTGAACCATTAACGCTTGCAAATTCAAGTCAGAAACGATTTTTGAACCATGAACGCTTGAAAATTAAGGTCAGAAAGGATTTCTGAACCATAAAGGCTATTTAGGTCAGAAACAATTTTTGGGCCATGAACGCTTAAAGACCCATGTCAGTAACGATTTATGAACCATGAACCCAGTGGCGGCGCTAGCCCTAATTTTTTGGTTCGACGAATGCCGGCGGTAGCATCAAAAAGTGGGAAACACCTTGATACTTTTATGTTCGGTGTTGTTAAGTCGTATGTTTTTATTTAGATTAATGGTTGGACGAATTTTGGGCGAGCAGAATTTTAGTTGGGCTATTAGATTTAGATCAGAAACGATTACTGAACCATGGACTCTTGAAGAATTAGATCAGAAACGGTTTCTGAAATGCCACACCTTCTATAAAATATCCCAAAGTTGCTATTTTCTCTCCTGATTTTTTAAATAATTACAAGATGATTAATTAAAATACACCAATTTTCAATATGACGGTACCTACCTATATTTCGTATATTTTTTTCTGGTTTTAAAATCATTTATTCCAATAAACTTTCTAAATAACAGAAAAATATTTTTAGGTAACGCAACGCCGACGCTATTTTTAACTTTTTAATATTGTAAGAGCAGACTAATTCTACTACATTCTGGATATCTGGACGTATTTATAGTCTGGCCACAAAATCAGTCATATTAAATAATTTATATATTATTTTGTATAAAAATAAAAATGCCTGACAAATAAATTATAGGTCGGACTGTTATGTAATTCAGTAGAAATGCATAATTATTTTTAAACGAAAAAAACTATCAAAAAACAAAGTTCTAGTTGATCCTGGCATCTATATATATATATATATATATATATATATATATATATATATATATATATATATATATATATATATATATATATATATATATATATTTGGGGCAACTAGAGAAAATAGGAAACTAACAGATGAAAGATAACATTAAGTACCTATATCGCTATATAAGCTATTATACCCAAGGGTACAACAACGTTATCCTGATTCGTAAAAATTGGTCGACAGCGATGAAAGTGTTAAATGACATATACATAAAGTATAAATTTTTATGTTCCCTCTTATATTGATCCAAATATTTCATAGGTATGGTATACTTGGTTTAATGAACTATATAATTAAACATGATACACCTCCAACACTTGTATCTACGTCGATCCGAATAATTAGTTTTCAAAGTAATTTCCACTTCGACGGCCACAACATTGGTATATAGGACGCAGCTTTGTACGGTGAGTATATATATATATATATATATATATATATATATATATATATATATATATATATATATATATATATATATATATGTCGTTGGTATTCCGGGAATACATCCGTTCGTTTGGTTCGTTTCTATTTGAAACTTGCAGACGTTTCGCCAAAATCTCATTTGGCATCTTGTGCTTACTCGCTGGTCGTAGAAAGTAAACTGATCAGTTCACGACTTGACAGCAACGAGTAAGCATTGATAATGCCAAGTGAGACCTTGGCGAAACGTCTGCCAGATTCCAATAGGAATTTAACAAACGAACGGATGTACTCCCGGATCAGCATTTCTTCACATCTCTTCATCCGTTCAAACATACATATACTCGTATTTTAAATTATAACTTGCAGGGCTTTATGCCCAGGGATATTGTTTCCACAGTAAAAATTATTCTCTACGTTAGTGCGATCTTGACATACCTGAGGGCAACTGAAAATAAGAGTAAGAAGCAGCAACATTTTTTTTGGCTTTAATGTTTTAGAGTATATTGAAAGTTTTACAAAGGTATACAATTGTTTATATTAAAATTCGTAATTCTTTCCCGTACTATTGATACCTAAAAAACAGCAGTTTGTTTTTGTCACAGAATAAGATCAAAAGATAGAAATCATATTTTATGACTATCTTCACGAAGGTCTGTAATAATGATCTGGCCAAAGCATCGCTACAAATAACATCGAAAATACATTTTTAAGATTTCATAAGCTCCAGAAAAATATTTTTGCGAAAGCAGCGTTGTCAAAGCCTATTCCAAACTGCTAATACAGTGCCCAGGTTAAATATAGTATGTGTTCTAATTTAAGCTACACATATCGTCCCACTGAAATATCTTACACACGCCCCCCACCATGACGTTTGAATCCTGTGGTGGCCAGCAAACTATGAAAAATATTGTATTCAAAAATCCAATTATTATTTTCTACTTGGCCCAAATTCTTCTGTATTCTGTTAAATAAAAAGCATATGTATCTTCACGACTTAAACTCAATGATTTGCTGATGCCATGGCCTCATTAGCATTAGATGTTGTAGCTGGTATTAGCAAATTACTACACACTTACCAAGGTATTTAATAACAAGGCTGAAGCATTTTAAATATGTATTTGTAATTGAATTTTCGGCTTGAAATTGTTCCGAGCAGGTCAAGTCAGTCAAGTCAGGTTCTTTTTGATGTGGTAGGTTTTGTCAAAGTCGATGAAAGTCATCATTATTTTACTCTTTACTGTCCATTACAAGCAATACACCTTTCCATACACATGATCCATTGAGCAAATCGGTACTGTAGATCATCCTAGACTCTCAGTACCTTTGAGCTCCATCTCAGACGCAAATTTCTTTTATCCTTGCTTTGATACCGATATGAATAATCTCATTGGAATACAAGGAATTATACAAAATAACTTTTCTGTTGCACAGGACAAAATTTCCACAATATATTTTTCCAGTGTGTCATCGACCCTACCTTGTTTTAAATAGCAGAAGTGCCACAAGTAAGAAAGAAGATCTCCTATGTTGTAATCAGTTTGCCAAGCAAGTTTACCGTTTATAACAGTTAACTTGTTTCAATACATACTGCTAACTCAGATATCTAATGTAATCATTGATAGTTACTGGAGGAGATCCTGAGAAGCTAGAGGCCTAAAGATCAGAAGAAAAAAAAGAGAGAGAAGGGAGAGCAGCAACACAGCTGCAAGGAGAAAGCAAATCATTTTAAAAATCTAGGTTTGAACAGGGATATCCAAATAAAAGTGAACAGGCCTTATACCTAACTTTTTTATTTTTAAAGATGGCAAAAATGTTAAATACGAAAGTTTTGGGGATTTTTATGGATCATTCATATTATCTTCCCAGATTTTTTTTATCTAAGACATCGCACGTAAACTTCAAGCCTAAGTAAAGTACTAACGTACCGTGGGCGTAAGGAAATGTAGTCTATTGACACGGGATTTAAAGGATTGGAGGTTGGGACGGAAAGGGAAAACATCTGCAGGCAATTTGTTCCATAATCTAGAGACCATAGATATGAATGAGCCAGAGAAGTGGTCTGTTCTAGGCTTTTGTAGCTGGACAGTAAAGGGATGCATACGTACCGCGCCTCTTGTTGTTCTGTTAGGAACAGTTAAGGAGAGAATAGTGCCGGCTAGTTCTTCAGGGCAAAATCCGTGGAAGCACCGGTAGAAAAGGGATAAATCCCCAACAACGCGGCGATGAGCGAGCGAAGGGAGTTTTCTTGTGAGTACTGGATCATTGATGAGTCGAATGGCTCTCTTTTGGATAGAATCAAGGATGTCGAAGAATGTCAAGTGTCGAAGGTGATGTCGCTCTCCATATGTGGGAACAGTACTCTAGGTTAGGTCTTATTTGGGAAACATAGAGAGTGTGAGAGTGTATATAAATTGGAAGGGGAGAAGTATTTTCTGGCTCGAAAGAGAAAACCAAGCTTTTTAGCTGCCGATGTGGCTACTGGAGTAATGTGTTTGTGCCAGCTGAGATCATGTTCGAATGCCACGCCAACAGGATCGAACGTTTTATTGTTCTGTAGGGCTTGGCCATTCATGTGGATGGGGTAAGCGTTGCCAGATTTTTTGCGTGACAGGGAGCAAGTCTGGATTTTGGAGGCGTTGAACTGAACAAGGTTCTTGGCACCCCAGTCTAAGATTAATTGAAGATCTTAGGAAATGGATAGGTGCATAGATCTGCGTCTATTATCCAACTCTTGATTCGAGACTTGTCTGGAAAAATGAATATTGGAGTGAAGAGTACTATCGTCAACATAACTGTGGATGGGATTGGTAGTTGAAGAGAGCAGGTCATTAGTGTGAAGAAGAAATATGGTTGGTGCCACTACTGAAACTTAGGGGACGCCAGCATTGATAGGATGGAAGTTAGATGGTACAGGACGGAATCAAAGAAAAAGAAAAAGAACGTAAAGTTGCTTTAGTCGAAGTTTACAGAATATTAGCTGATCTAGTTATCATCTTTGTGGCAGAGGACGGAGGAATGAACCTTGGCGTCGATTTATGGTAAGGGAAAGTACTATATTTTGAACAAAACGACATCTAAAAGATATAATATAACATATATAAAAATAACAGCAGTAATAATATTAACTATACTCTATGCAAATCAGTTGTGAATTTAGTAAAAGACGCAAAGAAAAACTGACTGCAGTGGCAATGAAGTCTCTATCACTAAGACCAATTACGGGAAAATCAAATGAATATGAATTGCAACGAAGATTGGGGTCAAGCTGGTATGAGTATAATAATATGGTAAGGATGGATCAAGACATTAAATAAGAAAGTTGCAAATGCTGGGGATGGTCAAGAACTATTAATAGACGGAGGACACTTGAACAGATAGAATAGAGATACTTGGAAGGAACAGAAGAAAGACAATGGCAGAGATAAGAAGAATTGCCAGGATCCAACGGCTTGGAAACAATGGGTGGAAGGTTCAAGCCGGTATTTCATCTGAAATTCTGTAATGGACACAAGGGAAAGAAGTACGTTAATACTAGATTCCTATATTACAAGTGAAATATGTCAATCTTGAAGTTTATTGGAACAAACTGGATTTAAAGTGGTTTAAAAACTATTACAAATAACTTATACAAATATGCTGATGGAAACACTTAATTTTAGATTAATGATGCCCACTTCAAAAGTTCCTTCCCCGCATATTTTTTTAAGTGTTTAATAGATTTTCCAATAAATCTAAAAATAAATCAATGAAACGGTGTTTTGTTATTAGGTTCCACGTTGCGTCGATGAAAACGTTTAGGATGTTTAAAATAATAAAATATGCATTCTGGCATAATTTTCCCAGGTAATTAACAAAGTATGACGGTATAAATCAGTGCCATTTCTTATGTATGGACTTACAGTTCAATGGAACTGAAGCTTTAGATAAAAAAAAGTGTCTGAGTGAGGCTAAATAAAATTTGGCAGATGAGTCAACAAGATTGTGACTGCTGCGAAAAACAAATGTAATGATCATTTGTTATTAACGATAAAAACATGAAGGATGTGATTATTTTTAAATAAACGCTGTCAGTAAAAATGAATTTAATGACTAACACTTCACTCGTTAGGTATTTATAAATTTCATTTGTGTAAGTGTCGTTCTGTAGGAACGGGATAATTGATGAAACTATTTTTTCCTTAATTTTATTATTATACTGTTGCCTTATTATTAATAATTATAAAAATTCAGTACCTACCCCATTTTGTCTCCCTAAAAGTAGTCAATATCTTAATCATTAAACACAATATCGACGAGCATATCCCAGCTAAGTAAAATTTTGTCAGTATGTAAATGCGACAAGTGCAATATTTAGCTTACCTCTCACTCTGTGCCTTTGATTTGAATGGCTAAGTCAGTATTATTTAGTAAAATTTAAATATCTATTCACAGAGGAACTAATGGGCGTATCAACGCTCCAATATAGTGGGCTTCATACTGTATGTCGTACTGTTTATGGGTATATATTCACCGTACAAAGCTGCGTCAGTAGTAAAGGTTGATGCTCCCCGAGTCTCCGCATGCGCAGTAGGGTCGACCTTGAACGCCCAGGTGTGCTATTGTTATTTGGCCTTGATATGCGCAGGTGTTATTCCAAGGTCAAGGTCAAGAACTTGGCCTTGAACGCGAGCAGATGTTTCTTTGTTTGGTGATGACCAGGTGTACGATGCTTATTTCAAGGTTACATTTGCGGTGCATATTTTCAATGAATGCGAGCAGCTGTTTCTTGCTTGGCCTTGAACGCGAGCAGATGTTTCTTTGTTTGGTGATGACCAGGTGGACGACGCTTATTTCAAGGTTACATTTGTTTTGTATTTTTCGAGGTCGTCGGATGTATTCCTCCCACCATAAATAAATACTTGACCTTGGATTACTTCCTAATAAATATGGCTCATTTCGAAAATAGCTTTCATTGTCACTCATACATCGTATGCGTTAACTGTTGCTTTGGCATATAAAGTATTGTGTTTGTGGTGTGTTCTACAAGTGTTTATTCAAGGTACTTGACAGTAATTGTTTTTATTGTATTTTAAATCATGAGCATTTCAAAGCAGACCATAGCCGAAATTAATAATATGATAAACCAAGATATTCAATTTCTGGAACGTAGAAAATTCTCTACATTAACGGTGGGCAAAATTTATATGATAAAAAAAATTAATTCTTTGACTTCACGTTTTGGAAAAGCCATTATCGTCACATTGTTTGATCCAACACATCAAGCAACATTTGAAACATTTTTACCATCACGCGTAGCTGAAATTCTGACAGAGGATACTATTGAAATGATGAATAACTCCGGTGATCAGTACACCTTAACTTATTTGGGGCAAAGCTCACATGTATTCTCTGGAGGTAATACTAGAGCGTTGTTAAATTTTGGTTGTTTGTAATATATTGTTGATTAGGCTATTTTAATGTTGATTTAAAATGTAATAAAATAGTTCTTGTTAAGTATATATCGAAAAACACACACTCACACACAATCACATGTCCATTATTTTCTATTTAAGATGTGTGACTGCCCTACTGTCATTGAAAATCGAGATATGTACATTAATTGGTTATCATGTAAATTAAGAGAGCTGGCTGAAGAAATACTACACTTTGCAAATTATGGTAAATCCGATGTGGGTTTTAGTGAAAGTCAGTATAGGAAGTATATGAAAGACGCCGTAAATTTCACGGCTGGAGCACATACGTGCGAGAAATACCTATATGGAACCATTGATCTGGACGAATTTTGCGCTGGAATGATAAATGAAGAATTGGGAAGCTACCTATTCGAAGTGCCTCATTTACCCGATGAATTAGCTAGAAAATATGGCTTGGCTCCCGCAGATGATACCACTATTCTTGATGACCTTGGAAATAAAGCAGTCACCAATGAAGTTGATAGTAAAGCATTGGGTACTGTTAGCGATGACGAGATGGAGTGTGTTCAAGAAGATGAAGAAAATCTTTAATTCATTGTATAATATAATAACATGAGATGTTAAATAAATGATTATGTACCTAAATTATTGTTTAATTTTTTATAAATAGGCAACCTTCACAAAAATCACATCAGTTTAAGCTAAAAATGGGTCGTGTTAACAACACAATTGATAAATTTGGGCGCCAAAAATTTAATGACCAAAATCACATTGTTCTTGTTGGACAACCAGGAGTTGGATTTAGATTGACCGATGATGGTCAATATGATATACAAGGGAAATCTTTAACTAATGTAGCACCACCAAAGAATCCTGGGGATGCCGCTAATCAGGAATATGTTCTTGAACAAAGGCGTGAAATTATTAAAAAACTTAGTGAATTAGTGAATAATGATGTTTTGGAATATGTTAGAAAAGAACTTAATGAAATGAATAAAAAGCTTGCTGAAGAGGCGAATGAAGATTTTTTGCAATCTGTTACAAAAAGACTTAAGGAAATCGATTCAAAATTGTTGAATCAAGAAAAAGCTATTCAGCGTATACGTATTACGCGCATGTAGATAAAGAAACAAGTCTATTCTGTGTATGGTGACCTCGATTTTACATGGGATATGAGAGTGGAGGGGTTTGAAGGTCACCTAACAGATACAAATAGAGGCACAAAACTTTCTTGTTTCAGTCTGCATTTCAGTACTTCCAGAATACTACATAGTAATTTATTTTCTCAAAATGCAGTCACCAAAAAGTGAACGTCAAATTGCAGTTGTTCGCCCATTCTCTGTAAACGGTCGTCAGATGTGTGCCAATTGCGAAAATTGGGAATTTATTAGTGGAATAATGGGTTTCTGTGAATGGTGTCAAAATGAGTACCATAAGAAACATGGGATGAAATCACCGCAACAAATATCTCGTGAAAATTCTAGTGAATCTCTGCAAAGTCTCGCTGTCTCAGTGGGAGGTTCATCAGAACATAATAATCACGATACGCCGGAATTCAGTCAAGAAGGGCAGCGCTGGACTTCTTCAAGCAATTTTGAAGATCTCGAAATAATTAACGAATCACCGCAAAGTCCTGTTTTCTTAGAAGGAGGAGGAGGAGGAGTAGGGGGAGGAGGTTCATCAGAACGTAATAATAGTGAGACCATGGAATTCGACCAAGAAGGGCAGCGCTGGTAATTCCGAAAAATAGAGACAATTTAGATATAGTGTAAAAGTTTCTTATGATAGTCATGTAATTTTAAATTTATGTGAAAAAGTGCGTTTTTCTAATGATAGTGTGTATGTATTATTTAAATCTTAATAAAAATCTTTTTGTACTAAATATGTTTATTATTCACCATACATTTGAATTAACAAATCGCTCTTGATATATATTATTTCTGTGGTTCCGTTCTAAAATCCTCGCTAGCATTACATCCATTTTTCCAATTCTCCTTTGAAAACGATATCTATCAAGTATTAGTTGCTGAAAATTACTTTGTCTGGCTTGTCTATATGCAAAACACCAAACAGACATACGGTGGATAATATTTCTTTCTTCGTCAAATCTTACTTGCTTCATGGTGTATTGTAAAATGAATTTTTATTAGTTATGTCATTTATATATAGGCTGAACATAAAGAGAGTGAATTAGTTTTACTTTAAAATGGGTCGTGTTAACAACACAATTGATAAATTTGGTCGACAGAAAACTCCTGTTTGTAACAACTTATCGCGAGGGTTGCCCGGAATCGGATTTAAACTTACTTCAGATGGACATTTTGATATAGAGGGAAAATTATTAAGGAATGTTGCCCAACCGATAAATGATAATGATGCTGCTACCAAAGAATATGTCCTTACGGAAGTTCATCAACTTGGTTCGCAGATAAATACCATACTTAGTAATGTGCTAGTACCGGTTTTTCAAAAAATGTTTGAAGATGATGAGACCAAAATTACGTACCTTAAGGAAAAAATGTATCAAATTCACTCACATGCTGCACGGTATACTACAACGAAGATAAAGGATCCAAAAAAACCAAAATGGAAACCAACCTAGATAAAGTTCTATTTAAAAACATAATTATACTGTTAAATTGAAAATAAAACGAATAATTATGAAAAGCAATATTTATTTTTATTATTTATAATGCATACATACGTAACGTAAAACCTATTTGATAATATTTATACAATATCTGATTTGTCTATCCAAGAATTAAATTGATTTGGAAAACCTAACCATTTTACAAACAATTGATCGTTTTGATTGTTCTTGCGTTTTCTAAGAATTTTCTCAACTAAATAAACACCAGGGCTAGCTGTCTTTTGCAGTTCTGCTTCGTAAAAACATCCTTTAATAGGTTGACCTTCCAATGATTGCAGCAAGTAGGTGGGTGGATTTGTAATATTAACTTTTGCTATTTCAAACAGTTCCGTGGACCAGGAAGGCGTATATCCTTTGTCAAATACACCTTTGTACTTGCTAATGCGAACAACGTCACCCAAATGAAATTTTTTTTTCTTCGGAGCAATTTTCAAATAGTCATATGCTTTAATAGGGGTATCCTCTTTTACACTGTTAGGCTTCATTCCAATGGTGCGGTGTTTAGTGTTATTATAGGTCTTCGTTATAGCTGGTAATATTTGTAACCATCTGTAAGAACCTCTAGCCGAGAATTGTTTATATAACTTATTTTTCAAAGTTCTTATAACACGCTCAACAATTGCCGCTTTTTTCGTGCTATATGTGGAATAATGGTTTATATTATATTTTTTCATGAGGGCTTGAAAGGTGCTATTATAAAATTCCTTTCCTTGATCACTCTGTAAATTGTTTGGTGCATATGATGCTTCTTCAATGATGCTTTTCATGGCATTCGTAACTTCAACACCGGTCTTATTCTTAACTGCTTTGGTGTACACGAATTTGGAGTAACAGTTTATACATACAACAATGTAACGGTAACCATCATTGTCAGTAGCATATTGCTGCATTTCCGCCAAATCAATTTGCCACAAATCTCGATATCCTTTTATGACTGTACGTCTTCTAACAAAATTTTTCCTTGCTGTCCTATGTAATTCATTTACGACTTTAATTTTTTCTCGGCTAGGATCCATATTATAAGGTTCCACGTCTTATCAGACACTGAGGATGGCAACTACGTGCAAAACTTAATATATTATTCCTTCTTCTCGAAGCTCTTCCATAATTGACATAATCTCATTATCATGTCCGGTATGTCCAGCTACTTTTGACCCCCACAATAATCGTAATCTATCCACTAACTCCTTAGGTTTATTCCAATAAACATATTGAGATGATTTCGACGATAGGCGCTTTTTTGCTGGTAGTTGGATTTTGTTGTCGCCTTTTTTTCTTCCTACACCACCACCACCACCCAGTTTAGTTCCCGTAATTAGCGGTTTTATGATTCGTAAATATTTTCTCCATCGGGTTTCTCTTAAACCACGTTTCTTGTCATAACCGTCGTATGCCGCATCGGTCAATTTCAAAATGATTTGGTATTTTCGAAGTACATCTAGATTAATTTCGTCTTCATTACCTAGGAGTGGTGGATTTTTTAGAAAAATCAAATCGTAAAGATCAGCCGTTCCATCGAATTCAGCAATGTTTGTTTTGTTCTTGTATAACACCATCTTTCCGTTTGTTAGAAAACGAACCACTAAGTTGCCAATATATTTTGTTGATTTATTTTCTTTTTTACCAAAGCGTACACCATACACGGTATCATAATGAGATGGCTCCAATTTTAATCCATTTAAATAATCTTGAATAGTTTTTGCGGCTGAACTGCTACCACTTGATGTGTGTGGTGATGTGTGAGATGATGTTATCGTTGAAGGGGAAGGGGTTTCGAACAGTGACCCACGATTTCCACGTTTCGGTGTAGGAATCGGTGTAGATGTTTCAAAATCCGCTTCTGTTGGATGTTCTTCAAACATTTTCGCCATTCCCACCGAGCTGCTGCTGCTGCTACTCCGACTTTGTGGTTTAGTCGTAGTACTTGATTTTTTAGTTACGTACTGCTGCTGCTGCTGCTTTACGGCTTTAGATATAGATTCTAGTGGTTTAGAAACTGGTTCATAAAACTTTTCCAAATCATGTTCATTCTGCACTTTAGCTGCTTTAATTTGTTTAAATTTTTTTCTAACCGCATTTGTAGTTTCCAGTAGCTTTCGTTTTAATTCGATTTCTTCATTCATGATGCTTTCAAAGCACCGTTCAACGATGAAATGATTATCCAAGTTATTATTATAGGAATATATAACTATCGAATCCCTTGCGGTATCTGCCCGAATTTACATCACTATCCTTGTCAATAACTAAAAAACCATATTTATTATCCCAACATTTAGCACACATCTCTTGAAATTGTGTAAACGTCAGGTCGGGTGAAACGTGATCGGAAAATATATGTTTCATATTCATCTCATCTTGTTTAAACATAATAATGAAGTTGGCATTATCCCGGACGAGCTGCTTAGGAACACGAGAATACGTTTGCGCCAAGTAAAAGGCATCCACATTTTTGTGACGTCCCATGCTAAAATACGATCTTATAACGTCCTGTTTCTCACACATAACGTCATCAAAAATAAATATTGAATTAGGTTTAGCATCTGACGGTTCCACAATGTTATTTGCGTCGCTAAAAGCGTAGTAGCCAAGACCTTTGATTGGAGATAAAATTGTCTTTAAATATTCATATTTTGGTTGATAGAGCGACTTTGAGTAGATATAAACATTTTCGAAACGCAGTCCCGATGGGTGAGTAAGCAGCGAAATCATAACATTTGTTTTTCCACAGTTTGAAGGTCCTATTAATAATCCACGAATAGATGACGGTAGCAAAGGACCATGTCTTTTAAATAATTTTTGTTCTAGTCCAGAGCCGACCTTTACATCGAGATTATCGACGGGAAGTTTTTGTTTAAGATTGACGATACGCATCTTAACAAAATCTATATTTTATACTGAACTTTCACGTAAACTATCATTCAGATGTCGCTCGTCAGACGAAGTAGACGGTCTCGTTTATCAAGTAAGACTGGAAGCGGTATTGTTAATTCAGTAATTAATAGGCTACCGTTCGAGTTACACATTCCAGGCTATCAGTATTGCGGGCCCGGGACGAAAATAGTAAAACGTGTGGCAAGAGGAGATCAAGGAATTAATTCTTTGGATGTCGCATGCAAAAAACACGATTTAGCCTATTTGCGTAATAGTGAAAATTTAAGTGCTCGCCACCAAGCAGATCAGGAACTCGAGCAAAGCGCGTGGAAAAGAGTAAAATCTAAAGATTCTAGCGCTGGTGAAAAAGCTGCAGCTTGGTTGGTAACCAACATTATGAAAGCGAAACAACGTTTTGGTATGGGTGTATCATCATCAAAATCGAGAAAAGCATCCACTAGAGGTAAACGTCGCTTCCAGCGCCGCCGCCGCCACACTAAAGGAAATGGCGTCGGTAAACATAAGCGAGTACACAAAGTAGCTTTTGGATCATCTATTAGACGACCCGTTCGATCAGAATTGTTAAAAGCTGGTGGGAAAAAACTTATCGAGAAAAATATCATGAAAGCATCGAAAATAGCTGCAGTAGCTGCACGTAAATCCCTAAGAATAGCCGGTGGCAAACGAAAAATTCGCACGCCTAGAATCATTCCAATTCCGAAGACTGGGGGGATATTACCGTTAATACCAATATTTGCAGGACTATCCGCCTTAGGTTCATTAGCAGGTGGTGCAGCAGGCATCGTGCGTGCCGTAAAAGCAGTAAAAAAGTCGACTGCAGAAAAAATAGGTACCGGCTTACATCTAAGTTCAAGAGGAAATGGATTATATTTGAAACCATATCGCACAGGTTTGGGATTATTTATAAACAACAGCAAAAATAAGAAATCAAAAAACTAATAGAATCCCTACCTCAAAGACCACTATCCAATATTGATATAGAAAAGTACGCCTTAAAAATGAAAATACCACACTTTCGAGGCGTATATATGAGAGATTCATTACCTGTACGCGGTCCCAAACGTTATGAGGCCGCCATTATAAATTTGGATAGTATGTCGGGTGTAGGGACTCATTGGGTAGCATATAGAAAAAGCAATTCTGATGTAACATACTACGATAGTTTCGGTGATTTACCCCCACCTATGGAATTGGTACGATATCTGCAGATGGGTTCCGAAGCGACGAAGAAAATTTACTATACATACGACCGTCAACAAGAATTTGGAACAGTCTGGTGTGGACATTTGTGTTTGAAGTTTCTTTTACAATCATAAAAAAGTATGTCTTTGACACCCCAAATGGAACGTGACAACTACACCAAAATGTTGCTATCACTTAAAGCATATCGTGAAGTCGGAGGATTACAAAAAATGACAGCTGAACAGTTAGAAAATACGCCCAAAGAAGTGTTGATCGCATTAGCTCCAAATGAAATAGCACTAGTTTGGGATAGGTTACCTAATCACCTAAAAAGTGACGTCGATATATTGAAATATCAATACTGTTTCGAACATTATAATAGCAATAATTCAGATTCGGACGAGGGCGATGGACCGATACCAAAAAAAATATTTTGTTGTTATTGCAAAATTAACGATGTGAATATAAAGGCAGAAAACAGTTTAAAAACGTCCAAAGGAATAAAGCAACGCTTCAGCTTAAATCCATTTAACTGTTGCAAACAGCAATAAAATAGCTACACAAATAGTTTCGTGGTCAGTCATGTCTTACACATTCACTCTAACAGGACATTCAAGTGTCTTAAGTGCGGATTTTTACCCACCCATCGAGTTAAATACAACAAGCAAATATGGAGTTGCACTGCTGGGATTTTACACATATAATTCGATTTTTAATATCGACGAAAGCAATAATTCATTCAGCCATTTGAAAACAGCTATACCAAAGCATTTAAGGATTCCACCAGGAGCTTACGAAATTAATGAAATAGCAAAAGCCATGTACACCGCTTTAAAAGAGTCATGCAATGAAGTTGGTGCCGATTTATTTTCATTAACAGCCAATAATAATACGTTAAAATGTGAGCTAAAGTCAAAATATAGCATCGATTTCCGAGGTAGCAATAGTATCGGCAAAGTGCTCGGATTTGGCTCTGTGCTGCTGCAAGGTGGACAAAGACACGAATCAAGTACCATCGTGGACATAATGAAAGTGCGCATCGTACGTGTGGATTGTAATATAATTTCCGGAGCATACCTGAATTCTTTGGAAAGTCATACGTTATTTGAATTTGATATTGACGTCGAACCCGGTTACAAAATCTCCAAAGAACCGCAAAATAATATTTATATGCCGATAATGCCGGATGGTCGTCAGTTTATCGACAACATTACTCTACGCATCTTGGACGATAGCGGTGATTTGATCGATTTTCGAGGTGAGAAAATAATAGTTAAACTAGAGTTGAAAAAAATCGTATAATGGGTTTTTGCTTTAACCGTCAACTGCATAAGCTGTCAACAATTCAAGATTCAGTTAAACGACATAAAAGTAAGCAGACAACACAGTCAAGGTTCATTCGCAAGTCAGACGGACGATCGAAAACACATCCGCACAGCAATCGCCAGCTCTCCGTGAAAGATTGCAAATTTCTACAATCGATCGGTTTGAAAGTGAGAAAAATTAGAAAATGATGGCCGCTAGCAGTGACAAAATCGAAGTTTTTACCGAACCCATTTTTGATAACTCCATTATTAGTTTTCAAGAACACACATATAAACCTTACGGTTCTCCAACATTCCGCAATTCCGATGAAATTCGTATACCTGTACACTTTCAAGATATCATTTTGGATATATCGGATAGTTACATTTACATCGAAGGAACATTTAAACCCAAAGATGTTAGTAAGAAATGTTATCTATCAAATAATGCCATCGCCTTTCTATTCGACGAATGTCGTTATGAAATGGGAGGGGAGCAAGTTGCCGTCGTTCGGAAACCCGGAATTACCACAACGATGAAAACTATGGTGTCATTGGGTGCCGCACAAAATAGAGCTCTCATGGCATGCGGATGGGGTCTAGACGAAGCAAATCAAGGGATACTAGATTCCACAAGTAACGTGTTCTCCGGCAAGCTTCCTCTAAAATATCTCATGGGTTTCGCAGAGGATTATTCAAAGGGTATTTTTAACGTCAAGCAAGAGTTGATTTTAATTATCGCCCGCACTTTCAACAATTGCTATATCGGCGAAGTAGATGCAGACATTTCAATTGAAAAAATTGAATGGAAAATTCGTCACATTATTCCAGACGATCGACAGAAGTTAAAGATATTATCACGCATGAATAAAGGTGGCAGTAACGCAAACGTTCCAATGGCTTACCGTAAATGGGATCTTTACGAGCTACCTTCTTTGAGAGAAACATCGTCAGACGTATGGGCCTTAAGAACTAGCACGAGTCTCGAAAAACCGAGATATTTGATTATCGGTTTTCAACCAACTAGCTCTTCCGACAACAGAGCAAAAGATAGCACACAATTTACAACGGCCGATATAAGTGATATTAGGCTCTATCTGAACTCTGCCGTATTTCCGTACGAAAGATGGAATTTAGATTTTTCAAAGAAACTGTATGCCGCAGCCTATTATAATTATGAGAATTTTCAAGCTAGCTACTACCAGCGAGAACTGAGCGATCCTATGATGAGTTTTGCCGACTATCTGCAAAATCCGTTATTCGTAATCGATTGCAGTCACCAACCAGAAGCCGTTAGGACGTCCACAGTGGACGTGAAATTGGAGTTCGAAACACGCAAAAGTAAATTTCCTAAAGACATTAAAGTGTACGCGTTAGTTATTCACGATGCATTTTTTAGCTACAATATACTTAATGGTTCTGTTACTAACAAATCAATACATTAGTTTGAAGTTGTGTAATTCTCCAAATTATGTACTTTACATATTTAAAATAAACTTATAAACGACACATTTGAGTTTTATTTTTACTACATACGACATATTTGAGGCTTATTTTAATACTTCAAAGGTGGGGCTTGGGTAAATAAGGTTATGAGGTGAAGAATAGAGAGAAATTTAGGAGAGGGGTGGGGAAAGAATGTATATAAGACGTGATTTAGAAAATGAGATTCACTCGAAGCCAAGATGTCATCAAGCTCGGATAATGGTTATTCCAGCGATGACGATCAGGCAATCGCACATAATGCGCAACATAGGGGTGTACGCAATACGCGTAGGTTTAGACCTAGGTATTGCATCTGGCACTGCTATGTAAAAGTTGGACCCCACCTCATCTATTGTATGCACTGCTACACAGGATTTAGGGGTCAGATAGGTGCTAGATTCATATCGTGCCATTTCACAGTGGGGGCACGATGTGAGCGTATGCAGAACTACTCGAGGTGTCGTCGGTGTCGGGAGAGACTGTTTACAGTCACTCACCGGAACTCATGCCTTATTTGCAATAGGACTTAAATTCCTATTACAAATAAGGACCCTCAAATAACAACCCTGCCTGCCCCCTGACAAAATCAGTCCTTTTCAGGACTACAGAATATTTGATCGTAGTTTGTAGTTAAACACTATGTTTCCTAAGGAAGATATTTCTCGAAGGAAAAATTGTGTTACTTTGGGTTAGAGATGCATTATGTGTTTAAATCATACATAGATAGTGAGAGAAAGAGCATTTGCAAGATTTAGCTTGTAGTTTTTATGTATGATAAGAACGCATATGCCTCTAGTTATTCAAAGTGACATAACTTTCTATCAAGAAACATATTTAAAAAAATAAATTCACTCTGGGTTGATACGCTCAAAAAGATACATCAGAATTTTTGTCGTTTCACATAGAACGTTGGCAAACCTGCTCTTAAGTATGACAAAAACAGACGTATCCTTTCAGTGTAACAAAATATTTCGAACAAGAAATCTATTCTATAGGAAATATTTTGTTACTCTGAAAGGATATGTTAGAACCGTTTAGCCCCACTCTCACCCCCACTCTCACCCCCCACCATCCTAAATGCTTTTAAAAGCGGGAGCAGCCATCACAATTTTCATTTCTCAACCAGCCATGAAGTGGGACAGGCTGATGTTAAGGACGACAAGGGAGTCCAAAATAAGTGAGTTTTGGGAGGCTTGGCGTTTAAAAAACGCGAATAAGCCAACGGCGATCGTACAGCCGATTCCAAGACCGCCGCCACCACCGGAGCCGGCTCCAACAGAGCCGGTGGAAGTGGTGGAAGGACCCCAGATGCTGCTGGGTCCGGAAGAAAGGGAGGCTCTCTTACAAGAGCTCACGGAGCGCCGTCGGAGCCGTCGCAGCACGCGACTGGAGGCACGAAGACGGCGCGCCGCACCGCGATCGGTTCAGATCGCGAGAGGGGAACAACCACTCTAGGTTTCCCTCTCTAACCCAACCCACCGCGAAAACGGTCCTTTTCAGGGCCACAAAAGATTTGATCGTAGTTTAGATATTCTTAGTCACTTTGTGTTTGACACTGAATCGGTGAAAAATGCAAAGATGACCAAGGATGACAGTTTCAGGACGTTTAAAAATAGACGTTGACATTTTTGCATAACTCTTTTCGATAATTTACCTAGAAGTGTCTAAAACTTATTTTAAGTTAAAGGTCCAAAATCCGTTAAAATTGTTATTTTTCTAACTTAAAAATTGTATCCATTTAGTTATTTCCGAGACGTATATTTTTGGAACTAAAAATCGATATTTGTCGGCCCACTAAGATTTTTATTTTTGTATATTTGTAACAAAAAAAGCAACCACATTAACCCTTATATAACAAAAATATTTTTATTTCGGATCAAAGCAATGACAACAAGCACATAACTTGTGGGTTTGCTCAGGTTTGCTTGGGTTTGTTTAGCCAATACAAATAATAAGAATTTTGTTATTAATATTATTATTATTATTTGATAGTTCAAGGACATATCAGAACATTTGACATAAAACTTTTTATGATCAAAATGATCAGACTAATCAAAATTTCAAGAATTATGGGGTTTGATCAGGTTTG
This sequence comes from Philopedon plagiatum, assembly GCA_963971165.1. Taxonomy (NCBI): domain Eukaryota; kingdom Metazoa; phylum Arthropoda; class Insecta; order Coleoptera; family Curculionidae; genus Philopedon; species Philopedon plagiatum. The sequence continues at coordinate 65,071,823 of OZ020193.1, forward strand.
CTCAGGAATAACGGGAGAAGTGTAGCTCAGATCGAAAAAAGTTATAGGAAAACATTGTAGAGTAAACGTTTTGTGATAGGAAACGACTTTTCAAAATTTAATTTGGAAAGAATTGAAAAAGAGATTTTTCAGATTTATAGTGAATTCAAAAGGGTAGTACAGGGAAGCTATGGTGAATAGGGCGAAGGCATGGGGCGAGACGGGTCGCATAATCGTTTTTAAATAAGACCTGAGAGATCCGAGCCATAAAAAGTAAAAAGAGGTGGCTCAAAAAGACCCATAGTGTAGGTATGTTTTTTTGGGAAAAGGGGGGAAAGGGGGGAAAGCATAAGATGGAGACAAAAAAGTTATAAGAAAAAAGAGTAGAGAGGGGGTTTTAACACAAGAAAATATTTTTCAAAGTGAAAAAAGTCGAAAATTCAAAAAAGAGTTTTGAAAAAGATAGGATTTTCGAACTTTGAGGCCTAATAACTTCGTAACGGTCGGTAGGAAAAAAAAACGCCGAACCACGTGTCCAATGAATTTTAGCAAAGAATCGAACTGAATGGAAAGAATCTTTGTACGGGGAAGGAATCGAAAAATAGAGGGGTGTCAATGTGAAAAAACAGGTATAAGGGGGTGTCGGAAGGATGAACTCCAAGTCGTGACGTTCCATACCCACCCCCCTATGCCCACCACCCCACCTGTCGGTGGTGCCCCCCACAAGCCCCTTCCCGAGTGTACTTCACACCCCTAGGGTATGGAACGTCACGACTTGGAGTTTTTTTTTTTTTAAGTCTCAAAGCCTGCGCAGTAGCTATTACCCCGCTAATTTTTTGGAATTTTTAAGAAATAACCTCAGAAATGGGTTAAGGGCAGTAAAAGAAACGTATTAGTCTTATTCAAGTTTTTCATAAAATGTCGGGAAATGCCTTAAAAAAAATTATGAAAATGCTAAAAAAATTGAAAATCTTTATTTCTTATTTTTTCGAAATTTAAAAAATGTCAAAAAATAGTTCAAATTAATCAAAATCTTTTGTGCTTTCCACTTTTGCCGTAGATGGTCGGGAAATGCCTTAAAAAAATTGATGAAAATGGTGAAAAATCAAAAATCTTTATTTTTCATTATTTTCAAATTTTAAAAATGCTAAAAATACTTTAAATCAATCCGCTATGCTACACTGGGGGTGGTAGGGGTGGGGGTGGGTTGTGGTGGGGGAAGCTGAGCTCTTTAAAAGCAGCTCGGCTCGACTGCTTACTTCATTACATTCGCTCATCTCAACATGGCATCATCAGATGATGATGGATACTTAAGCGATGATACTCCTAGGAATTTGGATAATTGGGCTCTAAGACAGAGGAAAGTTTTCCCCGTCCGATCCCGCCGGGTGTGCAAGATCTTAAACCTGGTGAAGGTGGGTGATGACGAGTGGTGTATTGGCTGCTATGCCGACTTGGAAAACAAGTCGGCTGGTGACCAATTCTTCAGTGGTCATGTAACCCAAGATTTCGGTAGTCGCGCGCACATACCGAACTGCAAAGGTTGTGGAGTAGCTCTTGGTACTCTACAACATCAGAGTGCGTGCCTTATTTGTAATCGAGCCTGATTACAAATAAGATATCCCGTGAAAAACGGTCCTTTTCAGGGCCACAGAATGTTTCATCGTAGTTTTAGTTACCTAATGCCATAGTATATGTGGTGTTAGATAGAAAATTATATAAGTCCAGTTGGATCGAGTATAATTTTCCTTGCAAAATCCGTCCTTTTCAGGATGACAGGATATTTTGATCTTACTTGTATTTATCTAATGTCACGACATCTGTGACATTAGATAGAAATTATGTAAGTCCAGACGGATCGAGTATAAGTTTCTTTGTCGGTCACATTTCCAGAACACAATTACACCATTTTTGAGAACTAAAAGCAGTTTTCGACAGTGAAGTCCGACAGTATCATTTTTGGATGGAGGGCATTTGTATAATAAACTCTAGTTTGTTAGAGGTGAAAAGGTGGGGATGGAGTGGTGGAGGGGGTAGATTATCTCTATTTAAGCGGTTGCGAGCGAGTCACAGAATCACTTCATTTTTAAATCTGATAGTTACCAGATCTAAATATGAATCCTGAACGTCCATTAAGTCGTGGTTCGTCGATTTGGAGCGACGAGACGGTCGACATGAACGAAGTCGACGAACAAGTCTTTGATGACTTTGACGACATAGAGCAGGGCATATTGGATGCTATCGAGTGGGACGAGGATGATCTGCGACCACTCGAAGAACCTGAGTTCGATTGGGGAGTCGAACTGCCCAACGACGATGCAGAGTTGTCGGCTGACGAGATGGAGCCGGACTCCAGTACCGATTGGGTACCACCACCGCCGCCGGAAGATCATGACGGTCCGGCCGATTCATCCACTTGGTGGATCACGGACCATCAGGATGAAGATGGTCCAGCGGATTCCACCAACTGATCCCGGAACCATGCCCGCCCCGACCTACCCCGACAAAATCAGTCCTTTTCAGGACTACAAAATATTTGATCGTAGTTTGTAGTTGATTCATGTCACATCTCATGTAACATGATATTTCTCAAGAATTAATTTCTTTTGGAAAATATTGTGTTACTCTGTAAAGACATGTACGTTCTTACCGTACGTTAGAACTAGCTAAATTTCTAGTAAGTTCTCTACGAAAAGCTGAGAGTTTGGTCTATTATCTTACTTGTAGTAAAATTCACATTTTATTACAAATAAGATGCATGTTTTTAGGCATTGTAACGGGTAGCCTCTCTTCACAGACATAACACTTTATCGCATACTTAAGTTGTGTGCATCTAACGATTACACACCTAAAGTTACGGCCCTACATTTTCCGTCTATTCGTTTTTTCTATTTTGCATTTTTACACTATTTTTGTGTGTAACTTCCGTATACTTATTTTAGAAATAAAAAATATTGTTTCATTTAACTTTTTTTTATTATCATATATACAAAAACATTTTCTTTTACTTATATATATATATATATATATATATATATATATATATATATACATTACTATTACAAAAATAACTTAACTCTATATTTACAATAAAATTCTAAAACTACTTCTTATACGTTAAATTATTTATTGCTTCGAGTCTTTTAACGCACTTCTCTCTTGTCCTTTTATTTTCCTCCATTTTCACCCGCAGTTCATTCATTTGTCTTTCAAAGTCCACCTCATCACTATCACACTTTTTTAGTTCTCGTAGTAGTTTTTCCCTAGCACTATACGCCGCGGAGAAGACGCACTTTTGGCTCGCCGAAAACTCGTTCAACCAGTCCGGCTCTTCAGCAGTTGTTGTTGACTGCTGCGATTCCTCGTACGATCGCTTGCATCGCATCTTGACCGGTTTGCGGCACTTCCCACGTCCTATTGTTGGTGATAGTGGTGCACCCGCGATCGGCGATTTTTCGTCAGCGTCGGCCACCAACACCATCGGAGGCATGGACTGCGGCGGCTCGGGCGTTGTCGAGTTTGGGCCTTCATTAATTATGACGACCGGTGACAGAGGCTTCGGTGGTTGTGACGGCTCCAAAAAATCGGGGTATTGGACTGGCACTGTTGGTCGCTTGAACACGAATTTCTTCTTCTTCTTCTGTTCACCCTCCATAGCTGCATAAAATTGACTTTTATTGCTGCCGGCTGTCTTTGGCAATTTCAGCAGCTTTTCCAACTTCGTAGTGGGTTGCCGCCTCGCCTTCTTTACCACCACATCACTTATGATATTGATGCGCCCGCCGTCCTTCTCCGTCCAGTTGTTGACGTAATCAACCGCCGAAGCTACTTTTTTTTCACCCACATTCTCTTCACCCACATTCTCTTCTTCCACAAACGCAGTGTTTAGCACGTCGTCATTGTGCCACTCGTCAAACACACCCGGGGTCAGCAGGTCAATAACGTCCTGCCCCATCAACTCTGCTTGGATACTTCCATCCAAGTTAAACGCATTTAACAATGACTCACTACCGGAATTCATTTTTCTAACTAACTCACTGCACTAAACTGACAAATGTATTTACTTGGCGAACTGTTCTAGCGAACTATGAAATGCTCTGCCTAGCAAACCAAATTTATACTTATCACCCCACCATAAACTCCCCCACTCTATCTGACGGTTGATGCTTTGGAGGCCAAACAAGTTCATTCAACTTACAAGGTTGCGTTCTACGGCTAAACAGCGATTCAAGGACATATTTTCAAGGTAATCGTGTGTCCTTACTTCTGTTATTGTTTGTGCTCTCAAGGTTATATGACCCAGACAACCCATATTTATAGACACTCTCTTTCCTTCGATGCCTATTATCAGAAACTATAATGTTGCCCGCAGATCAAGATAACAGTCGTCCAGCTGAGACTTTTTCAGGAGCACAAATAATAATTTCTGCTGTTTGCTATAATTGTAAAAGAGAAGTATATATTTGGACTGACCACATGCAATCTTACAGTTACATTGAATTGTTGAGAGTAAGGATTGTTAAGTGTCATTACTGTGGAACGCTGATGTGTCGACGAGGGCCGATTAGCAGATCTGATATGTTGAGAAGACAATGGATGCTACGAGAAGTTTATAAGCCAGACATTAATTAATTTTTATTTTTGTAACTTTATTACTATATTGTAAAATAAAACAACATATTATTGAAACAATTATCTATGTATTTTACTATCCTGCGTTATACAATTTCAACTATTGCTATTACTATAGTGGTTAATAAAACTACGTGACATTGGAGTTAATATTTTTTTATTTTTCTAAAACACAGGCTTTCCAACATTTTTCTAATTATAACTAATATTTTCGGGTAAAAAACTTTGCATAGCTTGTATTAACATATTTAGGTTATCTTCAGGGTTTGTTTCGTAAAACTTTATGTCTGGGTGCCCCCAAGGTAGAGTTTTTGTTGTTGATGGTATAATATAACGTTTATCGTCGTGGTGAGATAAAGCAACTTTATTAATTATTTCGGTATAAACGTCGTGTTTATAACTTCGAAAGGTTTTCATTTTTCGAAATATCTGACCACCACGTTCTACGATATTCCGATAATCTTCCAGGTGAAGCTGTTTTTCAATTACACGTTTTTTTATACCTTTCGCTTTTTTAATTTCGCTACTGATTGAGTTTATGTAATAAGCTTTGGCTCCGGTACCATAAAAACTTATTATTGGATCACCTGGAAATTCATCCTTCATTCTACCTACTACTGACTGACTTTTTTTTATGTTAAAAATATTTCCTTCGGTATAATTGGATGTATCGAATTTATCCGGATTTTCTGCAATTATACGATAAAAATTTTCGGTGTAAACTTTTAATATTAACGAATCTGTGTCGGTATACAGTAAAGAAGCATTTTTGCCAAATTTTGCTTTAATGAATGAGTAGAAAAAATCATAAATTACTGTTTTCGACATGTCCAGTATGGAAAATCCGATATAAATTGGTTTATTATAAGTTACCTTTAATCGATCCATATGAATGGCAACGAATTCTTTATTAAAAACCGTTGAACTTTTAAAATAAGGACGAGAAATTAATGCTCGTGCCCCAATTTTACTCCTGTCATTTTCCCATCGGGTAACTAGTTTTATATCATTACGATTCTCCACATTTTCCATGGTCTTGCCAAAAACAGCATTAATGATTAATTTAAAAGTGTCTTTACCAAACTTTGTTGTTGCCCTATTGCGCAAATCTGTATTTAAGTCGATATATGTCTTTAACCACGGGGATTGATTAAATTTTAAAATTCTGTGTGTTTGCATTACCATTAGGCCGTTATTGATTGCTTGTTTTAATGTTCGGTAATGAATGATATATTTCTTTTTATCGTTTAAATTCGGAATTAACTTTGAAAATTTTGCCGATTCCGTGGGTGGTACAATATTTTCAACTAAAAAGGGTAAGTCGGAATGGTCATCATATAGCGTATCCGGATAATGAACGTCAACTTCCAAAACGTATCCTTCTGGACCACTATCATCCACATCCATAATATTTAAATTTAAAATTTCATGCTCTGATAACCATCTAAAGCCGCCAAATGGTAATGCTTGCGACATACTATGACCGTACAGATTTGTTGCATCAAGATAAACAATGAAAGATGATGGTTCGTTAGGATCGTAGTTTGGTACATATATGTTGTTGGCAGCGTGCATCCTTTCTGAACACTGACTTATACCGCCTCGAATACCTTTTTTGAAAAAATGAACCATGTCGATATCAGTCAATAGCTCTAACTCTACCTTAGAAATACGCAACATACAATCAAACGAATAACTTGGAAGGGTATGGTACTGTGCTGGATCCAGTTTATACGTTTCTAAACAAGTATCGCGAAACTGTTCAAAAACATCGGTTAATAATAAAACATCAGATTTCAAATATAAATCCGAATAGTCCCCCAAATTCTTACAATTAAATGTGTCCCACACCTTTTTAGCTCTGTCATAATCTTCATCGCTAATGTGCTCCTCTGACAAACTATCATAAAACTGATTTTTTGTGGGTAAAGTTGGATGGTTCATTTTCTCCATTGAATCGACAAAACTATAGGGAAAAACACCTTTTTTGCGCATTAAATTAAACTGCTCATTATCAGAAAAATATTTTCCTGTTTCCCTGAAACTACCCACAGCTAATCCATCACCCAAATTTTCCAGCGAAGTTGATAGAAATTTAAAACTATCGATGAACCGCAATTTCACATATTTTTTCTTTATTGCCCCACTTTTATTATCGACATAATCGTGAACGTAAATACTTTTCGTAAACGAAATATACTTTTCCTTGCTTTGAGCTAAAACATCGATCTTGTCTCCGTGACGACACAACTCTTTAATAAACATGTGGCAATCGTACCCGCTCAAGTTATGAAATATAATTGGAATAAAATTGGGTAACTTATAATTTAAATTGCAAATCGAATGAGCAGCACCAGGTCTTTTTTTCCCAGTTATGTGACAGTGGTCCTTTACTTTACAATTATTATTTTCAAAAGGTCGTTCACATATACCACATTTTGTGGCATTATTGAACTCCGCTATTTGGTCAGCCGTTAAAGTTTCCATTGCTCTTATATCTCTTAAGTATGTATTGTAAAGAGATCTTAAATCACTTTCAAGTCGCGAAACGAAAACCTGGGCTGCGTCGTTTCCCCGGTAGAGCTCAAATTTTGAAATCGAATCGTCAAAGGAGCACTTTATTAAATACGCAAAAGAATACGGTTCATGTTTGATGCTTTTGACTAAGTAAGAATTTGTGGGATTTGGTTCCACTGTATCCAGTGGTTTAAGCACCGATTCGAAATCCGCGTAAACAACAAACGGTACACGCATTTGCTTTTCTATGTTTTCAAATTTTAATATATTTTCACTTACACTCCTTCCAAATTTATCTATTTTTAAATTTAGTGATGGTGTTAATGAATATTTGTGGTTACAGTCATTTTTTTGGTGTAATATCAAAGATGATTGTGAACTAAAATATATCAAACAACCATCACAAAAATACATTTTATCTCTACGCGATGTAATTTGACTGGAACATAATTTCGATAAGTCTTTTATCCAACAATAATGACTTTTAGAACAACGCGTATCACAAATATGTTCATCATCATCTTTAATACTACAATCCTTTGTTATTAACAACAAGTTGACATGTCTGTTAAGTTTTCTACCCGAATACCTTAATGGACCGACAACTTCGTACTTTAACATATTATTTTCGAAAATTTTTTGCAAACCATAAACGTTAACTGAAATATTATTCATTTCTTCAAATTTTGATATATCACGCAACTTTACTGGAAAGTCTATACCTGTAAAATTCAGCACTCTTGAATAGTGTGGATAAGATCGAATCTGTGATGCCATTCTAGTGGTGGGGCACAAAGCAGACACGATTGACCACGCAAAACAACACTCATCTTGATTAATCACATTGATGATGGCTTTTTTCAATTCGATGAAACGGGGTAGCTTTATATATGAAGATCCACCAAAAGGTTTATATTCATTGACATTTACTTCCAGGTATAGAATTTTTTCCAGAGCCCAACCTACGAAAACACAAAAAGATTGACATAAGTATTTATTTTATTTTTAGTCGTTAATTTATAACATACCTGAATCTTTTTCCTGAAACTCAGTCGATTGAGTCTTCATGGCTTCCACTAATGATTGATATATTTCTTCCAAATCGCTTCCTGAAGTAACAATTTCATTGCGTGTATTAAATGACTTGTCACTGTACATATTATCTTGTGTTGGTAACAGATACCGACCAACAACCACCATATTAACTTTCAAAGCACAACGCACTCTTACTAGGTCACTTACTACCTCTAACACTTTTGCTTTAATTTCATCAAAAAATAATGAATAGTCAGTATGTTCATTATCACTTGATATACGGTATGTGGCAATCCTATTTCTAAAAGCACTGGACACTAGCTCAACACCAGCTGATATTGGTGAACATGCATTACTTTTATGGTGTATTGTTCTTTGATGAGCTGCCATTCGATTTGCTGGTATGGTTATATTGCAGCAAGTGCAAGTACGCACCTCGGATGTTGATGCCCCATCGTCAACTTTTCGCTGTTTTCCACCATGCATATTTTCAAATCGTGCTACGCACGATTCTCGTTTATGTCGTAACATATTATAACTCCGAGTAAATGATTTACCACAATTTTCACACACGTACGCCATGACTTTCAAATTAACTTGCTTGAACCGTTTTACTCAACACAATGTTCTATACTAAAATTTAACCCCCCCTACCCTCATTTATACCGATCCACATTTAGACCCCCACTCGATCTTCATACCAAAACATGTTACACCCCAGTAATAACTCAAGGTAAACTAACATCACAAATGTAACCTTGAAATAAGCGTCATCCACCTGGTCATCACCAAACAAAGAAACATCTGCTCGCATTCATTGAAAATGTGCACCGCAAATGTAACCTTGAAATAAGCGTCGTCCACCTGGTCATCACCAAACAAAGAAACATCTGCTCGCGTTCAAGGCCAAGCAAATGTAACCTTGAAATAAGCGTCGTACACCTGGTCATCACCAAACAAAGAAACAGCTGCTCGCATTCATTGAAAATATGCACCGCAAATGTAACCTTGAAATAAGCATCGTACACCTGGTCATCACCAAACAAAGAAACATCTGCTCGCGTTCAAGGCCAAGTTCTTGACCTTGACCTTGGAATAACACCTGCGCATATCAAGGCCAAATAACAATAGCACACCTGGGCGTTCAAGGTCGACCCTACTGCGCATGCGGAGACTCGGGGAGCATCAACCTTTACTACTGGAGGTATCAAATCGTAAGAGTCAGGGGAAAGTTGTCTGAACCAGCAACAACTTATATTGGAGTCCCGCGGGAGTCAATCCTGGTCCAGTCCTATTTTTAATATTTATAAACGACCTGCCTATCAACCAACAAATAGGTAAATATGTGCTGTTTGCGGATGACACCACGGTCTTTATGACAGTATCAGAGCAAATTGCTACTGAAAGTGTGAATGAGGCGAGAGTGAATGCTGAAGAATGGTTCTTGTCAAACCGACTCCTGCTAAACACGGAAAAAACCCAGTCCATGATGTTTACCCCGAGACATCTAGAGACCACATCAAATGTATCACATGTTAAATTCGTGGGAGTTTGCTTGGACTCAAAGTTAAAGTGAGATGTGCACGTGGGGAGTGTGTGCGGAAGGCTTGCCAGTGGCATATTTCTGCTAAGGGATCTGTATGGATGTGTGTCGGAGGTAACTATGAGGACGGCATACTATGTAGTCTTTCATAGTGTAATGACTTATGGGGTAATTGCGTGGGGAAAATCAGCACATGCCCACAGAGTGTTCGGATTACAGCGGAAGGGTGTTAGATTAATGGCTGGCTTGGGATACAGGCAGGATTGCAGGGGTGCCTTCGTCGGACTGGGGATACTTACCTTCCCATCGGTCTACATCCTGGAAAGTCTTCTGAATGTGAAACAGAGGGAAGACTTGCGAATGCATCAAGACATGCATGAGTATGACACGAGGAACAAGACCAACTTTGTGCCAGTCCACTGCAGACTGGGAAAATGTCAAGGCAGACCGGAATATTCCGCAGTTGAACTTTTTAATGTGTTGCCAAATCAGATAAGAGATTTGCCTCTTCTAAAGTTTAAAATATCAATAAAATTGTTACTGATTGGTAATGCATTTTACACCACAGAGGAGTTCTGTGGATATAAGTTTAATTACCGATGTTTTTAAAGTTATGTTTGTGCTTGATTAATGTAACGTATTTTTTAAATGTTGACTATATACTTATTTGAGCTTACATGTCTTAAATTTTGTATGATTTTAACTTAGATGAAATATATGGTAGGCCTGTGGATTTTAATGTGTTAGTGTTTTTATGTTTTTTACAGCGGGTTGCACAAAACTTTAATCAAGCGTTAAATCCTAATTCTTAATTAAAAACAAAAGATTCTCAGTTTAACAGAGCGTTAAATTTTTTTTCTTTCTGCAACAGCAAAAATTTTTGGCTAATCAATGATTAAACTGACAAATGCCACTAAAAAACCAAGGTGTTGTTTACTTTTTCATTTGTTTTTAACGAAGAGAGCACTTAACGATGAATTAAACTAATTACACGATATGCTGTGATTAAAGTCATGTTTTTGCTCACATTTTTCATAAAATATTGGTTACTTTGGCAAAATTTTATGCTCCAATACAAGAGATTGAAAGAAAACTCCTTCCTTCAATATTTTAAAATAAAACTCTATACACTTTTATTGCAGATGGGCATCTTATTTAACATAATGCTTAAATAAGCATGTACCTACCTTTACAAACACATAAAAAATGTAGGAAAAATAAAGTTCACCATTTAGGTATAACGTGGATTTTACCAAAAAATGTAGGTACCTTTCATCTTCTATACCATAACAAAATTACTCTTTAAATATTATTTTGTTGTTGGACTTATGCAAACATAATATTCTATTGCTCAAATTCTTGTTAGTTATAAACTAAGATGAAATTATGGTAATTATTCGGATTATTGTATGCACCGAATTTTTTCATGAAATTTTGCACAGACCCTAATTTTGGGTCGTAGAACACGAATCCGAAGTCAGTTTTTGGCGGTCTCGAATGGTTTTTCCGCAAAAAAATATTTTAACTTTTAGGTTAGGTTTTTCAATGAATTTCTTTAAATTTCGGCACTTTTACTTAAACACATCTATACAAGTCATTACACACTATTTTTCTGAACCATATTTAGGCAAATTTATGTAGAGACACATTAAAAAAACAGAGAAAATATCAAAAAACTGAAAAAAATAAACACGCAATTCCTTGTTACACATTCTGATGGAACGACGCGCAGTTGCCAAATTTACAAATTGTGTTTCCCTCAAATTTTAACGGTTTCCATGAATAAATCCGAAAAAGAGATGGCAATATTGGCATTTTATTTTCCCTAGTAACAGCACTTTAGTTTAGTATTTAGCCAGCAATAGTGACAGACAGGTGCTTTAAAAATGGAACCAAATCTGAGCAAAAAGGTGTATACACCCAAGCAAACCTGAGCAAGAAGGTGGTCAGGTTTGCTCAGTTTTCATTGATATAGATACATATATATCTATATCAATGAAAACTGAGCAAACCTGACCACCTTTTTACTCACCCAACCTGAGCAAAAAGGTGGTCAGGTTTGCTCAGTTTTCATTGATATAGATACATATATATCTATATCAATGAAAACTGAGCAAACCTGACCACCTTTTTACTCACCCAACCTGAGCAAAAGGTGGTCAGGTTTGCTCAGTTTTCATTGATATAGATATATATGTATCTATATCAATGAAAACTGAGCTAACCTGACCACCTTTTTGCTCAGGTTTGCTTGGGTTGGGTATACACCTTTTTGTTCAGATATGGTTGCATGCATCAGCATGCAGGTGTTGGATTACTGATCAATAGGATTTTGGTTAGGTCTGATGTAGGTTAAAATTAAAAAATGTTGTTGACTAAGTTGGACAGAATAGTAACTTTAGTTTGTTATGGTTAGCTTTTTTATTATTCCTAATTTACAACTTTTTCTTGAAAAATAAGTAAACCTGGCAACGCCGGACATTTGACAGCTGGGAACGTAATGGCGTCTACTAGCAAATACAATGGAATTTTATATAGGAAAAAGCAATTTTCTTAGCTATTTTTGGCTAAATGTGGTGTTTTGTGTGACGAAATAAAATAAAAATTATAAGTTTACAGATATGTTTAAATGAAAGTGTCGAAATTTAAAGGAATCTATAAAAAATGGTAACCTAAAAGTTAAAAAAAAATTTTTGCGGAAAAACCATTCGAGACCGCCAAAAACTGACTTCGGATTCGTGTTCTACGACCCAAAATTAGGGTCTGTGCAAAATTTCATGAAAAAATTCGGTGCATACAATAATCCGAATAATTACCTTATCTTATTTACAGCAAGACACTGGAATGCAAGCAAGTTTGTATTAATTATTTCTTTTATGTTAGTCAGGCTCTCTCGATAACAGAAAAACAAAGGGCTTGTACGTAAACAAAATAAATCCTAAAAACAAAAGACTGACGTTATAACCTAACCTCAAATTTTTGAAGTACTTCACCCTCCGGACTAGGGATGGCAACGATACAACGATGTTTTGGAAACATCGATATATCGAACTTAAAATTCGATGTTTTTCCATCGATGTTTCGTTGCATCGATGTAACAACTGGGGCACATTCAGAATCGACGCCGGGTGTTCCCGGGTAAACAGCTGACCGTGAGGCCAGCCGTTGTTTCTTATGGCCGTGACGTCATTGACAAGTCTACCCGGGAACACCCGGCGTCGATTCTGAATGTGCCCCTCGAACATCGAACAAACATCGAACTCCATTCAACACGTGTTCGTGTGAATGTGCGACGATTATAAAACTGATGGCGTTTTCCATTGGTAGAACCAGCGCGAACTGAGTGTACGTGCGTTTGTGTCCTTTTCTACCTATATACAAAGAAGAATGATAGAAGTACATTTGACGTGTCCTAAATTTATCAATGGAAAACGCTATGAATGGCCCGAATGGGAGTCAACGCTGGGTTGCCACAATAATTTACGATCGCGGCGCAGTAGAAAATAAATGTTATTTTAGTTTGAATGATTCTTTGTTTTATTTATTATTTTGATATTATATATTATGCGAGACTACATCGAAACATCGATGTTTTTCTTTCGATATATTGGATCCATCGATGTGACTTCCAACAATGTCGATACATCGAAGTTTTTCTTTCGATGTTTTGAACCCATCGATGTGACGTCCACCGATGTCTAACGATGTCGATAGATCGATGTTTTTTTTAAAAATTGCCATCCGGACTCCGGATCTGGGGCGTGTTGACAAATGCATCGATCCGGATCAGTTTACGAGCTTTAAGCGAATAGCGAATATACAATAAATTTAAAATGAGGTCAGATAACAATAAAGCCATTTTTAAATCAGTGACCAAATCATTACCCAGTCAGACCATTGGGCAACACTGTCTCATTTAATCTTAATACTTTGATTTTTTAGGTTAAACATTGACTATATGGAGCAACGTTGCCAAATAAGGTAACGTAGCCATGACTAGGTCACCGATTTAAAATCGCCTCAAATAACATTGAGGTATCGTGAAGTGGTCCCGAGAAACCGTGGTCCCGAGTAATCTAATTTTCGTCAATAAAATACGGCTAAGTTCATGCACTTGAAAAAATGCGAATTTGTTTCGAGTGCATATTCAACTTTCTTAAATTTAAAAATATCATTAATGCCACAGATCAAACTTAAAAAAAAGCATTTCTATTATTTTTAAAAAATAATAGTTTTTATTATGGAATCTTTATCTAGTTTCACAAATTTTCAGGGAATAATGAACAAAGATATAGAGTAACTGATGTAAATTTATGTTCTGAAAAATCACAAAACACATTTTATTTATGTAAATAACAAATTTTTATTTAAAAACTATTTTAGCATTGATTTGATTTGATGTCACCAGTAGGTACTTGTTAAGCCTATATTCACATTAAAATATCTGCAAGGTTTTTTCTTGTGACTTATCTGGTACCTGTAACAAAAAAAAACAAAGCAAATAAAGTAAAAAATTACACAATTACATAATAATTTTAATAAAAGCACAATGTTCTACTGTCTACAGCCCAAGTAAATAACTTGTTTATAGATATCTTATTCTAAATACTAACAAGTGTATGGGGATATGGGTTTTATATTCACATGATAAAAATGGTCGTTAAGTAAATGTGCCACAAAAAAAATTAGAGTTAATGAATCTTGAGCAAAGAGTTTATTAAAGGAGAAAGAGCAAAATTTTACTTAAACGAAGTTGAGGTGGATTAAATAAATACTCTAGTTTGCTCGAGTTCGAGCGTGACACATGGTTAATAAAATTATAATCGTTATACTACCAGCAATTAGGTTTACAAATTGACCAGTATATCCACCCAGACAAAAATGTTTTGTTAGCTTAACTGGACAAAAGTTATATAGTATGCTATTACGGGTATAAACACAGAACTTGAGGTTAAAATAAGAAACAAAATTGTACTCAAAAATTTTGTAACGTAGGTAGTGATAGCTACATATTTAACTAAGATATTAATGGCAATATTTTACCTTAACAACAAAGGTTTTGTTTCCAAATTTTTTTCTTGGCAGTAAGGTATTTCGCCGAATATTGATTGTGTCTAGGATAATCTGTCAAATAACATTCATTTAGAACTCCATTCCTTACATGTAGGTTTATCAGGAAGTATGTTTTTGTGCTTTATCTTCCATCAAAAGTTCGATTTTTAGGGTTAGGAATTTTCATTCTTGAGAAATATTAAAATCTTTTGAATGCACCTAAAACAAACATATAAATGGATAATAATGACAAGAGGATTGTAGTTAAGGAAGCTGAAAAGCAGCAAATTTTTTATGTAAAGCATTTTTAACGCAAATTTTAAAAATCAACAGAAAAATTATACAAATTTGGCTGGTATCTGTACGGTATTTTATGGTTCAATGGTTTCATACAACTTACCTTAGAAATACATATTTATACATATGTTCACAAGTTTATTTTCTTCTATATTTGTGTAATTTTTCTATTCGCTTTGCCTATTTTCCCAAAAATATTTGTTTTGATTCAATATAACTTCGCTTTACAAGAAATAAGAAATACAAAACGCTTTGTTGTTTGTTGACATTAAAATCTGACGTTTATCGTTCGAGTTTTCCCGAAACTGCGACCTTTGGAAGCGATGTTGCGCGATTGCTGTTTCGAGTAGGCCTGGGCCGGCTTTGATTAAATCTTGGGTAACTTGACTAAAATTTAACAACGCAAATTTAACACGTTGTTAGCTAATCATCCTTTCTGCAACCCGCCGTTACAGCGGGTTGCACAAAACTTTAATCAAGCGTTAAATCCTAATTCCTAATTAAAAACAAATGATTCTCAGTTTAACAGAGCGTTAAATTTTTTTTCTTTCTGGAACAGCAAAAATTTTTGGCTAATCAATGATTAAACTGACAAAAGCCACTAAAAAACCAAGGTGTTGTTTACTTTTTCATTTGTTTTTAACGAAGAGAGCACTTAACGATGAATTAAACTAATTACACGATATGCTGTGATTAAAGTCATGTTTTTGCTCACATTTTTCATAAAATATTGATTACTTTGGCAAAATTTTATGTTCCAATACAAGAGATTGAAAGAAAACTCCTTCCTTCAATATTTTAAAATAAAACTCTATACACTTTTATTGCAGATGGGCATCTTATTTAACATAATGCTTAAATAAGCATGTACCTACCTTTACAAACACATAAAAAATGTAGGAAAAATAAAGTTCACCATTTAGGTATAATGTGGATTTTACCAAAAAATGTAGGTACCTTTCATCTTCAATACCATAACAAAATTACTCTTTAAATATTATTTTGTTGTTGGACTTATGCAAACATAATATTCTATTGCTCAAATTCTTGTTAGTTATAAACTAAGATGAAATTATTGTAGGCCTATGGTTATAAACTATTCTTTTTATGGCATTATATTAAAACAGTTTTCCTACAGTCTTCTATAAAAATATAGATATTCTGCTAAATTTCCTTTTGCTTACTTTTCTTCAATCACACAGTTTTCTGTAACACCTCACATCTCTCTTAGTTTAAATAGCAAACCCTTTTGTGGGTATAAAAATAATAACTATAACAACTTGTAGAGGTAGTTATTTTCTGAATTACTTTCGTCCTAACGTCGAAAATTATCTTATTTACAGCAAAACACTGGAATGCAAGCAAGTTTGTATTAATTATTTCTTTTATGTTAGTCAGGCTCTCTCGATAACAGAAAAACAAAGGGCTTGTACGTAAACAAAATAAATCCTAAAAACAAAAGACTGACGTTATAACCTAACCTCAAATTTTTGAAGTACTTCACCCTCCGGACTAGGGATGGCAACGATACATCGATGTTTTGAAAACATCGATATATCGAACTTAAAATTCGATGTTTTCCCATCGATGTTTTAAATATCGATGTTTCGTTGCATCGATGTAACAACTGGAACATCGAACTCCATTCAACACGTGTTCGTGTGAATGTGCGACGATTATAAAACTGATGGCGTTTTCCATTGGTAGAACCAGCGCGAACTGAGTGTACGTGCGTTTGTGTCCTTTTCTACCCATATACAAAGAAGAATGATAGAAATACATTTGACGTGTCCTAAATTTACCAATGGAAAACGCTATGAATGGCCCGAATGGGAGTCAACGCTGGGTTGCCACAATAATTTACGATCGCGGCGCAGTAGAAAATAAATGTTATTTTAGTTTGAATGATTCTTTGTTTTATTTATTATTTTGATATTATATATTATGCGAGAATACATCGAAACATCGATGTTTTTCTTTCGATATATTGGATCCATTGATGTGACTTCCAACGATGTCGATACATCGAAGTTTTTCTTTCGATGTTTTGAACCCATCGATGTGACGTCCACCGATGTCTAACGATGTCGATAGATCGATGTTTTTTTAAAAATTGCCATCCGGACTCCGGATCTGAGGCGTGTTGACAAATGCATCGATCCGGATCAGTTTACGAGCTTTAAGCGAATAGCGAATATACAATAAATTTAAAATGAGGCGTCAGATAACAACAAAGCCATTTTTAAATCAGTGACCAAATCATTACCCAGTCAGACCATTGGGCAACACTGTCTCATTTAATCTTAATATTTTGATTTTTTAGGTTACACATTGACTATATGGAGCAACGTCGCCAAATAAGGTAACGTAGCCTTGACTAGGTCACGGATTTAAAATCGCCTCAAATAACATTGAGGTATCGTGAAGTGGTCCCAAGAAACCGTGGTCCCGAGTAATCTAATTTTCGTCAATAAAATACGGCTAAGTTCATGCACTTGAAAAAATGCGAATTTGTTTCGAGTGCATATTCAACTTTCTTAAATTTAAAAATATCATTAATGCCACAGATCAAACTTAAAAAAAAGCATTTCTATTATTTTTAAAAAATAATAGTTTTTATTATGGAATCTTTATCTAGTTTCACAAATTTTCAGAGAATAATGAACAAAGATATAAAGTAACTGATGTAAATTTATGTTCTGAAAAATCACAAAACACATTTTATTTATGTAAATAACAAATTTTTATTTAAAAACTATTTTAGCATTGATTTGATTTGATGTCACCAGTAGGTACTTGTTAAGCCTATATTCACATGAAAATATCTGCAAGGTTTTTTCTTGTGACTTATCTGATACCTGTAACAAAAAAAAACAAAGCAAATAAAGTAAAAAATTACACAATTACATAATAATTTTAATAAAAGCACAATGTTCTACTGTCTACAGCCCAAGTAAATAACTTGTTTATAGATATCTTATTCTAAATACTAACAAGTGTATGGGGATATGGGTTTTATATTCACATGTGCCACAAAAAAAATTAGAGTTAATGAATCTTGAGCAAAGAGTTTATTAAAGGAGAAAGAGCAAAATTTTACTTAAACGAAGTTGAGGTGGATTAAATAAATACTCTAGTTTGCTCGAGTTCGAGCGTGACACATGGTTAATAAAATTATAATCGTTATACTACCAGCAATTAGGTTTACAAATTGACCAGTATATCCACCCAGACAAAAATGTTTTGTTAGCTTAACTGGACAAAAGTTATATAGTATGCTATTACGGGTATAAACACAGAACTTGAGGTTAAAATAAGAAACAAAATTGTACTCAAAAATTTTGTAACGTAGGTAGTGATAGCTACATATTTAACTAAGATATTAATGGCAATATTTTACCTTAACAACAAAGGTTTTGTTTCCAAATTTTTTTCTTGGCAGTAAGGTATTTCGCCGAATATTGATTGTGTCTAGGATAATCTGTCAAATAACATTCATTTAGAACTCCATTCCTTACATGTAGGTTTATCAGGAAGTATGTTTTTGTGCTTTATCTTCCACCAAAAGTTCGATTTTTAGGGTTAGGAATTCTCATTCTTGAGAAATATTAAAATCTTTTGAATGCACCTAAAACAAACATATAAATGGATAATAATGACAAGAGGATTGTAGTTAAGGAAGGGATGTCCTAATTTATTGACCAAAATAAAAATCAATTGACCAAGGGTATAGATTAAGGCAATCAATACCAAACTTGGTAAAATTGTTTTTCGTCCCAAGCTTTATCACCCACCCTAATTTGAAGTCGATGGCCCCTAAAATAGGGGTACTTTGCTCTTGGCATTTTTCATTAAAATTTATTGACTGGGGGTCAAAAATGAGACAATCTTTACCAAACTTGAAAACATGATTGCATGCACCAACCTTTAACTCCAGACACGATTTGATGACGTTAGCCCCTAAAATAAGGGCACTTTACTCTTGAAAATTTTCAAATAAGCTTATTGACCGGGGGTCTAGGTTAAACCAATTCTTACCAAACACTGCAAAATTATTACACGTAACAAGCTTTACCATCCACCGTAATTTCAACTCGATGGCCCCTAAAAGAGGGGTACTTTGCTCTTGGCATTTTTCATTAAAATTTATTGACTGGGGGTCAAAAATGAGACAATCTTTACCAAACTTGAAAACATGATTGCATGCACCAACCTTTAACTCCAGACACGATTTGATGACGTTAGCCCCTAAAATAAGGGCACTTTACTCTTGAAAATTTTCAAATAAACTTCTTGACCGGGGGTCTAGGTTAAACCAATTCTTACCAAACACTGCAAAATTATTACACGTAACAAGCTTTACCATCCACCGTAATTTCAACTCGATGGCCCCTAAAAGAGGTGTACTTTGCTCTTGGCATTTTTCATTAAAATTTATTGACTGGGGGTCAAAAATGAGACAATCTTTACCAAACTTGAAAACATGATTGCATGCACCAACCTTTAACTCCAGACACGATTTGATGACGTTAGCCCCTAAAATAAGGGCACTTTACTCTTTACTATTTTTCAACGTTTAAAAATAAGGTATGCCTTAAGTATAAATTGTTTGAAATATTCTGTTTAGAAGTTTTAAACTATTTAAAACTTAGATAGAGAAGTCAAAAACCAATCAAAATATATTCTCAGTGGCGTGCAGCAGTCTTAAAGTCGTTATTTTTGCTGCAAAACATTAAAGTAAGATAATTAGGTATATATCAAATATTCTCCCACATTTAAAAAGTTACATGACAAGCGAAATCTTTGTCCGGTGATAAAGAGTGGTGCATAACATTACTTTGCCAAGTTTGGTAAATATTGCTTTAATTTAGATCCCCGGTCAATAATAGCTTTTTTCGAAAAATGTCAAGAGCCAAGTCCCTCTATTTCAGGGGCCATCGACTTGAAATTATGGTGGGTTTGCTAATAATTTTGCGCTGTTTGGCAAAAATCGGTTTAATCTAGCCCCCGGTCAAGATTATTTGAAAATTTTCAAGAGCAAAGTACCCTTATTTTAGGGGCTAACGTCATCAAATCATGTCTGGAGTTAAAGGTTGGTGCGTGCAATCATGTTTTCAAGTTTGGTAAAGATTGTCTCATTTTTGACCCCCAGTCAATAAATTTTAATGAAAAATGCCAAGAGCAAAGTACCCCTCTTTTAGGGGCCATCGAGTTGAAATTACGGTGGATGGTAAAGCTTGTTACGTGTAATAATTTTGCAGTGTTTGGTAAGAATTGGTTTAACCTAGACCCCCGGTCAATAAGCTTATTTGAACATTTTCAAGAGTAAAGTGCCCTTATTTTAGGGGCTAACGTCATCAAATCGTGTCTGGAGTTAAAGGTTGGTGCATGCAATCATGTTTTCAAGTTTGGTAAAGATTGTCTCATTTTTGACCCCCAGTCAATAAATTTTAATGAAAAATGCCAAGAGCAAAGTACCCCTCTTTTAGGGGCCATCGAGTTGAAATTACGGTGGATGGTAAAGCTTGTTACGTGTAATAATTTTGCAGTGTTTGGTAAGAATTGGTTTAACCTAGACCCCCGGTCAATAAGCTTATTTGAAAATTTTCAAGAGTAAAGTGCCCTTATTTTAGGGGCTAACGTCATCAAATCGTGTCTGGAGTTAAAGGTTGGTGCATGCAATCATGTTTTCAAGTTTGGTAAAGATTGTCTCATTTTTGACCCCCAGTCAATAAATTTTAATGAAAAATGCCAAGAGCAAAGTACCCCTCTTTTAGGGGCCATCGAGTTGAAATTACGGTGGATGGTAAAGCTTGTTACGTGTAATAATTTTGCAGTGTTTGGTAAGAATTGGTTTAACCTAGACCCCCGGTCAATAAGCTTATTTGAAAATTTTCAAGAGTAAAGTGCCCTTATTTTAGGGGCTAACGTCATCAAATCGTGTCTGGAGTTAAAGGTTGGTGCATGCAATCATGTTTTCAAGTTTGGTAAAGATTGTCTCATTTTTGACCCCCAGTCAATAAATTTTAATGAAAAATGCCAAGAGCAAAGTACCCCTATTTTAGGGGCCATCGACTTCAAATTAGGGTGGGTGATAAAGCTTGGGACGAAAAACAATTTTACCAAGTTTGGTATTGATTGCCTTAATCTATACCCCTGGTCAATTGATTTTTATTTTGGTCAATAAATTAGGACATCCCGTTAAGGAAGCTGAAAAGCAGCAAATTTTTTATGTAAAGCATTTTTAACGCAAATTTTCAAAATCAACAGAAAAATTATACAAATTTGGCTGGTATCTGTACGGTATTTTATGGTTCAATGGTTTCATACAACTTACCTTAGAAATACATATACATATGTTCACAAGTTTATTTTCTTCTATATTTGTGTAATTTTTCTATTCGCTTTGCCTATTTTCCCAAAAATATTTGTTTTGATTCAATATAACTTCGCCTTACAAGAAATAAGAAATACAAAACGCTTTGTTGATTGTTGACATTAAAATCTGACGTTTATCGTTCGAGTTTTCCCGAAACTGCGACCTTTGGAAGCGATGTTGCGCGATTGCTGTTTCGAGTAGGCCTGGGCCGGCTTTGATTAAATCTTGGGTAACTTGACTAAAATTTAACAACGCAAATTTAACACGTTGTTAGCTAATCATCCTTTCTGCAACCCGCCGTATGCAACACAAAAGAACAAATCAATAATCAGCGGTCTCAGCAGCTGGTTGGATTTGGCAGCGATCACGTGATTACTGATATCAAATTTGAAGACAAGTCACATGACATCTGTCAAATGTGATCATCGGCTGAATACAGCCATTGTTTGGTACATTTTGGTACATTTTCGCGTGGAACTTTGGTACATTAACATAATTAGTTGCGGCAACACTGCCAATCAAACCCTTTTATTTTCTTTGGTTGTAGGAAGGCGCCCAGTTTACATGGAAATTTAATTATTCTTTTTCAAAATAAAATAAAAAGAAGGTAAGTTAAAAATACTATATTCTCTTGTCATTGCCAGAATATACCGTTAGATATTTTTAAAGGCAATGATCACCCCAGAAAAATAAAGTGTTTCTTAATGAGCTTTTATAAACAATACAAACATTATCAGTTGATAAACAAAAATGTAAACAAGGAGCGACAAATATATTAAGAATATTAAAATGCATCATTATATACCTATTTACTACATATGAATATTTTGAGTATAATCGAGGATGATAGTAAATGTGTAAAAGGTCTTGGTCAAGCAAAAATACGGAAAAAGAAGTTATAAATCACTACCCAAACAATTAGGAAGTATACTATCAAGTATCGAACCCATAATCATACATGGTAAAGGCCTCTTCGATTCAAAGTATCGAACAGTCGGATAGGCAGTAAGGTTTTATGTGGAAAAAAGTACACCTCCAAAGAAAAGGATATTGCATCGTTTTCAAATATCAACACAACATTATACATATTATAAACTTAAATAAGGCGTTTAACTTAAATTCTTAATTTTTTTGTACTCGTTAACAAATTTTTGTTGTAAAACTATTACAACCATTGAGCACAACACTTCTTTATTTAAACTACAGGGTAGTATAGATTTACAAAAATGATTGTTTTGTTGATATAGTTGAAGATAGGTACTTAAAAACTGATGCTGTAAAAAAGTATTTTTTGCATTACAGGCAAGAAAGGGGCAGGGTGCTGCCCCTGTAGGAGGCTGTTACAATTGCGGAGTTTAAAGACCAATACAGTACATGTCCAAAATGAACATTTTTAGGGAAAATAAACACCTGACTAGTTTCCTGCTTGTAGTTTAGGGTTTATTTAATTGAAGGTTTTTCTGAAAGTAGACGATGGAAGTGCTTTTTGTTAACAAAAGTCTTAAAAATATGATTGTATGAAAAATGTCTATGTGAATTCATACAAGTCGATATTTGACTAAAAGGGACATGGGACATGTGTTGATTTTTAATCAAACACTCTCATTTAGATTCACTAAGAAGGTTTAAGATTTAGTACTAATTTAAATTAAGATCTAGTTGTTTGTATAATAATATGATATGTTTTGACAAGTTTTTGTCTTGTCATTGTTAATAAGTTGTCATCAAAAACTTATGAATTATTCTGATATTTCAGTGATTTACTTGGTTTCCAAATAATTTTTATCTTGGAATGGGTTGCTAGAATATTATTGTCAAACGAATGTATCTAAATTGCCCTTTTCTTTATAAATTTGCAAAACAACTCAGAAACAAATTCATAGTATAAAACATAGTTGCCTTATTCTTACACTTGTCACTTTAAAACTTTTGGTTGTCAAATTAGACCAGACTAGCGTTGGAGAATCTGGCCTTTTAATTTTATTTCAATGGATTTTTATGTTTTTTAAAAAGAAAATTTAACCCTAACAAATTTAGGTAATAGAAAAAGTGGAATAGCCCTTTACCTTTTTATTTTATTACCAACAATATGAGGAATAGGAGGATCTCTGTTTTAGGAATTGCTTTTAATTACTTTCTGATTCTTATAAGGATAGCAAAGAAAATAGTTGTTCTGCAGTTACAACAAAATACGAGTTTTATATACTTCAGAATCAAAATAATTTTCAGTCATACTTATATGTTAAGGGGGAAAGTGTTACAAAATTACTTCAGTGCGATAAGCAGTGTGCATAAAATAGTTGGTCCACATGACACAAATAATAACTTTACAACTAGCATTTGTATTTTGTGACTTAGAGTAGTTCTGCTTTAAGGGGATGATACTATAGTCCTACTTTCATTTCGATAACTCTAAACTGATTATGCCCACATAACCAATTGTGTATTTAAAAATGATGTTTAAAAGAATACAAAGTGGTCACTTTCACTTTTATGACTTTAGACTTTAGAGCACTCTTAATTATCTTAAAATAATAGTCACAGTGTTGCAAATCTGTTTTTAAGTACGGATTTGATTCAGATCAAAATATACTTTATTTTTTCTACTCCGCATGTACTACTCCGCACGTGCCGCAAAATGATATCCTGCCTTAGCACACATGTGTAAAATTAATTTTAAACCAGTGGTCTTCCACTTCCCCCTTTAATTTTCTTACATTAACGCTCTTTGTATTTTTTATTCCTTTATAAACCTCGTTAACATATAAGCTATACAGTTAAACTGTTTTGTACTGTTTATACTTGTAAGAAATTAAAATTATATTTAAGACTAGGTATGTCATTGTAAGTAACTTCTGAGGTCTGGGCCTGACTGCATTCTTCTGAGGTAATCCAAATGTCCAAATGATACTCCTCCCAACTTCCCTTAGCACGCATTAGGAGTCAGATTCGTTTTTTAGGCAATGACCTTCCTTTACCCCCTCCAATAGCCTTGAAAATACCACAGTAAACGTGACAACGTTACACTTCATGAAGTCGAAGTGTATGCTTGGCTTCTGGCATAACATGTTTCAGAATTTGTTCGGTTCCGTCAAATTATCATTGTACCTTTGTTAAAGGTTCGTTATGATAATGTTCTTTCTGGGTAAAATTCGCTCTGCCTTTTATATTGCTGCCATTGTTCAGTTAGTACTTATATTGGGGAAATACTGTTATTGTTATGTTGTCTTGTAGCAGATGTAAAAATGGAGCCCAACAATCTGCCAGAGGCTGCTATTATGGAAAACAATAGTATGAGTACCCCACTGATTAAAGCAGAGTTAGAGTCGGATCTCTATGAAATTGAATATGTTCCAAGCGATACATTTATGTATAAACAGACAAACGGACCTGCGCCTGATTTAATTGTCCCACTGGAAAGGCTTCATGTTGTTAAGAAAAATGGAGAATGCTTTGTGGATTTTTCAGATATAACTTTAGGAACCAGCTTATGTGGGTAAGTTGTTTGTTTTATGTTGAGATCATTAAAAAATACGTATTCTACTAAAATTTTAGTAATTTTAAATTTTTTAATGACTTTATTTAGTTGTTTTAAATTACAAGCGTAATAAAGGTTTCAGGTTTATATATTTTGATTTTTAAAAACTAGTTGTTTCATTTATTGGTAATTTAATAATAATTAATAAGTAAAAATACGTTTTAAAAACAAACTTATTAAAAAGCACTAACAAGAAAAATAATATTTTTTGTTAGGCGCCTGACGGTGCTTTCTATTTTTTTATAGCTCTAAAAACAAGACACAACGAACTAAAAACGAAAATCTCAAATTTCGTTTTTTTTCCGGATATTTTCGATATTCGGAATATTTTTAATTTCTCAGTAACTCATTATTCGGCATTAAACTATGCAACTTTACCTCGGTTTAACCCACTCTCTATCACTTATGGCTACCTAGATGTCAGTGCTAACATATTGAATTTGTAACAGCCTGTATAGGTATTTGTTTATACATTATCATTTTGTCTTTTATTTATTTATATTCATATTAGTAGGTTGTAGGTATTACAAATTTTTCTATACTGCCAAATGTCTCTCATACCTATTGGCTACTCAAATTAAGGAAGCCATTTGCAATTAGCTGATTTTTAACGGGCAAGAAGGGCTCACTAGATGAGGAAATCGACAAAGATGCCAAATAACATGATAATGAAGACAAAGAGGAAACGAAAACATTCCCCGTTATAGTAGTTAGCAAATCGACTGAAGAGGACGCCATGTTCTTAATTTGAGTCGCCAATTCATGAGAAAGAAGATGTTTCACAGAGCAGGCGTTATCGCACATTGTCGTTAATTAAATACTTATCTAACAGCATCATTAAATGAGCCTACTTCGCTTAACTTTCAATTTAGAAGTGGAAAAAATCTTGGGTGTAACAAGTTTCTGAAATATATTAATTTATATTGCAATAGGGAATACGCATAAAACGCAAATAAATCTGGAATAATTTTTTTATATCTTTTCTACATAAATTAAATGTGTATGGCGGTTGCTGGTATCCATTTATTTTGGTCTTTATTAACAAAAAAAAAAAGGATTTCCTACTGCAAATTTTCGCGTGATTTCCGAAACTTGTAAAACGTGATCTTATTGGCTGTGTCGTCAAGTATTTTTATGACTCAGAATGAGTACATGGCGAAGTCCAGGGTCATTAAAAAATCAATAAAAATGGCATTTAATGCGTAACTCATCCAGTGAAATATCTCTGCACTTAAAGTAGAAGGTTCCTAAAATCTTATTCATGTATATTTCAAGCCGAAATCGGTCCAGGAACCATTCAATTTTGCAACAAAAACTTGCCTTTTTCCAGTAAATAAACTGCAATTCTTTGTTTTCACGGCAGTCTTCGAAAATTCAAAAATTTTCAAATTTTGCATGTCCCCGATGCAAATATACCAATTTATTTATAACTTTAACGAAAAAATAAGCGATTTAAATTAGGAGGTATTCTTTAATAATTAACGGGTAAAATAAACCCCAAGAGAATCACTAAATAAGGAAAATAGTGTCGAATAATGTCGGTTAAAAATAGAGTTTGTCGGAATAAATCAAGGAAACTCTATTTTTACCCCTTAAAATACGCTCCTGGATGACCCCTTCGGTACTTGTGACCCATTTTATTGTGTGATTATCTCTTTATATTGGGAAAAAATTAGATAGGAAAAAATACTTGATTCAAATGTCTCGATCTCCAGAGCAAAAATGTCCAAAAATCTAAATTTAATCGGCGATTACTCCCTTCCTATAAAGAATGAAGGAACTAAAAAATATGGATACCATGTATTTTGACGAGCTCTTTCCGTAGACGTATATGGGGTTTTAATTTGAACCATTTTGACCCCACAAAAAATTAAAAACCGTGAAATATTTGGGTCAAAAATCGGAATTTCCCGTTTTTCTCAAATATATCCATTTCCCAATGATTTTTGGCTTAGGTAAATGTATTGCAAAAAGAAAGTATTTGAGATTTTAAAGTTTCACTTATGAATCCGTTTTTCGATCCGATGTTTTTTTGTTTTCTAGTTATTAGGTACCTAAGAGGCAAATGGCATTTTTCGACCTATAAAAATTCAAAAGCATTACTTGCCATTTTTCGATTCTCACCAGCACACAACCTTCGAAAATTTACATCGATTTAATTCAGTTTGGCGACCTGTACCCGATTTCAACGGAAGTCCCGGAAATTTCGACTTTGGCGTTTAATAGCTCCGACACGAAACATCCTGTATAACTGAATTTTTTTCCGAAGCTAGAGTTGCACTATTCCACTATCAACTCAGAAAATTCGATTGCTCCGCCTCCGACTGTTTCCGGGAAAAACAAACCTATGCGACTTTAAGTTGAGCTTTACGTTAACATGTGGATTGACACTTATCTCCTGACGTCATTATGCACTAAAGACAAATGGCTGCTTTTTTAATTGTAATAAATTATACCGAAATAAAAATTTTTGTGACTAAATTATCCTAGTAATTTTCTTCAAAATATTCTTTTGGGTTTGTAATGACGTCCTTAAACGATTTATGCAATAAAAAAATATGTGCATATTCCTTATTGGGTATTTAACGCGCGGCAAAACCTGTTTAGGGAAACAGGCATTTTCAGTTTTTAAACATCTGTGAATTTAATTCCCATTTACAAACACTCGACTCCTTTGATTTTTAAACTTATTTTTCATTTCAAGCCTGTAGTTCTATGCATTAGTCCAATGTTCCATTGCATATCACAGGTAACTGTGCATGCCGGCTGCCAGCACCGGATTTAGACCTAGGCCGACCAAGCCCGGGCTTGGGACGTCAGAATTTCTAGGAGCGGCAAATTTCCGAGAAAGCCGAATATCGGTATTACAAGTTCCAGCTCTATTAAATAAATACGAATGTTTTTGATCTATCACTGATATTTACCCATTCATACAAAATACATCTCATCTGGCTAGAATTAAACAAGTAAATCCCCTTGTGACGTACGTTCCTTGCGCGGCACACTCATTTAATCTTGTGGGTACTTGTGCAACAAAATGTTGTGAAATCTCAGTAACGTTTTCTGGCTTTGTGCAAGAAATCTAAAATTTTTTTAAAGCAGCTACACATAGATGGCAAGTCCTTTAAACCCATTCGAATAAAAATAGGAAAACATTAAAAAATTGCCGAAAACCCGATGGTCTGCAAGAAATAAAGCTTGTCGGTCACTTTCTTTTTCCTGCAATGAAATTTAATCTGCGCTTAAATCAGTTGCTGGAGATAAAATTGAAAAGCCTAAAACCCGGTTTTCCATTATTCTTAAACAATTTGATAGTCTAGAAATAGGTTTTGTGACGATATTTTGGACAGATATTTTAAATAGATTAGACGCGGTTAACAAAAAGATACAAATATGGTGGATATTGATCTAGAACTTGTAGCATTAGAACAATATTTTTCTGAAATTGTGGATAAATATAAGCATTATGAAAAAATCCATAGAACTGTTGAAACAAAAAGAATATCCTGCAGATAAAAAAAGAAAGGTAAAACGGAAACGCCAGTTTGATGAAAGTTATAACGAAACTAAATTTAATGGTAAAGGCAATTTAAGGATTAATGTATTTCATGCCATTGTTGATAAGTTAATTCTTGAAGTTTTCCGAAGAAGAAACGCCTACGACGAGTTTTCAGCTAAATTTGATTTTTTTTAGTAATTTATGTACTCTGAGTAAAGACATTATTGGTGATAAGGCCAGGCATTTAATAACCTGCTACCCCAATGACCTGAATGATTATGATTCGATAACCACTGAATTAATACTTTGCCGTGCATTCGTAAATTCCTGCAAAGCTTCACCTAAGCCTTACCAAAGAACTTCTTGAAGCAATTTATGATAAAAATGTGCAAAACCTCTTTCCAAACACTTCCATTGCGTTACGTATATTTTTATGTACCTTTGCTACAAACTGTTCAGCAGAACGCTCATTTTCAGCACTAAAGCGAATTAAAACATATTTAAGATCAACTGTGGAAATCAAAGACTTAACTTTACATATAGAGTGGACTTTTGCGTGATATTAATTACGAGATCATTGATGACTTTGCTGAAAAGAAAGTACGTCGCAAACCCTTGTAGTTACTTACATATACTATAATATAGACTATATAACAATATTATAGTTATTTCATTTACTAGTTTTTATGTACAGGGTGTCCCATTTTCGGCACTTTTGCGGGGTATCTCCCTTATTTTTAAAGATAGAGGGTTACGGTTTTCGCAAGAGTGTGCTACTTTTGATGAAACGAAAGTGGCATAAAAATATTTTCCTTGGCCCCCTTCGTTTTTGACATACAGGACGAAATTGATTTTTTTCCATTTTCGGACCGCCCTCGCATTTCAGTTATCTTGTAACTTATAAAAAAAGTAAAAATGGATCCTATTAGAGTTTTCTACGTAGAATCGACTGGCGTAGTTAGATTTTCATCAGATGTGATATTTTTCGAGATATTAACCAAATATATGTTTTTTTAAATGTAACGCCCTGTATATTTCTTAACCATTAAGTTTCCCCTTTCGAGAGCTTTTCAAAAATATATAACACTTTATAGTTATTTTTTTATTTTTAGCCCTTAAATCGAACTATTTAATTTTAAACATTAATTTTGCGCAGTTGGCCGTGTTTAACAAGTGGTTTAACGTCAATTCAGGTATTTAGATTTAAAAATGAAACTGGTTAAATCCTGTATTTTCATTAATTTATTAAAATTGGTATTATTTTTTAAACTACAACACTACTTGTTATCTAAATATATAGAAAATCCTAACCAGAACTAAAACTGCTTAGTTTTTAATCACTTGAAAATTAAATTAGTTGTCTTGAATTATTAATAGCCAATAAAAGTCAAATTTAAAAACAAAACATACAAAACTTTAGGTAACGAAAAGAGTTAGTCCATTTAATCCATTCTAACTCTTTTCATTACCTAAAGTTTTGTATGTTTTGTTTTTAAATTTTACTTTTATTTGCTCTTAATAATTCAAGGCAACTAATTTAATCTTCAAGTGATTAAAAATAAAGCAGTTTTCGTTCTGGTTAGGATTTTCTATATATCTAGATAACAAGTAGTGTTGTAGTTTAAAAAATAATACCAATTTTAATAAATTAATGAAAATACAGGATTTAACCAGTTTCTTTTTTAAATCTAAATAATTGAATTGACGTTAAACCACATGTTAAACACGGCCAACTACGCAAAATTAAAGCTTAAAATTAAATAGTTCGATTTAAGGGCTAAAAACAAAAAATAACTATAAAGTGTTATATATTTTTGGAAAGCTCTCGAAAGGGGAAACTTAATGGTTAAGAAATATACAGGGTGTTCTGTTAAAAAATCATATGTTTGGTTAATATATCGAAAAATATCACATCTGATGAAAATCTAACCACGCCACTGGATTCTACGTAGAAAACTCTAATGGGATCATTTTTCCTTTTTTTTATAAGTTTTTTATAAGTGCCAGGGGGGTCCGAAAATGGAAAAAAATCAATTTCGTCCTGTATGTCAAAAACGAAGGGGGCCATGAAAAATATTTTTATGCCATCTTTCGTTTCATCAAAAAGTAGCACACTGTCGCGAAAACAGCAACCCTCTATCTTGAAAAATAAGGGAGATACCCCGCAAAAGTGCCGAAAATGGGACACCCTGTACACAATACACTCTTGTTCACTTGTTTCTATATTTCTGTTTGTTCCTTTGAATTAGAGTTTCCTTTTTAAATAGATAATATTATATACGTTCCTAGAGCTAGGCCCTAGCAAAGTGAAGTTTTGTGTAAGAAAAAAGTTTTTGTTAATATATACAGCATTTTTTTGAAACGTATGTAGTAAATTCTTAACATTTTAAAATGATATCTTGGAAGTGGCGGCAAAAATTTTTTGGGTTTGGGGCGGCGCTTACCCTAAATCCGGCGCTGCCGGCTGCATACCCTTCTGCCATTAAAAAAGGCTAAATAAAAGCGTTTTTTACTTAACCACTTATTTTTCACTTTATTTAACCACTTATTTATGGAATCACTTCGGTGTCCGTCTGTCTGTCACAGACAATTTTCTCTGAAACTATTGGAAGTAAAAATTTGAAATTTAGCGCAGAGATAGAGTGTGGTGGCCCAATTATAGACGTCAAGTACAAAAAGTTGAATATTGATTCTGGGGATTAATTTCAGGGGATAAATTGGGAAATGGAAAACAAAATTTCAAGAGCATCGTGTAGGGTGTTAAATGAAAGCTTATTGAAGCACGAATTGAACAATATATATGATGTATTTTTGTATGCATTTTTTAAAACATTTTTCGGGAACACGCTTAAAAATTGCTACCCCCCACCCTTATCAAGGATCGCTCAGAAAAATCAAAAAAATCATGAACATTGAGAATTAGGTGTAGATTGAACCAAAATTATTAGGATTGAAAAATTCTAGCGCGATCAATTAAACAATTCAATTGTTTATTTCCCTATAAGTGCGGAACCATTGGTTTTAGAGAAAAAGTTTTTTGACAAAAAATTTTCTCACGATGTAAGGAACAACTTTTGTTCTTACACGTTTTTCAATCCTCCGCGGATACGCGATGTGATGCGACGTTGGTGCCATCGGCGGCGGGTAGCGCGGCAGATGGGCGGAGATCGGGCGGCCGAGGTTTGCCCAGGTTAAGTGGGGGGCTGAGGGCACGGAACACTAATAGGGAATATGCATATAACCCAAATAAATCTGATTTTTTTTTTCATTCTCTACATAAATTAAATGTTTATGGCGGTTGCTGATATCCATTTATTTTGGTCTTTATTAACAAAAAAAAAGATTTAAAACTGCAAATTTTCGCGCGAATTTCGAAACTTGTAGAACGTGATCCCATTGGCTGTGTCGTCAAAACTGAGTAGATGGCGAATTCCAGTGTTGTAGAGTCATCTAAAACTCAATAAAAATGGCATTTAATGCGTAACTCGTCCAAAGAAATTTACCTGCACTTAAAGTAGAAGGTTCCTAAAATCTTATTCATGTCTACTTCAAGCCGAAATCGGTCTAGGAACTTCAATTTTGCAAAAAAAATTGTCCTTTCTGCGAAATTTTGACATATATCATCGCAATAATTTCGAGTAAATAAACTGAAATTATTTATTTTCATGGCAATCTTGGAAAATTCAAAAATGATGTCCCCGATGGAAATAAACCAATTTATTTATAACTTGAACGAAAAAATAAGCGATTTAATTTAGAGGGAGGTATTCTTAGATAATTAATGGATAAAATAAACCCAAGAAGAATAACTAAATAAGGTAAATAGTGCGGAATAATGTCGGTTAAAAATAGGATTTGTCGGAAAAAATCCAGAAAATCCGATTTTTACCCCTTAAATACGCTCCTGGATCGCCCAATAGGTATTCATCTTACAGTGTGATTGTTGAGTGCTAATTTTTCTTTTAAACACCTACAAAGGCGCCTTATCCTTTTTTGCAGACAAGGACCCTCCAAGTGTGAGGGATTTGAGGAGATTTGTGAAGCTATAATTTTCCACGGGAGTTAGTTCTGCTCTTGGTAATTTAAACTAAACCATTTGAATTATTCACACTACTTTATTGACATTACTATGGGTTCTGCGTCTTTTACAAAATTAGACGCACTTCCGTCACATAAAAACTTGCTAATTGAATTACGAGTACATTACTCCCAAGTCACAACCCTCTCACTCGAGTCTTATTTTTCAACTTACTGACGGTCCATCCGTCATTTTTTTTGACAAACGGGTGGAATCTCACCAAGCTTAGGAGTTGGTGTTATCCATGGCAACTTGCATACTAATGACATAACCACACCGCTTGTACCTGATAAATCGTTGTTTACAATTTTACATATGGGACTTGGGAATTATGCTAACTTAAATAAACCGTTGTGAGTTTTCGCAACATACTCCCCCCAGTTGAAGTGATTACTTCAAAATAAAAGTTAAATTTGCAGAGTTCTGAATTCAAAATTGTAACTCTTCAAATGAGAAATAAATACAGCTTAGAGAGAGAACCAGTCAGTTCAACTGGTGGAGATAGCTAACTATTAAGACTTATTCATAGTCTTAACATGCTACGACATTAACAAATAAGCGATATCAAAAATGCTAATAAAGATACATAACAAAAAAAACAAGAACTGTTTAGGTTTGTGGCCTAATCTGGTAAAGGGCATAACTTTGATATGGACCTCGTGAAGATTCCGCCATTTGTTAAAACTTTAACAACTCTGACCTTGTTGTCCCTGCCAGGTAAAATCTCAACCACCCTGGCTAAAGGCCAATGCAAAGGAGGTGTATTTTCGTCTTTCATTAAGACAATATCATTCTTTTGTAAGTTTTTCTGAGTAGTACACCATTTAGGTCTGTGCTGAAGTCTGTTTAAGTAGTCCACCGTCCACCGTTTCCAAAACAACTGTTGTACTTTAGTAAAAGTTTGCCAAATCGTAAGTCTGTTATCGGATGTGTTAGTAAAGTCTTTTTCCGGAAATGAGGTTAGTGATTTACCAATTAAAAAGTGCCCAGGTGTCAAGCAGGTGAGGTCCGAGGGGTCGTTTGACATGGCACAGAGGGGGCGTGAATTTAGCACGGCTTCTATCTGAGCTAGCACTGTGCTAAACTCTTCAAATGTAAGTTTTAAGTTACCTACAAGTCTTAATATGTGGTACTTGGCGCTTTTTATAGCCGCCTCCCAAATACCACCGTGGTGAGGAGAACGTGGAGGAATGAATTTCCACTCAATTTCTGAAGATGTAAGGAAATTTTGAATGGATTTCGAAGTTTCTTTCTCTATTAGGAATTCAGCCAATTCCTTGAGCTGATTTCTATAGTCAAAAAAGTTAGTTGCGTTGTCACTGTATATAACCTTGGGGTTTCCCCGTCGGCTTATAAATCGTTTAAGAGTAAGTAAAAAAGCTTCTGTTGATAGGTTTGAGACTAGTTCTATGTGTATGGCGCGAGTAACCATGCACACAAAGACTGCAATATAACACTTGATGCAAGCAGCTTTACGTAGCTTTGAGCTTTTTATTAGGAAAGGACCACCGAAGTCGATTCCTACATTAGTAAAGGGATGAGAAGCACAAAGTCGTTCTTTGGGTAAGTATGACATTTGTTGAGAAGCAGCTTGAGCTTTAAATCTAAAACAGGTTATACATTGGTGAATAATTCTCTTGATTTCTCTGAAACCATTCAAGGGCCAATATTTAAGACGCAAATTAGATAAGGTGTTCTGAGGACCTGCATGGCATAATCTTCTGTGCTCTCTCCTGAGCAACAACTGTACAGTGTATTCCTTTGAAGGTAGCAAAAGAGGATATTTTTGATCGAAAGATACTTCTGCGTATTTGAGACGACCTCCAACTCGTAACATTCCTTCCTGATCCAAAAATGGACTAAGAGACAGAAGAGCCTTGTTAGAAACCACCTTTCCAGATTTAAGATCACGAATTTCATGTGAGAAAGAAAACCCTTGTATTAATTTGATAATTTTTTGTTCAGAGGATTGAAGTTCAGTAATTGTAAGAGGACCAGAGATTTTCCGTAAAGGATTTTTTGAGTTATGGGCAAATCTTAGACAGTAAGCAACAGCACGTTGTAATCTATTAAAGTTTGAAAACCTTTCACGCAAAGAGTTATAAAAACTTGTCTGAACTTGTATCTGGTGAACAACCTTTTTTTCTTCTGGAGGGTTTTGAAGAGTTTTCTTTGTGTTATAATCAGACAAGTCTAAATTGAGTTGTTTAAGAAATTGTGGTCCATGCCACCAAAGTTGAGACTTTTCTAATTCGGAGGGTGACATTCCACGTGATAAAATGTCAGCTGGGTTTTCTTTTGACCTTATATATCTCCACGTAACATCAGGAGAATATTCGTGGATCTGCGCTACTCTATGGGAGACAAACTGAGACCATCGTGATGGATGTGACCTTAGCCAAGCTAGTACGATTTCTGAGTCACACCAAAGATTTACGGATTCTATCTGTGTAAGCTTGTCCTTGAGAATACCAAGTATTTTTTGAGTAAGTTTTGAACATAAAACAGCACCCATTAATTCCAATTTTGGCAGAGTCAAAACCTTAAGGGGAGCCACTCGGCTTTTAGAGGAAATGAGAGTAGAAGTGACCTTACGAGTGTTGTAAATTACTCGTAGGTAAATACAAGTTGCATACGCCTTTATGCTAGCATCAGAGAAAGAGTGAATTTCGATTTTTAGGATATGATCGTCTTTAAAGAAAGGCCTAGGAATATTTAGGTTTTCAAGAGAAGAAATACTTTTTACAAAGGAAGTCCATTCCTGTAGAATGTCTGAGTCTAGTTCATCATCCCATTCGATTTTTGTCATCCAAATCTTTTGCATGATGATTTTAGCAATCACTGTAACTGGATTAATGAGTCCTAAATGGTCAAATATCTGAGCAATGATAGAGAGTACTTCCCTCTTTGTGTATGAATCTTTTGGTATTATTTGGGGTATTGAAATCGACAAACTGTCCAAATGAGAATCCCAGTGTAGACCTTGTTGGAACTGTTTTCGGGAACAATAACATATTTGGAGTCCAGAGAAAGCTCAGAGATGTTGTCTAAAAATTCTTTTGAGTTTGAACACCATTTATGTAGAGATATGCATGCCTTGTCAAGCAATTCAGTTATTTCCTTATGCGCCTGTGAAAGAGTGTCTATGTCATTTGCTCCATAGAGAATGTCATCAACGTAGCAAGCGTTTAAGAGAGCGTCACTAGCTAAAGGATACTGATCCTTGTGAGAAGTAGCCAATTCCACTAAGCATCGTGTACTTAAGAAAGGAGCACAATTGGTTCCATATGTTACAGTCTGCAATTCGATGCATTTGAGAACTTCTTGAGGTGAGTCACGCCAAAGAATATTCAAAAGAAAAGTCTGATCAGGGTTAATCATTATTTGCCTAAACATCTTTTGCATGTCAGCAGTAAGCACAAATTTGAAAATCCTGAAACGAATCAAAATATCAAAAAGTTCGGGTTGGGTGATGTAACCTTTCAACATTACATCATTTAAGGAAACTCCTGAGGACGACTTCATGGAACCATCAAAAACTACTCTGAGTTTAGTTGTGAGGCTATCTTCCCGAATCACACAATGGTGAGGTAGAAAAAACTTGTTTTCTGAGTGCTTGTTAAAAAGAGTAAGAGGAACGTACTTTGCATGCTTTAAGGAGATATATTCAT
This sequence comes from Philopedon plagiatum, assembly GCA_963971165.1. Taxonomy (NCBI): domain Eukaryota; kingdom Metazoa; phylum Arthropoda; class Insecta; order Coleoptera; family Curculionidae; genus Philopedon; species Philopedon plagiatum. The sequence continues at coordinate 65,108,043 of OZ020193.1, forward strand.
TTATAAAATCCCTGTATTGAGAGTAGAGATTATCGTCTTTTGAGAGTTTGTTTTCTAAATTGAAAAATCTTTTTCGAGCTACCTGGTATGAGTCACCTAGCCTTTTATGCTCGTCAGGGGTTTTTAATGGCAAATTTACCTGAAATTTACCATCAGGCAGAATTTGTGTTGTATTTCTGTAAACCTGTTCAGCTTGTTGTTCAGAGGGAGTTAAAACTGTTTTGTCTGGGATTTCCTCAACTTCCCAAAATTTTTGAACTAGAGTGTCTAGATTTTTTACCATATTATTGGAATGAATAAAGAGAGAAACTTTGCTTGAACTTGAGTCAATGTTATGAGTAGCTGATAAATGGGTATATGATTTTGATTGGGCGTAACAGGGTAAACTTCCAGATATCACATAACCTAAGTGAGTATTTTGTAAAGTAGGGAGACCTTTTCCTAGTTTTATCAAACCGTTTATTAAAAGATCACAATAAATATCCACACCCAATAAAAGGTCAATTTTACCAGGCACAGAGTACGAGGGATCTGCCAACTTGATACCATTTGGCAGATTTATTTTACTTCTATCAATCGAAACTTGAGGAAGCTTACACGTTATTTTCTCAAGAATGGCACACGAAACGTTAAAATATTTGTCTTTATTTTGATAAGGAAAAATTTTAATATCTAACATTTTATTTGAGACTGAGCAACTTTCAGAGATTGTAGAGAACTGTAGGATTTTGTTGTAGGGGTTAACTTTTAATTTTTCTACGAGATCAGTGCAGATAAAAGAGTTTTGACTTCCATTGTCGAGAAGAGCCCTAGCATTTATGGGCTCACCATCCTTTGAATAAAGCGTTACTATGGCAGTTGCTAGGAGTACTTGTTGTACAGAAAGAGATGAGAGAGAAGCAGTGTTATTGGAGACTGGGAGGTTTTGAGCTTGCAAAGAGTGAGAATTTTTATTTTGTTCTTGAGTACTTGATTGAGAGAGATTAGTGTGGTTTGGAGAAGCTTCCTTATTGCGAGTGTCAGAGTTAGTATTGTGAGCAAGAGTAGGTTGTGCGCCGTGGTTAATTGATTGCGCATGGGAATGGTGCTGAGGCTGAACGTGTGTATTAGGTAAGAAAGAGCCTTGATTTGAGGGATTAAAATCATTGTGTAAGAGTGAGTGATGTTTCCTCTGGCAGATACTACAAAATCTTTGAGAATTGCAATTTACAGCAGTATGTCTACTTCCAAGACAGTTTCTACAGAGTCGTTTTGTTTTCACAAAATTGAATCTTTCTCGAGGAGAGATACGTTTAAATTGTTCACATTGGTAAATCTTATGAGTTAACTGATCACAATATATACATTTAAAAGTATTTACATTACTTGAGCTGTCATTGTCATTGCCTGAAAAATGAGAAGCTTTACTTTTATATTTAGGTAGTTTTTGCTCCTTTGTTTCAGAAACAGTTAGTTTTTCAAGAATTTCACATCTTTTTTCCAAGAAATCAAAAAAATTCTTAAGAGTCGGAATATTTTTTGAACCTACCTCGTATTCAAAAGCCTTGTGAGTAGCAAAATCTACCTTTTCTAAAAATATTTCTATGAGAATAAGATCCCAGTGTTGGATGGGTACATTCATGTTTTGTAAAGCTTGTAATGTTTGTTTTATTTCAGTAAGAAAATCTCTTAAAGTTTGTGGGCTACATTTTACTAAAGAAGGAACCTTTAACAATCGTTTGACTAAAATACTGATAATTCTTGCTTTATTATCATATCTGTCCTTGAGAGTGTTAATTGCTATTTGAAAATTTGCGTCAACAACTTCAATATTGTTGATTAGCTTTAAAGGTTCGCCCTTTAGGTATGATTTCAAATAAATAAACCTTTGCAAATCATTTAGCTCATTGTTGCTTATAACTAGAGTTCTAAATAATTGAAAAAATGAATTCCATTCTGAAAAATTGCCTGAAAATGTTTGCATTGTTATGTCAGGCAATTTGACAGACGTGGTGGCTGTTGATTTAAAGTCTAAATCAAAAATTTTACGCTGAATTTGCGAAAGAGCATCATAATATTTTTGTTCAACTTCATTTCTGTCATTGACTTCAAGGTCAGTATCATCGAGTTCTTCAATTTTTTGTTGAATTTCCTCATATTTTGAAAAATAAGAAATTAAATTATTTTCTCTAACGCGAAATTGAAAAATCTCCGTTTCTATATCTTTATTGTCTTGTACCCAATTATAAACTCGAGTGATATTGGACTTGATTGGCTTTCTAATATTTTTTAACTTATCCATTGCAAACAAAAGTATTTTAAACTAAACAACAAAAGATACAATACAAAATTAAACGACAGTTCATTAATCTGCGAATGTTAGAAAGTCAGATATCTTTTCTTAATGTTTATCAAGCCATTTGCTACTTAATTTCTCAAAATTCACTTTGTATTGTCAAGTTCAAAAATGGAAAAATCTCACCCAAAATGTTCAGCTGCCCGCAACTACTCTCAACACTTGCACTTTTTGTTTCTTCTTTCCAGAGCTTCACACTGGAACTTAGAGCTTTTCTTTACGCCACTATTTAGAGCTAACAAGTTTTGTATTTTGAGAACAATTGTCAAAGGTATTTTTCATGGTACTTTTGAAGAGAAGAGCTTTTATTTTTTGCACCTTTGCAGAGAGAAATGTATTGTCATAAACTGAGAGCATATTACCCAGAACTATTATTGTAATCCGGTTTCTCGACGGACCATCTGTTGAGTGCTAATTTTTCTTTTAAACACCTACAAAGGCGCCTTATCCTTTTTTGCAGACAAGGACCCTCCAAGTGTGAGGGATTTGAGGAGATTTGTGAAGCTATAATTTTCCACGGGAGTTAGTTCTGCTCTTGGTAATTTAAACTAAACCATTTGAATTATTCACACTACTTTATTGACCAGTGGCGCAGCCACGGGGGGGTTTTGGGGTTAACCCCCCCCCCCCCCCAAAGGCCTAAAGATTACCCTACCTATTTCCCAAATTAACGAAAATAAAGCAATATTTGTCAAAAAATTTTGTCAAACGCCCCCCCCCCCCCCCGAGCGTCTTTGTCAAAATTTTTTGTCAAAACCCCCCCCAGAGCGTATTCCTGGCTGCGCCACTGTTATTGACATTACTATGGGTTCTGCGTCTTTTACAAAATTAGACGCACTTCCGTCACATAAAAACTTGCTAATTGAATTACGAGTACATTACTCCCAAGTCACAACCCTCTCACTCGAGTCTTAAGGGATTTTTTGGCGAGATAAACGGTTTTAAATTTTGAAGCGGTATCTGATACCGGTCCGTTTTCGCGACAAGCGGTCTTTCAAATGACGCCATTGCTGACGTCATCGTTTTAAAAACGGTCTTTTAATTTATTCAACAAGGTGCAAGTTGTTGATAAAAAGCCATCACCGGTTAAATTTGACATTAAGAGCCAAATTCGCCATTTTTCAACGTACATCGCCTAAAAAAAACGACTTGTGGAGTCCTCTGCAGTGATCTAGTCCTGTGTCTGTGCCTGTGCCAAAAATGCATCCACAAAAATGGAAAATGAACAGTACTAGCAAAGTGCTCCAGAAAGAGAAGCTAACAATCCATTAGAGAGACAGAGAAAGTGAACAGTATGAATACTCGGTCAACTTTAGAGGCAGGGATGGGCGCCCTTAGGGAGGGGCCAGGGCCCCCCTGAGATCGTGAGATTGTCATCCTTTTTAATTATTAGTAATAAAATCTTTAAAAATATATATATTTTTTATTTTGCCCCACCTGAGAAAAAAGTCTGCGGGCGCATAAAGCTGGTAACAGGTTTGGCTACTGTCATGGAGTTGCTAAACGGTAAGTAAACAGTCAAATTAATTATTAATAAATAAAATGACACGTTTTGTTATTTTATAATTATTATATAACTTCAATTTGTTTTGCATGTTTTTTTTTGAGTTAATAATTGTGCCTTGTGCTGCTAGTAATTATATTAATACATTGCAGTCAGTAAACACTAGTCAGTCTAGTACAATAAAACAAAAAACAAAACCAATAAATGAGAAATAAAACTTGACAGATGGTTTTATAAACAAATGAAAAAACCGTGTCATTTTGGCGATTTTAAAAAACCGCTTGATTATGACGTCATTATTAAAAGACCGCAGCGGTCATTTACGTATAACCGTTTATCTCGCCAAAAAATCCCTTTATTTTTCAACTTACTGACGGTCCACCCGTCATTTTTTTTGACAAACGGGTGGAATCCCACCAAGCTTAGGAGTTGGTGTTATCCATGGCAACTTGCATACTAATGACATAACCACACCGCTTGTACCTGATAAATCGTTGTTTACAATTTTACATATGGGACTTGGGAATTATGCTAACTTAAATAAACCGTTGTGAGTTTTCGCAACAGTGATTATCCCTTTATAAGATAGTGTTGAAAAATTGGGAAAGAAATAGATAGGAAAAAATACAGAGTTATTCAAATGTGCCGATGTCGAGGGCAAAAAAGTGAACAAATCGAAATTTAATGGACGATTGCTCCCTTCATATAGAGAATGAAGAAACAAAAAAATATGGATAACACATAATTTGACGAGCTTTTTCCGATGGCGTATATGGGATTTTAATTTGAACCATATTGACCCCACAAAAAATTAAAAACCGTGAAATATTTGGTTAAAAAATCTAAATTTCCAGTTTTTTCCAAATATTTCCATTTTCCAGTGATTTTAGGTTTAGGCAAATGTATTGCAAAAAAAGTATTTGAGATTTTAAAGTTTCACTTATGAATCCGTTTTTCGATCTGACGTTTTGTTTTCGAGTTATTAGGTACCAAAGAGGGGTCTTGGAAATGGCATTTTTCGACCTAAAAAAATTCAAAAGAATTACTTGCTATTTTCTGATCCTCACCAGTTTCAGTAGAGTTCTGAAGCTCCGGGTCCCCTACAACCTCCAAAAATTTACATGTATTTAATTCACATTTGCGACCTGTACCCGATTTCAACGGAAATCGCGGAAATTTCGACTTTGACGTTTAATAGCTCCGAAACGAAACATCCTGAATAACTGAATTTTTTACCGACGCTAGTTGAACTATTCCTCTATCAACCCAAAAAATTCGATTTCTCTCCCTCTGACTGTTTCCGAGAAAATCAAACCTGTTCGACTTTGGGTTAAGCTTTACGTTAACTTGTAGATTTTTGCGGATCTCCTGACGTCATTTTTCACTAAAGACAAATGGCTGCTTTTTAAATTGTAATAAATTATACCGAAAAGTAAACATTTTTTGTAGCTAAATTATCCTAGTAATTTTCTTCAAAACATTTTTTTTGGGTTTGTAATGACTTCGTCAAACGATTTATGCAATAAAAAAAATATGTGCATATTCCTTATTGGGTATTTGACGACGCGCGGCCAAGCCTGTTTAGTGAAACAAAGTATAGCTTGATCTTGACCAAATTTTTTTTAAATACCCTTGGCAAACAGTCATATCGCCTACAATTCAAAAGTAAAGAAAACTGTGACTGAAAAATATCTACTCTTAAAGTAGCCACAAAGTTTTACACGATCTTTTTTTTTATTTTAAAAATGTTGCAAAACATCATCAGTGTTCAACACCAAATACCGGGACCTTAATAAAGAGTTGCGCTTACTTCTACTAAGTTCAGAACGTTGGTGTATAAATTACTTAAAGTTGAACACAATTAGGCTTACCATTAGCTCAGTGATGAAAAATATCAAAATATTATTCTCTATTAATAATATATTAATGTATTATCAGTACTATCATTAAGGGTTCCTGTTATGGTTTAGAATTGCGCTGATTTCAAAGTTTAGAACTTTGGTGTACAAGTTGACAAAATTTGAACAGAATTAAGCTTATCATTAATATCTGTAATAAATATATAAAAATATTATTTCAAACTTTCCAGTGCTTTTTATTTTGTGAAGTCGGTTTATCTTTTGGGAAAAAAGCTATTCAAGCAGTTTGTTTAGAAAATTGTTAAATGGTTGTATTTGCAAGATACATTGAAATTTTTGTAGATCTCGAGTGCCGGTGAAACCTGAACCAGAGGAAACTGAAAATGATGTCTATCAGGAATGGAAATTAAAAAATGAAGAAGTGGACATCAAGGAGGAAGGATTAACTCAAAACGTCATTGAGTAAGTACTTATCTCGCTAATTACAATTTCTTATTTTTTTTTGAGATAGTTAAAGTCTCTATTGTAATTTTATAAAATTATTTGTACAATTTAGTTTATATACAGTGACCGGCAAAAAGTTCGCAACATATGGGAAAAATTTTTATTAGGAGAGTATCGGAAAAACTTTCCCAGGGGATCGGTTCTGCATGTCCGATAACCTAAAAATCGATTTTGACATACGTCACGTGACCACTGGTATAGCGTCAAATTAAAAAAAAAATTGTTAATTTACAAAAAGTGAGGTTAGTTGACGAGATATCAAAAAAAGTTATTTGAAAAAATTGCTTAGAATTAAATTCTAGGTCCTTGTGCAAAATTTTAAGATTTTATTTAAAAAAATTGGAAAACTCAATTTTTTTTAAATATTTTTTTATCGATTTACAAATTTCCGGTTTTTTTCGTTTAGATAGCTTGGCTAATGTAAAGCCCATGTATCTGGATGAAAATAAACGAATGTAGTAGTTTTTTCTACAATTGACAGGACAAAATTAAAAAAAACAGGGTTTCGCCGGACGCTAGCTGTTGCAATGATTTGTATCTAGCAGCAGTGTCAAAATTTTAGAGACATTTCAATGAGATTACATTGAGAAAACCTTAATCGTCTTAAATATATCTGAAGTTCGACTTTTTGTAAAGTTAAGGGGATTAAAATAGATAATAAACAAAAAATTACCTGTTTATTTAATCGAAATTTTATTAACGAAAACCAATGTAAGAAAAACTTAAAAGTAGTCAAATTCTGTACTAACAACACAAAAATTCATTGTTTTTCCTTGGGTGCACAAAATTTAAAACTCAGTATGACCACCATTTCTCTCCATACATACTGTTGTTCTCGAGCGCAACTCTCCATTAACATTTCGGAGCATTTTACGATTTATTTGCAATACACAATTTATAATTACATTCTCTAAATTTTGTATATTCCTAAAGGGTCGATGTTTGTACACAGGGTTCTTTAGGTATCCCCACATAAAAAAATCTAACGGAGTCAGATCTACAATTCTACAATTGACAGGACAAAATCGAAAAAATAGGTGTTCGCCGGACGCTCGCTGTTGCAATGGTTTGAATCTAATGAAATGACTGTATCAAGATTTTATTAAGATTTTTCGCACATAAATTTAACAACCAGGTCTATTTAGTTGTACTTAAAACTACCAAAGCAGGCTCTGAAATTAAAACAACCAAATAATCTAGTAGGTTAAAAACAACAGAAAAATGTCAAACAAATTATAATTTGTTTGATTTCAACCTATGTCATTGGTTTATGTCTCGCATCTTACTAAGTTTAATATTTTACATAAGTTTATTAATATTTTATTCCTTAAAATGGCACCCACACTACTTCTTCAGGAAAAGATAGAAATTATTTTAATTTCTGGAGATAATTACAAAAGCCATAGAGAAACAGCAGCAATTTTTAATGAGAGGCACCCCGATAAATCCCTCCATTATTCCACAGTATCTCGTGTAGTCAATAAATTTAAAGAAACGGGATCGGTAGAAAATCAGTATAAAGTTTCCCATGAAAAACCGGTAACAGGTGACGAAGGTTCTCTGGATGTGTGTTTGTCGATCACAGAAACACCCCAATTAGCAGTTAGTCAAATATCGGAGATCACTAACATTCACGAAAGATCTGTGCGGAGGATATTAAAAAGAAACAAATTTCATCCGTACAAACCTAAATTTGTACAAGTATTAAAAGATAGGGATTATGACGCCCGCTTCGATTTTTGTGCCTGGTTCCAGGGTATGATTGAGGAAGATTTTAATTTCCCAAAGAACGTTCTTTTCTCGGATGAAGCTACATTTACCTCTAACGGAACCGTCAGTTCACAAAACTGTAGATGGTGGGCCACCGAAAACCCAGACTTTGTAATTCAGAGTAAAGACCAATATAGTTTTAAGGTTAATGTATGGTGCGGAATTTTCAACCTCAGAATAGTGGGACCTTTTTTCTTTAGAGACAATTTAAATTCAGAACGATATTTAGAATTTCTACAAACTGAGATATGTGACTTTTTAGACAATTTGTCATTAGCCGAAAGAAGAAATTTATACTTTCAACAAGACGGAGCTATCATTCATTCCACAAATGAGGTGAAGAGATGGCTGGATCAAGAATTTGGAAACCAGTGGATAGGACGGTTTTCTGAAAATCCGTGGCCTGCGAGATCACCAGATCTAACTCCGTTAGATTTCTTTATGTGGGGATACCTAAAGAACTCTGTGTACAAACATCGACCCTTTAGGAATATACAAAATTTAGAGAATGTCATTAGAAATTGTGTATTGCAAATAAATCGTAAAATGCTCCGAAATGTTAATCGAGAGTTGCGCTCGAGAACAATAGTATGTATGGAGAGAAATGGTGGTCATACTGAGTTTTAAATTTTGTGCACCCAAGGAAAAACAATGATTTTTTATGTTGTTAGTACAGAATTTGACTACTTTTAAGTTTTTCTTACATTGGTTTTCGTTTATGAAATTTCGATTAAATAAACAGGTAATTTCTTGTTTATTATCTATTTTACTCCCCTTAACTTTACAAAAAGTCGAACTTCAGATATATTTAAGACGATTAAGGTTTTCTCAATGTAATCTCATTGAAATGTCTCTAAAATTTTGACACTGCTGCTAGATACAAATCATTGCAACAGCTAGCGTCCGGCGAAACCCTGTTTTTTTTAATTTTGTCCTGTCAATTGTAGAAAAAACTACTACATTCGTTTATTTTCATCCAGATACATGGGCTTTACATTAGCCAAGCTATCTAAACGAAAAAAACTGGAAATTTGTAAATCGATAAAAAAATATTTAAAAAAAATTGAGTTTTCCAATTTTTTTAAATAAAATCTTAAAATTTTGCACAAGGACCTAGAATTTAATTCTAAGCAATTTTTTCAAATAACTTTTTTTGATATCTCGTCAACTAACCTCACTTTTTGTAAATTAACAATTTTTTTTTTAATTTGACGCTATACCAGTGGTCACGTGACGTATGTCAAAATCGATTTTTAGGTTATCGGACATGCAGAACCGATCCCCCGGAAAAGTTTTTCCAATACTCACCTAATAAAAATTTTTCCCATATGTTGCGAACTTTTTGCCGGTCACTGTATAAAATGTATAATGTTAATGTTCATATTAATCGAAAAATTAATCAAGTAATAAATCCGCCTTTTAAAACGCTGATTTTAAAAATACCAGTTTAATACGGAACACTTAAAGATTGGATATTGACGTGCAAACATTGCTGAAGTTTTTAGATATTCTCTGAGCAAAAATATCGAGATCTTGTTCTTTTTTTCTTAAATTACAGGCCGTATACCCGTTTGTAACAGGCATTTTGTAGAATATGCGATAAATATTAGGTCGCTATTAGGTATTATTAAAAGAGAGCAACCAAGCAAAGCCCATTCAATCGAAATTATCTGATTTTGAGTAAAATGAAAAAAAAAACTAATTTACGTAAAAGTTATTAAAATTACTATTTTTATTTATTAGCAAGTGACCCAAAAACCTTTTTTTTTGTCAAGAAATACTTTATCTGTAATCTAAATTTGCAATATTTACAACAATATATACTTTTTTTAATGAATTTATGGCATTTTATGAAAAACCAAAAAAAAGTCGTGAATGACGACAAATTTTGCGAGTGTACGTCGGAATTACGTGGCACCGGCAGGTCCGGTGGGTTTGTTAGTAATTAACTTTAAAAAATTTATATGGGTGGAGGGTTGAGAGGGGATACCACCGGAGTGGACGAGGATCTTTCCGAAAATGTTGACTATGTAATTCAGTTATTCTCGGGGTTATTGAGGTCAGAAAATCGAAATTCTTGTAACAGGCGTTATAAAATATTCATGAAGGCGAATAGAAGGGGGTGGATGGGAATTTTTAAAAAACTATTGAGTGGTATGTTATTTTTGGTGTTACTGAGGTCAAAGAATCGACAAACCTGCACTATTTGTGATTTCTGTTTTTATTGCATTTTTACTACTTTTTGGACACTTAAAGTTTTGCTTAGTTATACACAAGTTTATTTTTCTCTGTCATTTTCTGCCGCAAAATACAAAGATATTTATTTTAAAACGTCTTCAGTGTCCCCTGATTTTGAGCATGTGTATTGTTTGTTACTTTCATGTTCTTTAACTTTATTTTAACATATCAGTGTCACTTGTCTTTGTGTCTGTAGTTTATTAAAGCCTATGAAAGTTGCTTTTACTCCACTGGGTACTAAAGTGTAACTTGCTGATGACCCGCTGAAATGTCAACGTTAATTATTTTTAACCTTTACACCCGGGTATACAAGGCAAGTAAGTATATGCACGACACATCTGGACGGATCGAACATTAAGTAGGTTTTACTGACTGAAGCCGGCGCTTTCGCCATCTAGTCGGAATTTTATATGGAAATTAATTTTATGGTAGTTTATCTCCCGGGCGGAGGGGGAGAACGTCAAGGTTTGTGTGGTGCACCTCTTTGGGGTAATGGTTACCTGCTTGCAATATTTCAGCTTTATCGAATCCCACCGGTAATAAAATTAGGCGTGTTGTCTGGAATTCATCCGGTAGCATTCAGTTTTCACTATCAAATTCTAAACAAAAAACAATTCTTTTTCAGTCATAAGGCATAAACTTCAATGACATCGCCGATTCCAATATGCACAGTGGACGTGGCCAAAGAATCGCACATCTAATTCACAGTCTAAATGTATTGTTCCGGATGGCCGAAATTCAGAACACACTGTCGCTTTTCTAACCGTTATTTACTGACAATGTCCCAACAACCTCTCTACTGACGAGTCAATGTATTCCTAAGACTATGAATACAAAATCAACAAATCAAATAGCTACTCTTATATTTACAACTTTTTGTTTTACTCTTTGTCGTAGGATGTCGTCTGGTGGAAGTAATCAAGAAGAACAAAGGTACAAATACCATATGTGGGTTTGCCAGACAAATCAGAACCAACATTTAAAAAACCACCAGTTGAAGCACACGGACCCTGAAAAGAATGATTTCTTTCGATGCAATGAATGTGAATATCAAGCAGTTAGAAAACGCAAGTTAAGGCACCACATCTTAAAGCATCACAACCCACACAGAGATTTGTTTAAATGTGACAAATGTGAATTTCAAACAGCTAGGAAAGATCTTTTAAAGAAGCATCTTACAGCACCACAACCCACAAAAAGTCGGTTTGTTCGGATGTGACAAATGTGAATATCGAACAGTTCGGAAAAATCACTTAAAGTGTCACATCTTAATACATAAAGAACCTCATGAAGTCGATTTGTTCGGATGTGATAAATGTGAGTATAGAACACGTTTTAAGTCTTGGTTAAAAAGGCACTACTTGAGACATAAATCCCCCGATGAAGTTAAATTATTCAGATGCGACAAATGCGATTTTCATACACATTATCAGGGTGTGTTAAAAGAACACTTCTTAAAACATAAAACCCCCGAAGAAGTTGAATTATTTAGATGCGACAAATGCGATTATCAAACACGTTATAAGGGTTATTTAAAAAAACATTACTTGAAACATAAAACCACCGAAGAAGTTAAATTATTCAGATGCGACAAATGCGATTTGCATACACGTTATCAGAGTGTTTTAAAAAAACACTGCTTAAAACATAAGAATCCTGGAGAAGTCGAATTTTTTAGATGCGACAAATGCGATTATCACACACGTTACAAGCGTTATTTAAAAATACATCACCTGAAACATAAAACCCTGGAAGAAGTTAAATTATTCAGATGCGACAAATGCGATTTTCATACACATTATCAGGGTAATTTAAAGAACCACTGCTTAAAACATAAAAACCCCGAAGAAGTTGAATTATTTAGATGCGACAAATGCGATTATCAAACACGTTATAAGTGTTATTTAAATAAACATTACTTGAAACATAAAACCACCGAAGAAGTTAAATTATTCAGATGCGACAAATGCGATTATCAAGCACGTTATCGGGGGGCTTTAAAAAGACACTGCTTAAAACATAAAAACCCCGAGGAAGTCGAATTATGTAGATGCGACAAATGCGATTATCAAACACGTTATAAGGGTTATTTAAAAAAACATTACTTGAAACATAAAACCACCGAAGAAGTTAAATTATTCAGATGCGACATATGCGATTTTCATACAACTTATCAGAGGGCTTTAAAAAGACACTGCTTAAAACATAAAAATCCCGAAGAAGTCGAATTATTTAGATGCGACTGATGTGAATATCGAGCAATTAACAAATGCAGTTTAAAGAATCACGTCTTACAGCACCATAACTCACAAAAAGTCAGTTTGTTTGGATCTGACAAATGTGAATATGTAATTTATTTAATTTATTTATTTAAGCACTTTACAGATCAGATGATCCAATTACAAAGCACTTATAATGAACTACATACTAAATTATACTATAAACTAAATAACATTATATATACATTCCAAAAAATACAATTAAAGAATTTCCCTAAGTTTTCTCTTAAGTTGGGAGTAGGTAGTATTAAAAATATCTGACTCATTCTGCATTCTGTTGTACGCATCACACATTCTAAACAATGGTGAATTTAAATGATTATTTGTTAAAGCCACTGTAGACAAATTAAATGTGTTAATGTGTCTTATACGATAGGAAGGTAAATTAAAATTAATTCTACTTAAAAAAGTTGGATCATCAACAATGCCATGCACTATCTTAAAGAGAAACAGAATATCAAAACTACTTCTCCTTTTTTCCAATCTTGTTAAATTATATTTCTCACACAGCCATGTTACCGAAAGCATAAAAAATCCTAGTTTCTTTGTAGTACATGTATCTAACAACTTTATTCTGAACCCCTTCCAGTAGATACTTATAACAGTGGTAAAAGGGAGACCATACAAGACTTGCATATTCCAGCAAGCTACGAACAAGTGATATATATAGTTGCTTAATACACTTCGGGTCTTTAAAATCCCGCGTATTTCTTACGATAAATCGAACATATAATTTAAAGAACCTTGAAACTTAAAGAAATAACTTTGTTTTGATGTGACAAATGTGAGTTTCGAACACGTTATAAGTATTATTTAAAGAAACATTACTTGAAACATGAAATCCCTGAACAAGTTAAATTATATAGGTGAAACACTTTATAGAGCTTCTTTCGAAAGCCACTACTTGGAACATTAAACCCTGAAGTCGTCAAATAATTTGGATTAAGCAAATGTGAATATCAAACAATTAGGAAAGCTCATTTAAAGCTGTACATCTTAAATCACGGAAACCCCAAAGAAGTAATTTCTTGGAATGTGACAAGAGTGAATATTGAACATATAAGTCTAATTTAAAGAGTCATTACTTGAAACATAAAACCCCCGAAGAAGTTAATTTGTATAGATGCGACAAATGCAATTCCCAAACACGTTATAAAGGTAATTTTGCAAAAAAAAACTCTTAAATATAGAAGTGATTTAAAGAATCTCTTCTTGAAACCTAAAAACCGCAAACGATTCTGCGCGACGCTGTATCGGCTCTTATGACGTCACGCGACACTTACCCAAAAAACATGTAAAGTCTATTTATTTCCAAGGTAGACCGATGTAAATATTAACCGTACACGTCATAGTCAGACGATCTCATCAAGCCTCCACCAGCTTTTTATTCGTATTGGCCGATCGGACATTAAATTGAAAGAGGCGTGCCAGGCAGCTATCGGCGGTATTCTGCAGGATTGTAATTATTCTGCAACTAGTGAAAAAGCCTTGCTATTATTCGAGTTTTGACTTGTATTGTAGTTTTAATTTTTTGGGTTGAATTTTTAATGGCTGTTTTGTTCGGTTGTCAAGGCTGGCAATTATTTTGTTTTTTTTTAGCTGTAAACAGTTTTGTTTGTTCACCACTTTAGAATTTTCTATAATATAACACTATACGTTCTCAATGCTCCCCTGTTCCATTTCACCGTTTAAACCGATCACTTTTAAGCAGCGTGCATCTGTTTATATTCGGTCTATCTTCGAAATAAATAGACTTTAGGTATACAAATAATTTTTCTAAGTTCTGGGTCATAAAACAAAAAACATGTTAAATATTTAGGCGCTCTGTATTGATTGAGTTACGAAGTATATTATACATTTAACTTCCCATGGAGAGGGGGTGTAAGCTATACCATATCCAATTTATTTTGAGAATGATGACAGAAACCCATTTTACAACGGGGAGATTATGTCTCTCATGTTCTTTCTCTCTCGTCTTCTTTCTCTCTCATGCCCGTAAAATTTTTACAGTTGGTAGAAAGTTAGGTTATGAGTAAGATAAACATGACATATTATTTGAAGCCTGTCCCATAATATAAGTTGTTTTTGCAGTGTAAAAATATACTTAAAAAGGTTATATAAAGTATTAGTAGCTTAAATTTCTGTGTTCTATGAATCTGGAACTGACTAACAACTATTGAAATATTACGCAAAGTACATATTTGTTCTCCTTTACATTACTTGGACCGGGCGTTGTGGGAATGAGTAACAGGAACGCCGACCCGATATAAAGTTGAAAATAGTGGGCATTACAGAAGATTTCTTTAGTTATTGAAAAAGTAGTGAAAATTGCACCCTACAAACGTTTGGTTTTAGTTTAAAGCTGAAGTCACAGTGCCATTACAAAGTGTATATATCCTTCTGGAACTAAGACTCAACATTTACAGTTAAAAATTGTGAAACTACTTGGTATATTCGATTAAACAATTTTTACCGCGTCTTTAACTTACACAAACGTCACTGTTTGCAGGTAGGCTACTTTCAGATGGCACGGTTTTCTGTCGTGGTCGTGTACGGCAACGATATCGTATATGTGGTTACGCATTGTTTTATATGGAAGCATACATTTTTCCACGACACGATCGTTCCATGCAGCGATCGTGTCGTGGAAAAATGTATGTATAATATTGAACCTTACTCAATAAAAACCATATAACCAATACACAATTCACGAGTTCTTTAGCCACGTGACATTTTGCTACTTGCTAGTCTCGCCGTTCTTCTAAGGCCTTATGTTTTTTCTTTCTTTTGCTATTTTCACCATATATTGGATTGTAAAAAGTTCTCTATCCAAGAGCACCAAGATAACCTTATAACTAAAATTTCACATAAGTATAGTGATGGAAATGAATCGGAATTCATAGAAAGTTTTAAAGTAAAGATAGCTAGATCATGAAAATTGACCCAAATTGTCAGCATGTCAGAACGAATTCACCTACTAATAAGAACCAGCAGTATATGCAAATATGTTGTCAGGTTGACAAATGGTTTCCCTTGCTCTTGTAATTTTTAATAATTTTAAGAAATGAAACTAAATTTTTAACTTAAAATGTAACTAATGATGCCTTACCTATTAAACAAACATATTACCAGCGTATTACTCAATTTGCACGTAAGTAAATTGAAATTGACCATAACTTACTGATCCTTTTTATATGTAACTTTTTTCCGTTTTTCTTTTTATGTTTTTTTAATAAAAAGAAAACCATACATATAAGCCATCATGTAATAATTTCCATTATTGTAGCCTTGAAAAAGGAAAAAATAAATTTCCGAAAGCTTGGCGTTTGTGAAAAAAGAGTTTTACTTCGTCCCGAGAACGCTACCTCAAGAAAATCAACAGTCGTTATATATATATATATATATATATATATATATATATATATATATATATATATATATATATATATATATATATATATATATATATAGTAACCTTGATTGCTATCGACCGTACTGATAGAGATAAAAAGGTAAAATTTTATCGGGATTTGCGGTCTGTGGATAATGAAACTACTTTTTTCTTAAATACCCAATATTTCGCCAATGTTTATTGGCTTCTTCAGGGGCAAACTACAAAAATGTAAAAACAACAGACAATAAAATGAACAAATACATGTTACAAAAATTACTTACAGAACTAGAGTCAATCCTAAAAAAATAAAACTGCCATTGTCACGTCATAAATGATCAAAGTCAAACGGCATTACACACAACTATTTTTACAAACTTACAGAAAACACTGAAATACGAGTACAGACAAAGATATATATTTTATTATTTAGTACCTGTTTCAATTCCATCTTATCTTTTTCACAGCAGAACAAAAAACATAAAACTGCTGCTATATTGATACACCGAGTGTTTTGTTTTTAGTTGCTAATGTTTAAAATATTGCAGTAAATATTGCTTAACTGACTGGTGTCAGACTTGTAATTAATAGAATTTTTGTTTTTGTTTATGTGATACATTTCAAGGAATAAACGGCTTTTGTAGTTGTTTTCCTGAGTCAGAACTTTTATATTCCTGTAATCGAAATTATGACCTGTTTTTAAATGGTGATCAACCGTAGCACATCGGTTCTTTCCCAACCTACAATCACTTTTATGTTGTGAGACCCTCTGTTTTAGCCACTGTGACGTATGTCCTATGTAGCAACCCTGACAATTCAAACATGAGAGTTGATAGACAACGTTACTGTTGTATAATTGAGGTGTTTTGTCCTTTACTTTTGAAAATAGGTTATAGTTTTTTAACTGATTGTATTTTGCTATTTTAATGTGTGTGAAATCATTGAAAAGTGATATCACGGAATTTGTTAATTTGTCTATGTAAGGGAGTTTCTTATATTTTATTATTTGCGGGATTGGATCATCTGTCGGGCCATCGAAAGTATTGGAATTGTAAATAAGTTTTTTTAAAAGGTGTCTGGGATAACCATTGTTGACAAAAATATCAAAGAGTATATTTAAATTCTTGTCCAGAAACCTCTCATCGCTAATATGCTTAATTCGATTTTTCATAGCAATTAGGGTATTGTATTTTTGATTTTTTGGGTGGTTTGAATAATAATTTATGAATCTACCCGATGCTGTAGGTTTTTGGTACCAATCCAATATTAATGTATTGTTATTATTGGTTCTTATCACTCTGGTGTCCAAAAACGGGACACTACATTCACTTTCCACCTCAATCGTGAACTGGATATGCGAATTAAACGAATTAAACAACTCCAAAGTGGTCTGGATTGCGTTGTTGGGTACCGAACAAATCAAATCGTCTACATACTTGTAAATAAAAGGCAAGTGAAAAGGTAAACGCGGAATAACAATGTCCAGTAGACGATCCAAAACAATCGTTACCAAAATCGGGCTAATGGGGGATCCCATAGGTGTACCAAAAATTTGTCGGTAAAATTTATTATTAAAAGAAAAATAAGTGTTATTAAAAATAAAATTTATTAGGGAAATAAAGTTGTTTTTTGTCAGTGACGTGTAATTTTTAATTAGTTCCCACTCTTGTTGCAAGACGTCAACCATTAGCATTGAGGGTATGTTTGTAAACAAGGATGTTACATCCAGTGAGATCAAAACATAGTTCTCCGGCAGACTCAGATTGTTAACTTTGTTAACAAAAGTGAAAGTGTCCGCAATATTGTAGTCTGTCCGATTTTCAAATGCGTTCTTTAAAATATTAGCTAGAAATTTAGATATATTGTATGTAGTTGAACTTATTGAACTGACAATAGGTCTTAAAGGCACATTTGGCTTGTGAATTTTGGGTAAACAATATAACTTAGGAAACGTTGAGTTATAAACAGTTAACGATTTGCACAGTTGATCCTCCATTTCGCCACCGCTCTTAACAGATTTTATAAGATCATTATAGGATTTCTGTATACAGGTGGTGGGGTCATTTTTTAGTTGAACGTAAGTTGTCGTATCCTGCCCGACAGATGATCCAATCCCGCAAATAATAAAATATAAGAAACTCACTTACATAGACAAATTAACAAATTCCGTGATATCACTTTTCAATGATTTCACACACATTAAAATAGCAAAATACAATCAGTTAAAAAACTATAACCTATTTTCAAAAGTAAAGGACAAAACACCTCAATTATACAACAGTAACGTTGTCTATCAACTCTCATGTTTGAATTGTCAGGGTTGCTACATAGGACATACGTCACAGTGGCTAAAACAGAGGGTCTCACAACATAAAAGTGATTGTAGGTTGGGAAAGAACCGATGTGCTCCGGTTGATCACCATTTAAAAACAGGTCATAATTTCGATTACAGGAATATAAAAGTTCTGACTCAGGAAAACAACTACAAAAGCCGTTTATTCCTTGAAATGTATCACATAAACAAAAACAAAAATTCTATTAATTACAAGTCTGACACCAGTCAGTTAAACAATATTTACTGCAATATTTTAAACATTAGCAACTAAAAACAAAACACTCGGTGTATCAATATAGCAGCAGTTTTATGTTTTTTGTTCTGCTGTGAAAAAGATAAGATGGAATTGATACAGGTAGTAAATAATAAAATATATATCTTTGTCTGTACTCGTATTTCAGTGTTTTCTGTAAGTTTGTAAAAATAGTTGTGTGTAATGCCGTTTGACTTTGATCATTTATGACGTGACAATGGCAGTTTTATTTTTTAAGGATTGACTCTAGTTCTGTAAGTAATTTTTGTAACATGTATTTGTTCATGTTATTGTCTGTTGTTTTTACATTTTTGTAGTTTGCCCCTGAAGAAGCCAATAAACATTGGCCAAATATTGGGTATTTAAGAAAAAAGTAGTTTCATTATCCACAGACCGCAAATCTCGATAAAATTTTACCTTTTTATCTATCTATCTATATATATATATATATATATATATATATATATATATATATATATATATATATATATATATATATATATATATATATATATATAGATCTTTCTATCAAATGTAAGCCAATTGAAAATTCATACAATTATGATCCAGCCATTATTCGTAAAGGTGCTTTAATGAAATTTATATATGACTTTGTTGTATTCCTATGATTCCCAAAAATCAAATATATACACAGAAAATATGCCATATAAAAATTCTTCAAAAGCGAAATAACGATTCGATATACTATATAAATACCGACCCTTCTGAGCCATACACTATTTCCTAATAATTCTAATCCAAAATATACAGATTTATATATGCGTACGGTATATTTTAAGCCACTGCGATGTTGCCAGTGCTTTGTAAATATGAAGAGTTATTTCTTTTTCATCTTTTAAGCTTTTTATGAAGCATATATTACATTGTCAAACTGCATTCTTTCTTAATCATATAAGCAGTAGATATTTTACGTTAAAATTATTCTGGATAGTTTTTATTTTGTTGTACTCGTATATAACAGATGATGATGATCATTAGTATTTCGTAAAATATAAATTTATACACTGACATTAACATAAAACTAAAGTTTAAAGAGTTTTAACGTAAAAAACTAAATAAAAATAAAGCAGTTTTAAGAGAATAGTTTTGTAAGAAACTTTCAGAAATACAACAAACACTAAAGCTAAATTTTCTAAAAGATTAGAATCACAGAGCTAATCATCAGAAGACGATCGACTACCTACTTCAATTGTGTTTTTATTGCTTGGGTTTCTATTTAAAGAAAAAATAAGCTAAAATAGACAGTAATGTCTTTAAGTATTTTTAAAATAATTCTCTTCATGTAATTTCAGTTATGTATACTACACCATTTAAAAAAATGGTTCCTCCTATATTCAGAAAATAGAACGTAAGATCTAAAAAAATCCTCAGAGTATGACGTGGAGTCAATCACGCATATCTTGAATTAATTACTCTTAAAAGGTAACATAGGTAAAAAGTATAGATAAATAAAAAATAAAACTGACAATACAGAATTTAAAAAAAAACATATACGACAAAAAACCTAAAAATTATAAATTTAAACTAAATGAGAGATGTGTCCACCTTTTACTTCCAAACATGTTGTTATTCTTCTTTTTACAGCATCAAAAACATTGGTGAGCACTTGGGAGGAGTTGTTAATATCCTGAAATTTATTTGTAATTCTGGCCCGTAGGTCTTTTAAATTTTCACAAGGGGTTTTAAAACCGAGTTTTTAATATATTATGTCCATAAAAAAAAGTCGCACGGCGTAAGATCGCAGGACCATGGTGGCCACCTAACTGACATATTGCGACTAATGATTCGGTCTTCGAAAAATTCTTTCAAAAATTTAAATTATCAAGAGTTAAGTGAATTGGTGGTAGATGCCACGTCGCATCTCTTCATCGTCTAATGCGTTTACAAAGTTTTTAAAAATTCATTACGGTATCGCGCCGAATTAAGAGTCCCTTCAAAAAAAATCGGTCGGTTCTTTTCGATATAGCCGCCCACACGCCAACTTTCTTTGAATGCAGAGGCTATAAAGAAATGTGGATTTTCAGAACTCCACATTCTCATTTGTTTAAACTTTACATAATCAGAGAGGTAAAACCATTCCTCGTCAGTAAAAAGGTTTTTTCAAATACGTTTTCATTATTATGCAAATTACCCATAAATCACTCTGAAAATTGCATTCGCTGCAGCTTATCCTTTGATAACAATTCTTGGACTGAGGTTAGATGATAAGCGTGCATACGCAGGTCACATTTCAGGGTTGTATGGCAGGTTCCGTAGGATACATTTACTTGCTGGCTTAAATGATGAATAGGGGTGCGTGAGTGTTCATTAACAATTTGCCTCAATTCTTCTACTTTTTGTGCTGTGCGAACGTTGGGTCTCCCACTGTCTTCCTTTCTATTTACACTTCCTGTTTCTCTAAACAAAGCCACAGATCTAGTCAAAACTTGGCGAAACTGTTCAAAATCCATGACTATTTGTGGAAATTCTGTTTGAAAATCCTGAATGGCGTCCCGCGTTGTATAACCCCACTGGTGGACATATGGGTATCTCATCATCGGATAAATGCTCAGAGATCTAAAACGAATACACCTTACTGTATTCCTAATTTATACATAGCTACTTCTTACGGTGCGTGTGTGATTTTTAAAATCATTTATTATCCTCTTAGTTGGTTCACTGAAGTATACATACCTTATTAGAGTTATCGGAAGGATTCGGATCAGAGTCAAAAAAAGAATCATATTGATTTGTTTGACTATTTTCAGAAACACTGTCATGAATAATCGCTTGTTCGGGTGAATTGGAGATACCATTATTTTTAGTATCATTGTGTTGAACAAGCTTTACCTCATTTTCGTGGTAAAAAAAGGTTATATCATACGGATCGTATGTTACTTCCTGTATAATGATAAGCTGATCATGCAATGTGGGTAGATAAGCCACCTGTTCTTTAGGTGGAACTATCACCAACGGTGCCACATTATGATTTCCTGCAGTTTCTGTTCCGATATTGTCAATCCTTTCCTGAGATTTTGAAATAGAACTGATGTGAGTATCCTGGTTTAGTTTATTATGAAAGTTTTGACCTTCTTTCTTGTTAATAGCAATCATGTTACTATTTGGATAAATATTTAAGAGCCTACATCAGTGGACCGCGTGCTCCGATTCGGGATTTCGCCACTGAAGAGCGTAAATCAATGTTAATGAGCAATCTGGCAACATGGCCATTCGGAGACGCGACGCGACCTCGCCGTCGTGAGTTGTATTAGGACAGGACTTGATTTCTTGAAGAATAATTGATTATTTTTGAGCAAGTTTATATTATGTATTTAGGATTTCAAATTATTTCACTTTTCACTGTAAATAATCGCAAACTATTAAATGTTGGACATAGGACATTCTTTGATAATAATTATTGATCTTGATTTCTTTTTATTCATTATATGTCTTATTTGTTTATTTAATCTTTTTGTCTATCATATGGGAATCGTTAAAAATTAAAGACAAATTTTCAAGAATTCGTTATTTATTTGGAAAAAATAAAAGTTGTAAAAAAATAGATATAGACAGAAATACATAAACAGATATGTAGGTAGACTGGCAGCCATTTTTCTTTCTTTTTTGTACGTATCTATAAGAAAAAGTGCATTAATAAATGTGTAATATTATAAAATAATACTACCTAATGACATAACAGCAAACAAATTTATGGAATAATATAAGATACTTTTCCTTCACATATGTTATCTCCAATGGGTAGGGTTTTTGGCAAAAGCGGATCAACCAGTTCAGGAAACATAAAATTGTCATAAAAAATCTTAATTTCGGCAACATTTTATTTTGCCAAAAGGATTCATCAAGCTGCTATGATGTGTCCTCCTCTATCGCACCGAATAGTACGCGCAATGGTTCTCTGTCGCGCATCGCTTGCTCCAATTTTTAAATTTCAAAGCCTGGCAACCGTGATTCATGACCGATTTTTCGCAGGCAACCTTATACCACCGTGTTCGTAATAAAATTATCTTTATTTTAATATAGTTTCAAAGAGAAAGCAGATGAGTACAAATTACTAAAATCGACTCACCTGTTTATAAGTACCTGGCAACCCGGTATAGGGACCGAAAAAAGTAGGCAACCTAACTTTTGCATGTTCCTTATGCTTTATACTTTCGATTAGTGTATTAAGTTCGTTTGGTAAGCAAGTGAGTGAAATATTAAACAAAAAATGAGTTACAGTATTTTTAATTAAGGATAGCCATGACCATATTTCATTAGGCAACCCATTCGCGATATATTTGTTAACATATTATGTTTGATGAAAAATACTTTTTATCCGGTAAGCAGATCGGTGAAGGACGAGCTTACTTCGGATCTTAGACTATTACGTGTTTATATCGGTTAATTTCATATAAATCATATATACCTACCATAACCAGTAGAACTACTTACACACTACTTACCGTTTTTTCATAGAAAGTCGTCTATTTTTGCGACTTGTGGATGAACATAATCGTTTTCTGACACATAAATTTTCGTTCTTTCTAGTCCGCCCCATGATAGCTATTTAAATACACCGAAAATCCAAATCACAATCACACGCTTAATAAGACTGCTCCCGGTGTCGTACGATGCTTGCTGTGTTGCCAAAATGTGTTAACTGCCGAAAAGGCTACGCGATTTTCTCCAAAATTCATTAATTACGGAATTCCAAAGTTTTACAGAAAACTAAAGGTTTAATCAAAAATTCGATCTCCGCATAAATTATAGAGAAAATCGTGAACAATGAGGGAAAGTCTTTTAAAAAAATAAATATTACAAAATAACAAAAATTTTAAAAATAATTTTTTGATTTTTCTTTTTAAATGACTTTCCCTCATTTTGCTATAAAATTATAATATATTTCCAAAATTTCGTATCATTTCGTTGGTTAGTTTTGGTGCAATTCTTTGAAACAAATTAGTATGTTTCAGCTGGTGATGAATGCTCTTAAATACTGAAGTCCATCTCGGCTCAAAAGGCAATCTGAGGTAATATTAACTTTTTGATTACTCGTACGAATTTCTTCGCTGATTTTTAGCACTTGTTTCAATTGATTTCTGGTGTCAGTATCATATGCATAATGCATAATCGTTTGGTTGTTGTTCTAAAATTAATTTGTCTGTAATGTGAACTGTTTCTTCGACATGTTTTTTAAGCTCTGATAGTTCTGTGATACATTCATTAACACAAGCTTGTTTTTTTTTTCAGTATTTGTGATTAATTTTTTTTATTACATTCCTCTGGAGATTCAATTTTAATTTCTCTTAACTCAACAGATTCTTTTTGGATGTACTCAGAAGTCTGCAAAATAGTTCTCTTCTTGTTTGAGTTATTCGTCACATCTATGTTGTATTGAGCCTTTAGGTATTCAGGTTCGACCTCCAATACCTAGTTTGAAACTGGTTCAAAATCATCGGAAAGCACTGACTTATTTTCCTTGTCATCTTTGTGCAACTCATATGGACTTTCTGAAAAAATGAGTGCACTACATAGAGATTATTTTAACAAATACCCTTTTGGCAAGATACCGGCCACAAAAGATACCACTCTTTTATAAAAAGATCATATATTGGTATTGCAAATTTGTTCTTTTAGGCTGAACATTTAAAAGTCATCTTGCTTCTAAAACTTATTATACATCATGTTTCAGAGATCTCGTTAAAAAAGACAAAAATTTACTTTTTGTTTTGAGACAGAATGTTACTCTTTATAAGTAGTAAACTACTTTACTTGCATTTTTAAAGAATTTTTATTGTCTTTTGTTTCTTATGTTACTGGTATTAAAAAGGTGTATGTAGAATTCTAAAAAACTTAATAAAAAGTCCAGATCTGTGTTCAAAAATCGGCCGATTTTAAATATTGCGGTTTCTACCCAGACAATCGGTTAAAGAAAAAATAAATAATGAAAAATTGTGATTGTATCTCCAAAAAAAAAAGCCAAAAAAGTAAGATTTGCTTTTGACGATGATTTTTATTCGAAAAACCCAACCAAAGTACCATAATACTAATAAAAAAATCGGTTAAGTTCAAGCTATACTTGCACAATTAGTGTTCCGTGCCTTCAGCCCCTACTTAAATTAGTAACAGTAATTCATTTGCGTTTTGACAGCCAGATTAAAAGTTTTGAAACACGTGTAAGGACAAAAGTTGATTCTTACATCGTGAGAAATATTTTTGGTCAAAAAACTTTTTCTCTAAAACCAATGGTTCAGCAGTTATAAGGAAATAAACAATTAAATTGTTTATAACAATTGATCGCGCTAGAATTTTTCAATACCGATAATTTAGGCTCAATCTACACCTAATTCTCAATGTTCACGATTTTTTTTTAGATTTTTGTGAGCGATCCTTTTGGTGGTAAAGCAATTTTAAAGCGTTTTTCCCAAAAAATGTTTTAAAAAATGCATAAAAATACATTATATATATTGTTGAATTCGTGCTTTAATAAGCTTTTATTCGATACCCTACACGATGGCCTTGAAATTTTTTTCCATTTTTCAATTTACCTTCTGAAATTAACCCCCAGAATCAAAATTCAAATTCAAAATAGGCATATGTTTTAATTATTCGTATACATTTTTTATCAGTGATATGCCACACTTTAATCTTCTTCGACATTTATGTTAAAAACAAAACATTTAAAAAAATTTTCACTTCAACATATTCCCAAAGGGTCTGAACATGTTGTTTAGGCAAAGGATACAATAATCGGTACTTGGCTAAGAATTTTATAGTTTACATAATATGTAACCAACCTAAGCCGTAGCGCTGTTGCCACGTATTGATGGCTTAGAATTGCTTATTTTACACGTATACACGTATATATGGTATCCACGATATTAGCGCCCCTACTGGATTATTGTTAAACTATATATCGACGATCCGTACAAACCTAAGCCAACATAAAATTGCCGCCACACTTGTCCGTTGAGTTAAAATAACGGTTTTTTCAAATGTAAACAAATCTTACCAACATAAGTCATCTGACAAAACTATCAGGCGCCTTTTTTAAAATACTGTTAAAGAAATACAGGCGCAAACAAACCTGAGCCTCATATATGGCTCAGGTTCATCAGAGCGGTTTAGGATTGTGCATTCAAGTTGCTATCTTTGGCTTGGTTTTACATATTTTCTGTATATATATATATATATATATATATATATATATATATATATATATATATATATATATATATATATATATATATATATATATATATATATATATATATATATATATATATATACAGGGTGATTGATGGTGAGTGGCCTATTAGAAGTTCTGGCGAACTAGTCAACGGATCACTTTGAAAATTTGGTAGTTTACATAAGTGGACATGACCTTTCTTTTAAAATTATTTTTGGCCTTGCGGTGTTGCCGCTTCTACTGAAAAGTATTAGCACCTATGATAATTTAAATGGAACACCCGGTATATTATATTTTTTTTAGAATCCCTGTTGGTTTGTTAATAAGTTTCGTTAACATATTCCTATGTGTATCTAGTATCGTTGTCGAGATAATAATTATTTTCTTCTTTTTTTCTCGGAAAACATGGTAGTCAATAAGGGCTGATATTTTTGAACTCATGACAGATAGGACACTAGAATTTGGTGGAGAGCTAGGTAATACCACGAGGCTATTCACTCGGTGTCCAAATCGTAGTTATATTTGTACAGGGTGTTTCAAAAATAAACATATTTTGATGGTTTGGAAAAATGATTAAAAGTACATTTTTTTAAATGGAACACCCTGTATTTAACCGCGGTCCTAAAAGCTCTGTAAATTTCCTATCTTTCAATATATCATGTCCCTATACCTATCTCGAATAGTTTTTGACTTATTAGCATTTATTTGGACAATTTAACTATTACAGATAACATTCACGAGTTTTTAGGAAAATTTGAAAAGTAGCCTTTGGAAACTGTTGTTTTTAAATGGATGACACTTTTCTATTATTTATTCCGTTTCGTTGTCAGTTGGTTGCCGTACTTGAAAATTCTAATTTAAGGTTTTAAGAGAAATGGAAGAAAACAATAATTATTCAAATACAGTACTTATGAATTTATTTGTTTTACATGGTCAGTGTGATAAGATCATTAGTCGTACTTGTAGAAAATTCAATGAAATGTATCCAAATTTGCCATCAATGAACAATAAGAAATTTAGACGAATTCAAAGCAATTTCAAAAATTTTGGTTCTTCCTTGAAAGTTCCCAGAAATTTACCCAGACCTGTAACATCTAGTGAGGACAACGAAATTAACGTTTTGGCTTATTTTCATGCCTATCCGCAGGCTTCAATAAGATGTGCCAAAGAAGATTTGGGCTTAACCTATTTCTGCGTGCAAAAAATATTGGCTAAGCATAATATGCATGATTATAAGTATACCAAAGTTCAATGTCTTAAGCCTGAGGACTGTCCACAAAGAGTTTTATTTTGCGAAAACTTGTTAGTTCATATTCAGGAAGATCCACAATTTTTAAGGAAAATCATTTGGACTGATGAATCAAAATTTTCTCGCGAAGGAATTTTTAATAGGAAAAATATTCATTATTGGGCGAAGGAAAATCCTCATGTAACGAGAGATACTGGATTTCAAGAAAATTTTCGATTTAATGTTTTTTGTGTAATGATGGACAACAAAATTCAATATTTGATATATGATGAAAATTTAACTTCCAGAAAATACTTAGAAATTTTAACTACATTTGTCGAAAATTTCGTGGACAACCTTCCTCTCGCCCAGTATCGCAGCTGCTGGTACCAATTGGACGGGGCTCCCGCTCACTGCACTGACGAAGTTAGTGCGGAAATACAGAGAATGTTTGAAGATCGTTGGTTCAGGCGTTTGGGACCTTGGAATTGGCCTGCAAGGTCCCCAGATTTAACACCTCTGGATTTTTACCTTTGGGGCACTCTCAAGAATATTATTTACAAGACACCGGTAAATTCAAGGGAAGAGTTAGAAGATCGGGTGAATCGGGCATTTCAAAATTTGGATGCTGGTGAACTTAGACTTGCTACTGGACATGGTGTAAACAAGCGAATTTTAAAATGCTTAGATGTCAACGGCCAACGTTTTGAACATTTATTAAAAACTAATTAAATGTTTTTTACTTTTTTCTTGGTAATTTTGTTAGAAGTCAAAAAAATATTATTATGTACACTACAACTTAAATATGATTAAGTAATTTTAAGCATTTAAGAATTTACTAATTGTTTAAAATTTGTCTAAATTTCTTATTGTTCATTGATGGCAAATTTGGATACATTTCATTGAATTTTCTACAAGTACGACTAATGATCTTATCACACTGACCATGTAAAACAAATAAATTCATAAGTACTGTATTTGAATAATTATTGTTTTCTTCCATTTCTCTTAAAACCTTAAATTAGAATTTTCAAGTACGGCAACCAACTGACAACGAAACGGAATAAATAATAGAAAAGTGTCATCCATTTAAAAACAACAGTTTCCAAAGGCTACTTTTCAAATTTTCCTAAAAACTCGTGAATGTTATCTGTAATAGTTAAATTGTCCAAATAAATGCTAATAAGTCAAAAACTATTCGAGATAGGTATAGGGACATGATATATTGAAAGATAGGAAATTTACAGAGCTTTTAGGACCGCGGTTAAAATACAGGGTGTTCCATTTAAAAAAATGTACTTTTAATCATTTTTCCAAACCATCAAAATATGTTTATTTTTGAAACACCCTGTACAAATATAACTACGATTTGGACACCGAGTGAATAGCCTCGTGGTATTACCTAGCTCTCCACCAAATTCTAGTGTCCTATCTGTCATGAGTTCAAAAATATCAGCCCTTATTGACTACCATGTTTTCCGAGAAAAAAAGAAGAAAATAATTATTATCTCGACAACGATACTAGATAGACATAGGAATATGTTAACGAAACTTATTAACAAACCAACAGGGATTCTAAAAAATATATAATATACCGGGTGTTCCATTTAAATTATCATAGGTGCTAATACTTTTCAGTAGAAGCGGCAACACCGCAAGGCCAAAAATAATTTTAAAAGAAAGGTCATGTCCACTTATGTAAACTACCAAATTTTCAAAGTGATCCGTTGACTAGTTCGCCAGAACTTCTAATAGGCCACTCACCATCAATCACCCTGTATATATATATATATATATATATACATGTATATTATAAATAAGCTTGATAAAAACCCCGAAGACGTAACTTTTCCTCCGATCCTTTTATTGCAAATTATTGGTTAGAGGGAGTATTGTTACTTGGGTAGGAAACAATTTTAAGTAGTATAAAATAAGAAGGTTAATGTGGCTATGCTGACACTGTTTTTGCTTAATAAAAACGAGATTTTTGCAAATGCTGTTTGTGTTCAGTGAAAACAAAGGTCTATTGCTATAAAATCATAAAACTTACGGAAGTATTTTGTCAGGTTAGAAATTTATTTTTTGTGACAGTTTCGATTAAACTTTCACAGTAGACAACCAGAAATACTTGCAGAAACAAAGCAGACTGTGATAAAATGTTTGATTATTCTTCTTTATTGGCAACAACATCGTTTTTATTTGACTTTTACTAATGCCCCTTTTGCTAACAAGGATAGAAAGAAATCGGATCCCGTTGGGAATTTTATCAGGAAAAAAGGATTTTGCGATGACTAATCTTTCGAAATATATAACCAGTAATACTTCCACAAGCAAAGAAGGTACGATAAAAATTTGAAGAATTTTTTTTGTCTTTGTCTAATGCACTTTCGTCAACACGGATAGAAAGAAATCTGATTCCTCCGTGATTATCAGGAAAGGAAAGATGAATATTGTGATCACTAAAATATGATATAAAATATGTTCTGGTGTAAACTGTCCATGGAACTGACCAGTAGGGTGAATTATTGTTCAATTGTTTCTTCTGTCATCATTCTCATAAAATTTGATGCAATATAGTACAGGACATTTTACAATGCGAATTATGTCCTTTTTAAATTTACCTATTTATGGTATATGGGAAACCCGTCTTATGTAAAAGACAGTTGGCGTAGGAATTCCTTCAAAGTGTTGCGTGTTACATTTTTGTTAGACAATTTGACAAATTACGTCAACTGTCACGAAATTCGAAAATCATTTAATCGTAATATACTAGTCCATTGCGTTGTGATTGTTTGACTTCTGTTTCTTCTGTTCTAGAAACGGATATTTCTATGCATTTTTCGTCAACTGTTTCCTTCGTTGTAATTCCGACCAATCAGAAGCTGGAATTTTCATGTCAAAAATGATTTGCAACAAAACAGTTGTTTGGCAGCTCCTGTCAGCGACTTATTCGATTTTGCATGCATATCATAAATGCATCTAATTTTGCCGTAAAAATTGTTATTAGGCACACTTTTGTCGAAAAATTGCATAAATGCTGGGGCCTATAAAAATTCAAGTTGAAGACGAGGATTTTTGCCAATTGTAGGAATGCCATTTGTTAGGAAAACTGCGTAGAAGCGTATTTTTTGGAATTATTTTACAGAAAAAATTAGATGCACGAGTTCTATTTCCTGAATAATCGTACGTCACATATATTTTTGTCTCGGTAATATTACTTTACCTTAATGTTCATTGACACCTGTTTGTCAAATTTTGCCGCGGGTAAGAAAACGAATAAATCCCTGGCAGGAGCTGTCAAACAATTCTTTGTTTAGAAGAATTTTTTGATATTAAAATTATTGATTCCGAAATAGCCATTTTTAGCATAAAAGAACAGAAGTCAAACAAACAGAACGCAATGAACGGGTTGGAGCTTGCTGTACCGCGTACGTTACAAAGGCCGATCCTGCGTCGCGCACAGTCGTTTGCGGTCCAACACAAAGAATTAAATAAGTTCTTCAAACTTAAAGATATTGTAATAAATATTTCATCATATTCAAAATTATGCTCGTTTTGTTGTGTGATGTTAGCATTACGGGTGTCTTAGTCAAATGGAAACTTCCTAATTATAATTTGTAATTATAATAATATTGTTATCCCAATGGACTTAAATAATATTATTGTTTTGTAAGCCTTTGTAGAAATTATTGAGAGTCATAAAACAGTGCGATATTTAAGTGGTTAAATTTATTATGGGGTAATAAAACCTAATTTAAAATACGGAATCGTTACCGGATGGTCACATTAATTTTTAGAATTTTAAGAAAGGACTATTTAAGTATTAGGTTTACCTAAGTCAATACAATCGTAAAGAATTTCTTTTATATGTGTTTTTTTTGTAAATCCGAAAATAGGAAGTTCCATTTTCCATTCTTAAAAAAACAAATGCCTATCAAAATAAAACTTAGAAAATAATGATAGCATTTTTATTTATCTCTATGCAAACCCGTAAGTCTTGACTGACTGACATGTCAAGGCCCAGGCTAAACCACTGGGTCTAGCAACACCAACTTTGGAATTGGATTCCTCATGGTGCAGATTGTAGTTTATACGCAGGCGGCGGCGCACTAGCACCTGCCTATGTTGAATATACCTCCAGCTCGGTCAGTTATATAATTTTCCTGTTCTCGACCAACCAAGCCCTAGGGCGGCTTAAGTTCAGTGGATACAAATGGCACATGTCGACCGGATCGAACACCCTTGCTTTGTCTGAAATATCCTCTGGAGTCCCTAAGGCTCGCCTCTCTCGCTTCACGCTATTCGCGGGCCCGTCCTGGATTGTTTTTGAGCGAACATAAGTGGCGCTGCATAGATCAACATGAACCCAACCTAACATTACAGCGTAAGCACCGCAACTTTTCGCTGACGGTCCGGATAGCGGATAAAGCTGCGAGGACGCCTCGCATCGGGCCAGTCCGAGTTGTCCACCACCCCCACGGATGTCATGCGGGTCGCTATTCTGCTACGCAATACTGACCATCTTTCCCATCCATTTTATTAACCATCACGAAGTCCGCGGAGCATACGACCTGGCTGGATCTTTTAAGGGACCACTTCCCAATAATTTAAGACGGGCTGCAATTCGTTACACCCTCCGCGAGTCCTGCGACAGCCCGCTACGTTACTTGTTCACAAAGTTTTGTCTGGCTGCGCGCTACCTTTGGTTTTATCAATTTCCCTCTTTGCTCCTTCACTAGCAGGTTTGTGTAAATGTAGCAGGAATTGATTTTGATACATTTGCGACTTCGCAGATACAGAAATGTCGCAAAAGTCACCTCGCTTGTTAACGTATCTGAAAATTTTAAATTTCGCGCGCTGCCTGACTCTGATGTTGGCAGCCCTGTCAATTCCATGGTTCGCTCTCTTTGAGCATATATAGTGGGCAACGCCCACTCTAGAAAATCACTCAAATCATTGTCTTGTCTACTGGAAAAATATTACCTACATCATAAGTTTGCCCCCCCCCCCCCCCCCCTAAAAGTTTAGTTAACTCCTCTGAAATCAAAACCTGACTACAGGCCTGCCGGCGGAACATTTTGCACTATTTTGCAGCATATCTGTTATCTCTTGCGCAACATCTGCAACGATGTGATAGAGAAAGAAAAACATAATTTATGCTTTGGTTTACATATAAATTCCAGCGTCGACAATCTTTATCTATGAAACCTACAAACACGCTTCTTTTTGATTAATTTTGGGTCTAAAACAAAATATTACCTTTTTGAAAATCTATTACCTTTTTAAAAACGGATTTGTTACTTTTTGTGAAAGCAACGCTGGTGAAGACTAGAAGTGCTGAAATGTAAGTATCCCTAATTGATCGATTTATGGGGGATCTTACTTTGCTAATCCATGACAGATTAAAAGTAGCCGCTGGCAGCTCTAATTAAAAAAAAACTGAACGGCGAGATATCTAATTGATATCTCTCCAAAAATCAAATACGCATAGAAAAGAAATAACGCCATGTATTACGTCATTCAGCCATTGTTCTGTTCTGTTCGACAATTTCCATAGCCTCTTGCCTGTTCGGCATCCAGCCAATTATTTTCTAAATAGCCGGTCTGGCGCTTATTTGCCTATTCGGGCGACCCCCCG
This sequence comes from Philopedon plagiatum, assembly GCA_963971165.1. Lineage (NCBI taxonomy): Eukaryota > Metazoa > Arthropoda > Insecta > Coleoptera > Curculionidae > Philopedon > Philopedon plagiatum. Next base: position 65,140,566 of record OZ020193.1, read on the forward strand.
AGGCAAATTACACGTCCTCCAGTTTGGGCGTCGTTTCGGAGCCCTCGGATAATCTGGTCTAAACCCCCGAAGACTCCCAATTTTCTTTTTAATGGTATCTTTCACTAGCACACTTCTTGGTTAGGAACCGCACAGCTGTCAATCGGGCCAGAATATAACCTTTTTCTGTCAGAAACTTGACAGACCCAACCGGAAGTCCCCCTCCTTGCCCGCCAAAGACCATGCAATTCGCAGGTGGATCTAGTCAAATTTTTAGGAATCACTCCCGCCCAATCTTCCCCGTTTTTTCCACGATCCCCAACCAGGACTCTTCCTTCTTCCCCGGGGAACAAAATCACGATTTATCCGCGTTCTCGCCCACTTCCCGTGAGAGAGACTGGCCACCGAAACCAACCTCCCGGATCACATGTTGCTCGACCGGCGGACGAGGACGAACGAAGAATCTTGCAAAAAATACAAATGGAGGGAAGAACGGTTCCCATGTAAAAAAATAGAAATAGAGCAAGGGTACTAAACTTAGATAGGAGTGCTCAATCTGTCAGCCAAATGAGGTTATGTCCTGTGACGTCACCACGTTACCTTTTTGCTTTGTTTACATTTTGTTGAATAGGCTGCTTGTGTATCCTCGCCTGTTTTTTGATAAAGTTTGAGACATTTGGAATGTATATTGTTATTGTAGCTATTAAACTAATAATTTAGTTTTACATACATAATTTGGTATGATGTACAGAGACATTAAGGCTTGGTATTATAGACAGGAAGCTTTTTCAGTTTGTAAAAAAGGTAATAAAGCCTGTATCTTTTCCTTGGATGTCCATTATTTATTTTTTAGGACTACCGTGCCGTTTATGAAAGCAACAGTTTTGCTGGTATGCCTACCAAGATAATCCACAAAATAGTTAAATATTTTACTAACTATTCCACTTTATCAGCAAAGCAAAGAACTTTGAAAAAGGAATGGAGAAATGGTTAAAACTTTCTAGGATCTATGGATAAAATAATTAGTGGATGCAGTAGAACAGAATTATATTGAAAACAATCAGGACTTTTATTTAATTTAATTTATTTATTTCAACGGAAAATCCATTTTACAATTTACAATTATATAGTAAATACAGGACATGAATTAATAATACTAAACATACAAAAATATACATATCTGTAATATAGAACCAAATATACCATTAAACAATCAAATTAGCCACAAATGTTTGCCTAGATAATTTTCTTTTAAACCCCATCAAAGTCCCACAAAAGGGATCCAAATTAATATCGAACCATGCGCGACATGGGGCTATGAAAGCCATAATTAGTTAGTGGAGTGATAAACGTAGTACTATTTCTTATTTTATGTACTAAATTAAAGGAAACAAGTTGAAGTAAATGGAGGCAACAGATGATACCATTCAAAAGCCTAAACAGAACATCAGCAGAAAGTAGGGATGCTGAAATAATATGAATATATCAAATAAATGATATTTTTTGTTCGATATATCGACATTTTTAGGCAAGATTTTTTATACCGATATATTGAAATATTGATATTAAAATCTTACCATCGGATCGATATTTTTCGCCAGCTTTAGGAGCTGGATGGTGAAATGCTAAATAAACAATATGCTAAATCATGCTAAATAAACAAGATTTTGACTATATTTTTTTAATTAAAATTAATTGTTTACAAATGTTGTATTTTTGTTGTTTGGATTTGCCCTTACAGCCTCGTCGAAAACTTAATGATAATTTAGTTGAAAATTTGATACAATTTTAGTGTATCTATAAAATGGACAACTAACAATAGGAATCCATAAGGGAAGAAATAAAGATCTATGTAAAATTCTAAAGTAGATTACGTTATGACTATTGAAGTGAAAATGAAATAATACAAATACTGATTTGTCTGGGTTTTTTGGCATATTTAAATGCTCTAGTTAACTATTTTGTAGTGTTGGGCAAAATCGCATGTTTTTAATAATCGGATCTTTCGTACCTGAATGAAATTAAAAATCGGATTATCATTCAAATTGTTAAGTTTTATTGTTGTTAAAGATGCCGAGTCAATAAAACATAATCAGAATTTAAGTCGTTTTATTTATATATCACAGTTTTGTTACATGGTCGTTACAAACTAACTTTAAAATGGACGTTCACATGAATGATGATATGAATGAGGCTGTTGGTGGTAGTAGAAGAAGAAGAGAGTGGCGCTTGTCCACACGACTATTTATATCCTTTATAATCTAGCGCATGTGCGCTGAGAATCTGCGTAACATGACCTTACTGCACAAATGATCATTCGAATGATCATTCAAATAACTACTTATAGATTATATATAAAATCGTCGCAATGCAGTTGGTAAGGCAAGGTCGTAGCGTAGGTAATACTATGTAGATTCTCAAGACGATGCGAGTGATGTGACGCGAAACACCGATCTTGAACTGAAATGTAGAATATTCAGATTTATCGATTTATTTATTTACCGGCTGCTGCTATGGGAGCATGTATAGCGTATATGTATTAATATTTTTATAGTACAGTGACGTATTAGAAATTTTATTAGCTAAAGGAATAATAATGCGCCCAGGGTCAAAAAAATCGGTGGTTTGGAACTACTTTAAAAAAAAACGATAATGACAACAAAAGTGCCACGTGTAATATTTGTAAAAAAAAAATATGAAATCTTTTGGCGGTACAACCAACCTAAAACAACATTTGCAAAGAATTCATCCCGTTCAGCTTCCGGAAAATGAACCACCAACGGAAGAACAGACTGGTACTGGAGAAAATACTTCCACTTCAAATAATAGTGTTCTAGTTAATAATAATATTTATCATCTGCCATTTGATACAGTACCGGGACCTTCAGGCGTTGCCTGAAGGTCACGTACGGTACTGCATCAGAACAGGATGGTTCTGAAAAACGACCACGAAAGCAATTAAAACTATTTGGTGCCAAAAAAGTTACGAATTAAGCGAAACAGAAACTCGCAACATTGACAAAAAAGTATTAAAATTAATAACAAATGATTATCAGCCTTTGTCCATAGTTGAAAATAATAGATAAAAAGATTTTACTACCTGTTATTTTTGTAAACTGAATACCTATCTACTTCTAAGTTTTTATCACGAATTTCTGTGTAATTGATGCCAAAAATAATGTTCTTGCGTGATATTTTTGTAGAATGTATAATTTTGAAACTTTTAAATGGAGTTTTTTATTTTGTTTATTTTTACAAAAAAAAGTTTTCAGGAGGCATTCTGTTTGTTTTTTTTCTATTTTTTGAGTTTTATTAGGTTGTACAATATGAATTCTTGTTTATTAAATTATTTTTTACTTAGTCCTGACCTGCTTCCTTCATCATACTATATACTACTACAATAAAATTAAAAGAGACGTCAGACGTCTGGCCCATCTACTCCGACCCCGACCACATTTATACCCGAAACACCGGTGCCAAGCCGATGCCGAAATGCTCATAGAGTGTTTTGTTGTGTCGTTGAATTCGATTCAGGTTTTACATTCAATTACTTTCGTCCCTGCATGTATAGTTGTGCACAGGTTCTAGCGAATCGCTTTTTTATCAGGTTATTTTTCATTCGAATGAAATAATCTGATGACGCCGATTATTTCCATAATCGGATTTTCGATTATTTTTAATTCAGATGCACCCAACACTACTATTTTGCTTAATTTTCCCATTTTACTTCTAATATGTAACATCAGCCACATTCAGAATCGACGCCGGGTGTTCCCGGGTAGACTTGTCAATGACGTCACGGCCATAAGAAACAACGGCTCTCCTCACGGTCAGCTGTTTACCCGGGAACACCCGGCGTCGATTCTGAATGTGCCCCGGAAGCGCCACTTGATTTTCTATTAATGGACTTCTTGCTTGTTCGGCTTTTATATTTCTAAAATTAATTCTTATTATAGTTCTCAGTTTACAAAAATCCCAAATCAGTTTATAAGGCAAGACTTTCTCCCTTTTCAAAATTTTTCTTCACAGTTTCGTAACCATTCCTGGTCCCTTTTGATACGCTTCTCCATGAAAAAAGCTCCGACACTAAATAAAACAACAACACAAAAAGTGGAATAACATGAAAAATAATAACTTAATAACTATAACAACAATATCAAACGATGAAGAAAACACAGAACTAGTAACAACTATAAGGATAAACTCTCCAAAAGTTTAAAAAACTTCAAAAACAAGCAAAACAGCACAAAACTACCGTATTTGCATATGTAAACAAAGCAAGAAGGTAACGGGGTGACGTCACAGAATCATATGATTGACAGTTCTATTTGCGAACATTGGGTTAAATGAGCACTCCTATATCGGTCTTCTCGGCTCCTATCCTATCCAAGATCTATAAAAGTTTATAGATCTTGTATCCTATCTAAGTTTAGTACCCTTGGAAATAGAGTGAAGAGCGGTTCCCAGATACAAGACAAGTAGACATTAATGACAAATGGCAATAATGACATTTCAATACTAGCGCCACCAACCGAAGGTGCATGGTGAACTAAAATTCCTTTAGGTTTTTAGTATTTTTAATGTCAGTTTTATCGAAAATGAATATTAATAAAATCTTGTTGAGTGTGCTACAAAAATTAATTAATATACATTTTTACGAATTTTTAAAAATGGTATTTAAAGTAAAACTAAAACTCGTATGGATAAAGATAACACTATTTAATACATTTTAAAATAAATTAAACAAAACAGTATTTTAAAGTTTTATTTTAAAACTAACTAATGACGAGCAATAACTCGGAGTACGCATTATACTGATTATGTAAATGAATCTTTAGTAGTGGTGGGACATCTCGAATAAAAAATAATTGATCATTAAATTATTGAAATTACTCGAGATATCTCGAGAGGTCAACGCGATCATTCGAATGATTAAGGCTGTGTACCGTTGTCAAACCTGGTTAACCGCTCGGTTTCTTCGGTGACATTAATGACAGATATTGCGTTTCCAATCTGCCAACTTTTCAGATTACCGATACTTACGGGACACAAAACCGTAACCGAAGTTGACAACGGTACACGCCCTTAGGGTGTCAGCTTAAGGCGTTTTTTGGCGCTTCAAAACCAAAACCATGTGCTCTCTTTGTTTATCCAACGTAATTAAACGTAAACAAACAAAGATAGTGCCACAAAAATCAAAACCATATTGTTATCCTTATTTGTACAATGCAGTCAAATGTAAATAAATAAAGACAACAATGGTAAACCCTCGGGTTTGGTTTGGATTGGGTTTCAATCGCCAAAAAACGTCTTTAATTGAGCACCAAATTTGTCTCTACAGTTCGTCGGGTTGGTTGGGGCAGGGGGTTTGATTAGGAGCTAACTTCACTGACATGATAGATATCACTTTTCAACGTCACGCTTTTACACGGACTCTGCAGCCGAACTCTATAACAGAAAAAGCTACGATGATCGCTTTCCACCAAAGAAAATAAAACGGTATGAGAAAAGACGGAACAGTGTATTTCCGTTGCAACACTGTTTATTGACAAAACAGCTAACCTCTTTACCGACTGAGAAGACTTTGCGCGGGAAACCCATTCATAAATTTTTAAAAATTTCTGAATGCGTTTCCCGCGCCAAGTTTTCTCAATCGGTAAAGAGGTTAGCTGTTTTGTCAATAAACAGTGTTGCAACGGAAATACACTGTTCCGTCTTTTCTCATACCGTTTTATTTTCTTTGGTGGAAAGCGATCATCGTCGCTTTTTTTGTTATAGAGTTCTGGTAGCAACTGTTACTTGTGATTTTTAGATATCAGTGAAAAAATAACAGATCGTGAAATATCGCTCTTCTCTATCTTGTATCTCATTTTAGTCATTTTACATAAGCCATTTTTAAATCAGCGATCAAGTCATGACCTAGTCAGACCATTGGGCAACACTGTCTCATTTAATCTTAATACTTTGATTTTTTAGGTTAAACATTGAGTATATGGAGCAACGTTGCCAAATAAGGTGACGTAGTCATGACGAGGTCACCGATTTAAAATCGCCTATAGGAACCGCTCATGATACAATAAAATAGAATCGCTGCCGCTGTTCTCTCGATTTGTATTTGTATTTTTTGCTATGCACTTATTGCACTTGTTCTGTGATGCACATTGATTACATAGGAAACCGCCAGTTTACGTGAAAGTTTATTCTTTTTTAAAATAAAATAAAAAGAAGGTAAGTTAGAAATACTATATTCTCTTGTCATTGCCAGAATATACCTACCGTTAGATATTGATATTGGCAATGAGCACCACAGCGAAATAAAGGTTTCCCAATGAGCACCTTTTATAAACAATACAAACATTATCAGTTGATAAACAACATGATTGTGTAGAAGGTCTGGGTAAACTAAAAATACTGAAAAAAAGTTGTACTGCTAGCCCACTAAAGGTAAACGTGTATCTAATAATTTTATCAGTGCTATGGTAGGTAATTTCTTTTAGTATCGCTGCCAAAACAATTAGGAAGTATACTGTCGAGTATCAAACACATAATCATACATGGTAATGGCTGTGGTAAACGCCTCTTCCTTTCTAAGTATCGAACAGTCAGATAATCAGTAAAGTTTTATGTGGAAAAAAGTGCACCTCTAAAGAAAAGGACAATACATCGTTTTCGAATATCAACACAACATTATAAACTTAAATGAGGTGTTTAACTTAAATTCTTAACTTTTTTGTACTCATTAACAAATATTTGTTGTAAAACTATTACAGCCATTGAGCACAACACTTCTTTATTTAAACTACAGGTTAGTATAGATTTACAACAGTAGATTGTTTTGTTGATATAGTTGAAGATAGGTACTTAAAAACTGGTGCTGTAAAAAAGTAATTTTTGCATTACAGGCAAGAAAGGGGTAGAGTGCTGCCCCTGTAGGAGGCTGTTAAATTGAGGAGTTTAAAGACCAGACAGTACATGTCCAAAATGAACATTTTTAGGAAAAATATAAACCTGACTAGTTTCCGGCTTGTAGCTTAGGGTTTATTTAATTGAGGTTTTGCTGAAGGTGGACTATAGAATTGTTTTTTGTTAACAAAAGTCTTAAAAATATGATTCTATGAAAAATGTCTACATGTATTCATACAAGTTGATATTTGACTAAAAGGGACATGTGACATGTGTTGATTTTTAAATAAATACTCTCGTTTAGATTCATTAAGAAGGTTTAAGATTTAGTACTAATTTAAATTAAGCTCTAGTTGATTGTATAATAATATGATATGTTTTGACAAGATTTTGAGTAGTCCTGTTTTGTTATCTGTCAATTATTATTGATTTTTAGTGGACTGGAAAGAGAAAATATATTTTGTTATTCTGGCAAGACAATATTTATTCGAATTTTAACTCAATTAAAAAAAGCTTCTCCTGTAAAATTTGAATTTTGTGACTTAGAATAGTTCTGCTTTAAGGGGACGATACTATAGTCTTACTTTCATTTCGATAACTATAAACTGATTATGCCCACATAACCAATTGTGTATTTAAAAGTGATGTTCAAAAGAATACTAAGTGGTCACTTTCACTTTTATTACTTTATACTTTAGAGCACTCCAATTATCTTTAAAAAAAATTGTCACAGTGTTGCAAGTCTGTTTTTAAGTATGGATTCGGACGTATTTACTCGAAGAGAAATTTTAGTAAATTTGAGCGGGCTTGCCAGAATATTGATTGGCAATACTGCCTGAGCTGCGGGGAGCCTTTGGAGGCCTTTCACGGTGCTATGTATGAAGCATTTGACAAATCCTTTCCATGCAGGAAATTAAAGCACAAAAGTAAAAAGTCCTGGATAACTAAGGGGATTAGAATATCCTCCAAAAACCTGCGCTCCTTGCACTACATCAGAAAGTTTGCTAAAGTGGGTGACTCTATTTCCTGTTATTTTCGTAGGTACAGGAGTATTTATAGAGAGACTGTTACTATTGCTAAGCGAATGTATTATAGAAAAAGGCTAGTGAATTCCAACAATAAACAAAAAGAAAGTTGGTCTATCATAAATGAGATACGGGGCAAAAAAAAAGGCGACAAGTCCGGAGCTTCCGCCCCCCAATGTGATGTACTTAATGATTTTTATTTCTCCTTGGCTTCGAAAATGTCACAGAGTGTTCAGATGGCGGATGACCCCTTGGAATATATGCCGGATGCACCTATAAATGGCACCTTCTTTGGGCCTACTGACACTAACGAATTAAAAACAGTTTTTAGGGAAATTAAGAATAAGAATGCATCAGGGTGGGACAAAATGTCTATTGGGATTTTTCAGCACTTACCTGAATCTGCTATGAGTGCATTGGCAGAGGCTGTTAATGTTTCATTTGTTGATGGTTTGTTTCCTGGTTGTCTGAAGTTTGCGGTTGTTATTCCCATTCATAAGGGGGGGGGGGGGGATTGTGGCGACCCTTCAAACTATCGCCCCATCTCGCTCCTGCCTACGTTGTCAAAAATTATTGAAAGACTTGTTAAGTTTAGAGTTTTATCCTTTTTGGAGCGGCATGGGATATTGACGCCGGCCCAGTTCGGATTTCGGAACGGAAGAGGAACTTCCGATGCAATGTTTTCTTTTCTTCAACAGCTATATCTAGGTCTGAATGATGGGGATGCCGCGGCGGCGGTATTCTGTGACTTGTCGAAAGCTTTCGACTGTGTGAGTCACGGGATATTGCTGCGAAAGCTCGACCACTATGGTTTTAGGGGTGTTTCTCTGAGGTGGTTTGAGTCCTACCTTAGGGGACGAAGACAGGTTGTTTCGTCGGGCGGGGTAACGTCCGATGGGGCATCCATTGACTGAGTGCCTCAGGGATCGGTGCTTGGTCCTATATTATTCTTGCTCTATGTGAACGACCTTGCATCTCTCAATATCCAAGGTAAATTCACTATGTTTGCGGACGACACCACAATATTGTGGCACGACAGGGAGTGGGAGCGACTCCATGAGACTATTAATAGTGACATCATAAGAGTAAAAATGTGGTGCGATTCTAACTTGCTGTCCTTTAACATTAAAAAGACAAATATCATGTCATTTAAATGCTCTCTTGATAACATCACACTAGAAAATCAAGATATCAATAATTCCCTGTGCTCTAAATTCTTAGGCTTACACATTGACAGTAAGGTGTCATTTCATGACCATATCCTTAATCTATGTAGCAATTTGGCTAAAGGCTGTTATGCCATAAGAATTATCTCTAAAGAGTTGGATGTCTCTATTGCAAAATTATTTTACTTTTCTTTAATAGAATCACATCTTAGGTACGGAGTATGCTTCTGGGGAAACTGCAGTAGGGATCTGGTAAATTCGGTTTTTGTGCTACAAAAAAGGGCAGTTAGGTACCTCTCCGGTGCAGGATATCGTGACTCCTGCCGGCCACTGTTTAAATCACACAGAATTCTAACGCTTACGTCTCTTTTCATAGTCGAAACGGTCCGTTTAATGTATAAAAAGCACAAGTCTAGCATTGACAGCAGGTCAATGTACTCTGGCTATGCCACCAGGCAAACACAAAATATAGAAGTACCGATCCCATACTCTACTCTGATTAAAAAATCAGTTGTGTATGATTCGAAAAAAATATTCAATCACTTGCCCCTTAATGCAAAAACCGCTAGGTCTGAGAAGATATTTGTGACAATGGTGAAGGGTCTCCTATTGGAAAAAGCCTATTATTCTTTGGAAGAGTACTTTCACGATACTTTAGTTATGAACTGAACGTCTATATTAGTAGTACCTAATGTTTGTGTCAAATGTCACGATTGTATTGTAGAGGGCTGTGCCCACATTTTTGACTTGTTCTTTTGTTCTTTTGTATGACCTTCCTGACCAAAGTTATATTTATATATTATTTTTATAATTACTATTTAGACTAGTCTGCCTAGCCTTGTCAACAAGATTATATCTTATGATAATAAAGCACTTTGAATTGAATTGAATTGAATTGATTCAAATCAAAATATACTTTATTGTTTCTACTCCGCATGTGTTGCAAAATGATATCCTCCCTTAGCACACATGTAGTGTAAAATTAATTTTAAACCAGTGACCTTCCATTACCCCCTTTAATTTCCTTGGTATGGAAGCTATTTACAAGATCTGGGGATGATCTATACGTTAACGCTTTATGTATTTATTATTCCTTCATAAACCTCTTTAACATATAAACTATACAGTTAAACTGTTTTGTACTGTTTATACTTGTATTGTAAGAAATCACAATTATATTTAAGACTAGGTATGTCAATGTAAGTAACTTCCGAGGTCCGGACCTGGCTGCGTTCTACTAAGGTAATCCAAATGTCCAAATGATACTCCTCCCAACCCTTCCAACTTCCCTTAGCACGCATACGGAGTCAAATTCGTTTTTTAGACAATGACCTTCCTTTACCCCTCCAATTGTCTTGAAAGTACCACAGTAAACGTGAGAACGTTGCACTGCATTAAGTCAAAGTGCATGATTGGTCCCGGGCATAAGATGTTCCAGAATTTGTTCGGTTCCGTCAAATTATCATTCTGCTTTTGTTCTGTTAAAGTATCATTATGATAATGTTCTTTCTGAGTAAAATTCGATCTGTCTTATATTTCTGCTATTGTTCAGTTATGTTTTAGGTAATACTGTTACTGTTGGATGGAGCCCAAAGGTCTGTCAGAGGCTGCTATTATGGAAAACAATAGTACGAGTACCCAAGAGTCAGAGTCGAATCTCTATGAAATTGAAAATGTTCCAAGCGATACGTTTATGTATAAACAGACAAACAGACCTGCGCCTGATTTAATTGCCCCACAGGAACGGCTTCATATTGTTAAGAAACACGAAGACTGCTTTGTGGATTTTTCAGATATAATTTTAGGCACCAGCTTATGTGGGTAAGTTGTTTGTTTTCTGTTGAGATCATTCAAAAATACATACACTACTGAAATTTTAGTAATTTTAAACACAACAAACAAACCCAAGCTTTTATTAAAAAGCACTAACAAGAAAAAATAATATTTTTTGTTAGGCGCTTGACGGTGCTTTCTATCTTTTTATAACCCTTAAAAACAAAGACACAACGAACTAAAAATGAAAATCTCAATTTCGTTTTATTTTCGGATATATCCGGTATTATCCGGAATATTTTTAATTTATTAGTGACTCATGATTAGGCATTAAATTACGCAACTTTACCTCAGTTTAACCCACTCTCTATCACTTATGGTTACTGAGGTGCCAATGCTAATGTATTGAATTTGTAACCCCTTGTATAGGTATTTGTTTATACCCCTTATCATTTTGTCATTTATTTATTTATATTCATAGTTGTAGGTTTTACAAATTTTTCTATACTGGTAAATGTCTGTCATACGTATTGGCTACTCAGATTAAGGAAGCCAGTTGCAATCAGCTGATTTTTAATAGGGAAGAAGGGCTCACTAGATGACAAAATTGACAAAGATGCCAAATAATACGATAATATTCCCCGTTATAGTAATTAGCAAATCGGCTGAAGTGGACGCCACGTTCTTAATTTGAGTCGCCTATTAATGAGAAAGAAGATGTTTTACATACATGTATATAATACTTATCTAGCAGCTTCATTAAATGAACCTATTTCACCTAATTTTAAATTTACTGTGGAAAAAATCTTAGGTGTAGCAAGTTTTTGAAGTATGTTAATTTATATTGCAATTGAGTATTTGACGACGCGCGGCGAAACCTGTTTAGTGAAACAGAGATTTTCAGTATATAAACATTTGCAATACAACTGTGAATTTAAATCCCACTTACAGACACTCGACTCCTTTGTTTTTTAAACTTATTTTTTATTTCAAGCTTTTAGTTCTGTGCATTATTCGAATGTCTCATTATCTTTTCATTTGACATTTAAAACTTGTCCCTTTATTACCCCTTCCAAAATTGTTAAAATGTTTTGTTATGAAATGGAAAATTACAGATCACAGAAAACTGTGCATGCCGGCTGCATACCCTTCTGCCACTAAAAAAAGGCTAAATAAAAGCGTTTTTTTTTACTTAGCCACTTATTTCTTTAAATACCCTTGATAAACAGACATATGGCCTGCAATTCAAGAGTAACGAGAACTTTGCGACTGAAAAATATCTGCTCTTTAAAGTAGCAACAAAGTTTCACACAACTTTTAATTTTTATTTAAAAAGGTTGAAAAACATCATCAGTGTTCAACACCAAATACTGGGACCTTAATAACGAGTTATGCTTACTTTTACTAAAGTTCAGAACTTTGGTGTACAAACTACTTACTTACAGTTGAACACAATAGGAAGGTGGTAGAGGATTTCGTCCTCGTCCGAGGAGGCACCACCCCACACATCTGCTTAAAGGGCTGGTGAAATCCATACGGATGTTTCCAGCTCTGGATGTGTGAGTCGGACACTTCTAGTACACCCACGGTACATAGAGTACTTAGGATTAGACCTTCGTGGGCTCTCCAAAGATAAAAAAAAAAACAATTAGGCTTACCATTATCTCAGTGATGATAAATAACTAAAAATATTACTCTTTATTAGTAACATATTAATGTTTTATCAGTACTATCATTAAGGGCTCCTATTATGCTTTAAAATTGCGCAGATTTCAAAGTTTAGAACTTTGGTGTACAAGTTGCCAAAATTTGAACAGAATTAAGCTTATCATTAACCTCTGTAATAAATATATAAAAATATTATTTCAAACTTTTCAGTGCTTTTTATTTTGTGAAGTCGGTTTATCTTTTTGTAAAAAAGTTATTTAACCACTTTGTTTAGCAAATTGTTAAATGGTTGTATTTGCAAGATACATTGAAATTTTTGTAGATCTCAACTGCCAGTGAAAATTGAACCAGAGGAAACTGAAAATGATGTTGTCTATCGGGAATGGGAATTACAAAATGAAGAAGTGGACATCAAGGAGGAAGGAGTAACTCAAAACGCAATTGAGTAAGTACTTATCTAGGCTTGCTAATTACATTTTCTTAATTTTTTTTAAATGGTTTTACGTTTCTATTATTGTAATTTTATAAAATTATTTGTACAATTTAGTTTATAAAATGTATAAAGTTCATATTAATCGAACAATTAATTAAGTAATAAAATAAACCGGCTTTCAAAATGCTGGTAGGTATATACATCATTTTGAAAATACCAATTTAATACGGAACACTTAAGGATTGGATATTGGGCGAGTAGACACTGTTGGCGTTTTTGGATATTCTTTTAAGAAAAAATAACTAGATCTTGTCAGCATTTATGACTAGGTACTCTAAAACGTAGATCTTGTTCATTTTTTCTTAAATTACAGGCCGTATACCCGTTTGTAAAAGGCATTTTGTAGAACATGCGATAATTATAAAATCGCTATTATTATTAAAAGAGAGCGACCAAGCAAAGTCCATTCAATCCAAAATATCTGATTTTGAGTAAAATGAAAAAAAAAAAACGAATGTAAAAGTTATTAAAATTACTATTTTTATTCATTAGCAAGTGACCCAAAAACGTTTTTTTTTCTTCAAGAAATACTGTTATTTATTTATTTATTTATTATTACAAACTACAGAACAAATCCAATTACAGAGTAGGAAGACTTAAACTAAATGAACTTATTTACATTATTTTTAAATCTACTGTAACTCGTATCAGATATATCTTGTCTCTAATTTGATCATGATCATTACACATTACAATAATGGGTGAATTACTATAGTAATTAGTTCGTGTATTATCTACATAAAAAGACACAGGATTTCTTGTTCTATATGTGAGGACATGAAAGTTTAAGTGTGCCAATAAGACAGAGTCGATAATTAAATTATTTATTAATTTATATAAAAATATAATGGATTTTCTGCAATCCTCCAGAGATTTTAAATTATATGTTTTCATAACATTTTCTTTAGGTATATGTAACTGATATATACCGTTTTTCTTATAATAAATATACCTTAAAAATTTGTTTTGTACCTTTTCAATGGGGTATGAGTGATTTATGTAATAAGGACTCCATATCATTGAGCAATATTCCAAAATACTTCTCACATAAGACACATATCTACAACTTTCTAATACATCCTATATCATTAAAATGTTTACTATTCCTAATTACAAATCCATACATTTTAAGAGCTTTATTTATAATATTAGCCATAGGGGTCTTGAAATTTAATTGTAAATCATATGTAACTCCAAGATCCCGCATTTCTGTAACCATGGATAAAATATTTTCATTGATTCTATATACAAAATTTATTTTTGTTTTTTTCCTAGTAAACTGAAGAACATAACATTTATTGATGTTAAAGGACAATTTATTTTCCGTTGACCACTTATGTAGCTTGTTTAAGTCGTCTTGGAGAGCTTCTGAATCACTTACGTTACTAATCTTTGAATAAATTTTTAAGTCATCAGCATACATAAGTATATTACAATTTTTAATTTCTTTTACAACACTATTAATAAACAATAAAAAAGCAAAGGTCCAAGGTTAGAACCCCGCGGGACACCTGAAGTACTAACAAAATAGTCTGAGTAAAATCCCTTCACTACAACTCTCTGTTTCCTAAATTGTAAGTATGATCTAAAAAAATTAACTAAACACTCGTGAAGCCCAAATTCAGTACTTAGCTTTTTTAAAAGGATTGTGTGTGATACCTTATCAAAGGCCTTAGCATAGTCTGTATAAATAACATCAACCTGGTATCCATTGTCCAAACTTTCAGCTATGTATTGAGTAATATTGCATAGATTAGTGGTGATAGATTTTTTGTTTAGAAATCCGTGTTGATATGGAGTAATTTTATTTGCAACAGAGTTATAGACGTACTTGTATAGTATACATTCAAAAATTTTGGCTGGACATGGTAACAGGGATATTGGTCTGTAATTTTAATTTTTTTTTATCACCGTTTTTGAATATAGGACATAGTTTAGTTTCCTTCCATATGTCGGGAAAAGTATTTTCTTTCAGTGACTTATTAAATAAAATTTTTAATGGTTCGGCCAAAAATCCAACCAACCCAGAATCAAAATAGCCCTGTGTATCGAACTCGTAGTGTATCACACGAGTTGCTGTCAACTCCCAAGTTTAACAAAAATATTTCCCATAGATTTTTTACTATACTATCCCTAAGGCTTATAATCTATTGCCACTGGAAATCCGAAAAATAACAAAATTTAAAACCTTTAAACGTGAGTCAAAAAAATTTATTTTCAACAATTTATCACTATTTAATAAAATTTTGAATACCTAGGTGCCCTTTTACTGTTATTTTTTAGTATGTTTTAAGTTTTAATTTTAGTTTAGTGTCTAGATACAGCACACATAAGTGTTGAATCACTTAGGTGCTGTTCTACCTTTTAATATATTGTTATTGGAAGAATATGATTAGGGATAATTGTAAATTGTATTGTAAACATATTATTACCGAAATAAATAAATAAATAAAATAAATAAATAAGACGGGATATTGTCAAGTCCAATCGCTCTGTTGACTTTAAGGTCCTTGATTGCATCACACACACATCTTCATAAGTAACTTGGTTTATACAAAGTACTTCGGGTACATTAGACATTTCAGGAATTATAGTAGTTTCAGGCGTGTCCGTTTCATACACAGAACCAAAATAAGATGCAAATTTTTCTGATATGGTTTTGCCATCAGCATATTCAACATCATTCAAATACATTTTATCAGGGATATCAGTTGAACCTTTGGTATTTTTGATATATTGCCAAAACGATCTTGAATCCTGGTTAATACTCATTTGAATATTATCTAAATGTTGTTGTGCTACCTTTATGTCATTTTTTATTTGGGCACGTAATTCTGTGGACTGATTCTGTAATTGTACATTGTTTGTTTTTTTACTTTGAATTCTTAATTTATCCTTTTTTTTTGACGTTTCTTATTATATTTTTGTTAAAATATACTGGATATCTTTTGCTTATATTACTTATTTTAGGTACACAAATATCAAAGATACCATACATTTTCTCATAAAAACATTTAACCGCTAAATCTACATTTTTATATGAATCTAAGTTACCCCAATCTGCATTTTGAAATAACTGACACATAGCAAGAAAATCTGCTTTTTTATAGTTAAGTTATTAATTTTACTATTAGTTCCGAGACATTTTTGTTTTGATTCAGTAAGTAAAATTTCTATATTTAAAGGGGGCTGATGCTGATCGACTTCGACAAAACCATATGAGCTTTTATATACATGACAGGTAAATTTGGTTAACACTAAGTCTAGAATATGATTGTTAAAATTTGTTACCCTATTAAGCTGGTGGCAGTCAAAAAAATCCATAAAATTTAATAGCATATCCACATTACTATTTCTAGTGTTATTTAAGTAGGTAATGGTCATTTAGTTTGGTAATATTAAAATCTCCTAATACAATAAAACTATTTTGATATAAAATTTCCAAACTTTCTATGTATAAAAAAAGGTCCTCCCTTTGGTTAACCGTGCAGTTAGGTGCAATATAAACAATCAATATATACACGGAAGTATAATTATTTATTTTTATTTGAATGCCTATAATAAGTCTATTTCTGGATAATTAAAATCTATCTTTAATACAGTGCAATCAAAAATTTTTTTTACTGCCAGCAGCACACCTCCACCGCGAACAGTATCATTTCTATTTCGAATTTTAAAAACTAAAAAGTTTACCGAAAATAATTCACCATCATATACACTATTTGATAACCAAGTCTCAGTTAAAGCTATCATGTCATACTCATCTTCTGTGACATGCACTGCATTATAAAAGTCCCTTGTTTTTGTGTTTAAACCACGTACATTTTGATACACAATATTAAAACTTAGATTGTTGCAATCCTTACTTAATGCGCTGTTGATTAAGTTACGGATAAAAAAGTTTCCTTGTTTGCATAGTTCGTGGATTGTTTTAATCTTTGTATTCTTTGAATGTATACAGGACAGGTTGGGTCACGTGCAGTGTGATTTCTTGGGGTTAGGTTTGATCGTTTGCAGTTAGGACAATCATAAATAGTTGTAGTGCAGTTTGTAAAATTATGACCCCCTCCACATTTATGGCAACGCTCACTGGATGTACAGTGTTTTGCAACATGTCCAAAGAGACAACATTTAAAACATAACGCCACATTAGTGTATTTCTTAACATAAACCGGACACATATCAAAAGTGAGGTAGTTATTTCTTATTAACCATTTAAATATTTCCGGTGGTATCTGATATATCCAATTTTCCTTTGTATTATTTCGGCAATCTCTCTTAGTTATAAACTTAAAGCAGTCTTCTACATTGTCACCAAAAGTGTCTGTTATGCTGGGATTTTCATGAATAAACTCTTTTATAAAGCCTTGTGGTGTAAACCCTTTTAAAATACCAGTAATCATTACCATGGGATCTGTATTTGTAATGTTTTTTATTTCTACATTTTTGACTGATTTTGCTACACTTTCATTAAGTTTTTGTTGTTGGGATGCATCCCGACATTCAATAATGACACTGCCGCTCTGAGTTTGCTTCACTCTTTTAAAATTCTCTCCTGCGTTATTTATTTTAAAGTTGCTCTTAATTTCTTGTATCACGGCTCTAGAATCAGTTTGACCTTTTATTTTAATAACAGTCTCGTGTTTTGGTTTCCTTGCTGGTGGCGTTTTCCAAGTAGAGGCCACCGACATATTTCCAGGATGGTGCCACAGATTTGACTATTTCGCTAAATGAGGTCTTACCATTAATAGGTACTTTTGATGGCCCAGGAATATTTAATTGGCTACTTTGTGTAAGCGATTCAGCTCTGTTATTAGTTATATCCTTAATTTTATTTTTAAGCTCTAAGTTAGCTTTTTCTGTTTGTCCAATTCTAAATGCAAATGTAGTTATGTGCCTGTGTACTGTGAATAAAGCGGACTGAATGTGTTTTGTATCATTTTGATTGACTGTTTCATAGTGTGTATGGATAATTTGAAGGGAATCTAGTAGTTCATTTAGAATTTCTTGTGTTGATTGCACTGTACAATCGTCAGTGTTATGTGTCTGACAGTGGCTCTCAGTAGATACATCGTTTGGGTGATTGTTCTTTTTTACTTTGCTCCTATCTAAAAATGCCGGACTTGAGCCAGAGCGAGGTCTTTTTTGTGTGTTTATATTTTGATAGTACATAGATTCCTCACTAAAAACTTCATTAGGTTTCAAATTGTCTTTTAAAAGAGTAGCGTTAAGGTAAAACGACCAGTTATTGATAGCTTTAGAGCCAATTTTGGATAAATAGTAATTTTTCCGCGAGAGTAAAAATAAAAAAAAATTAACCAATGTCAAAACAACATTTTTTGGTGTTTTCTTTAATAATTTTAGCCTTTAGATTAATGAAACAAGTAATTTTAATATCTACTAAATATTTTTTTAAAATGCAATTTTAGGG
Source organism: Philopedon plagiatum (assembly GCA_963971165.1). Taxonomy (NCBI): domain Eukaryota; kingdom Metazoa; phylum Arthropoda; class Insecta; order Coleoptera; family Curculionidae; genus Philopedon; species Philopedon plagiatum. The sequence goes on from OZ020193.1 coordinate 65,159,004, forward strand.
TTCCAGTAATTGATATACTGGTTTGGGGTAAAATCCAATAATTGATAACCCCGTGATTGATATTTTTTATTAGAAAACAAAGTAAGTTTTATATCAATTAGGATTCAAACACATCAATAGACTTTTGAAATTGGTATTTAAGCCTGTCGCCTGTAGAAATTATTACTGGTTCAGGCAATTTCCCCAAAACTGCAGTTTTTGCTACACATGAGACGTCATTTTCTTCAGCTCTAAAAAGTGTTTTCTCTTCATTCAAAACCCTCATCGACATAACTTCTAAATTGTTTCTGTTATAGATTCTTTGAAGGACACAAACATATCTATAATTAGTGGCGTTTCTTTTACCCCCAGCAAACTTAATCAGTAAATAATCTCCAACGGTTAGATTATCAGGTGATTCTAGATCGCAAAAATCGTTATCGGCATTATAGCCAATAATATCAACGTCATCAAGGCTGTCCCCGCTTTCAACCCATTCATCAGCTGATGTTTCGGAATCAGTATCTTTACTTTTTTTCTTTAACTGTTCAGATCTTTTAGATTCTCTAAGTCTTGCTCTGTTTTCTTTTTCCTCGGTTTTTTTTCTTCTTTGCCATATCTTTTTTTCGGTGATATTCTTGCCATGCTGAACTGGTTACTACTGACGGAATTTTTTCCTTTATCTTTCTTTTTTTTGGATCATTTGCTGTATCTGGCCAAAATATTGCTCCTTTAAAAGGAGATGGGACATCTATGGGCAAGTTACTTTGAGCGTTTCTGGGTTTCTCCTTAGAAAGGCTTTGTACTATTTTTCGCCAGGCCTGTTGTTCTTAAAAGGAGTGATTTTTTGATATTTTTTAATAATGTGTTCAACACTATCAAAGAGTTGAATTTTAGTAATTGGATAGTGAATTTTTCCTAATTCTACTATCCACTTGACTAAAATTTTTCCTCTTCTGGCTTCAAAATACTAGGAGGACCCATGTTACACACTCTCGGTACTTTACCTCTAATCTTGTAATTTAAAGTGGTAAATGGTACACCGGCATTTTTTTCTGCTGCAGCAATTGATATCCCTCGTTCTACATCTTGTATAGCCTGCATCATTTGATTGGAAGTATATTGTTTTTTTTGGAGCCATCTAAAATTGAAAACCCAGTTATTGATAGCTGTTCACATCCAGTTATTGATATCCCCTATCAAAGACTGGACAAAATAATTTTTAAACAAAAAAATTAATTTTAACAACATCGCCATTCAGCCCTGATTTAAAAGATATATAAAACGTTAAAAATGACTAATTTACCAGTTATTGATAGGGTATCAATAACTGGCAAACTTAGCATTTTTGCTTTCCACTAATTGATACCATGGTTTTTATTCTTATAAAGTTATGTTAGGCATCAAAAGAATACATAAAGTATTCTTCAGGGTTTTATAATTAATTATCCATCAGAATTTTATTATTTTGTTAATTATTAACTCGTTAAAAATACTATCTAAAAATACACTTACCTTAATATTTCTGTTAAGATTTTTGTAAAAAAATTAAAAACAGACACAATCACAAACAAATTTGCCTGGTATGACTAAACGATCCAAATAGTTCTAGAAACAAGTAAAACCCTGTTTCCAGATATTTTACCTAATTAAGCTTGGCGGGAAATTTAAAATAATAGTCAGTAGTTTTCTTAATAAAAAGGGACAAAATTCAGCCTATCAATCACTGGGCGGGTATCAATCACTGGTCGTTTTACCTTAGGTGGAGTACGCGTCACTGAATTTCTGGGTTGAAAAACAAAATCCTGGGATAAATTAACGTCGTCGGTGCCAAAACTCTCTTTATCTTCCTTATTTTGTTGGCCACTCTTCACAATGTTAATCTCTTTATTATAATTTTTTCCTCCAGGTGTAAAAAAATGTGTATTTTTATGTTCTGAATTATTGCCACCATCAATTCCGATAATTTTATTTATATCAGCTTGGGTTAGACTTATTGTTGAACCCATAGAATTGCTTCTTTTTTTAGAAAGAGAAGGTAGTTTACCTTTGGTACCATCTGATTTTTTCCCCGTCACTGTTTATCCCCATGGCCCAATTTTAAAAATAACTTTGTAGCTTTAACCACTAAACAACGTACACGTACTAAATGCAGAGCGATTCAAAAACACGTCTATATCATTATCATTCAATGACTATAAACTTTTAATTTGTATTTAAAAATGTTGAAAAACATCATCAGTGTTCAACACCAAATACCGAAACCTTAATATCGAGTTATGCTTACTTTTACTAAAGTTCAGAACTTTGGTGTACAAACTACTTACTTACAGTTGAACACAATAGGAAGGTGGTAGAGGATTTCGTCCTCGTCCGAGGAGGCACCACCCCACACATCTGCTTAAAGGGCTGGTGAAATCCATACGGATGTTTCCAGCTCTGGATGTGTGAGTCGGACACTTCTAGTACACCCACGGTACATAGAGTACTTAGGATTAGACCTTCGTGGGCTGTCCAAAGATAAGAAAAAAACAATTAGGCTTACCATTATCTCAGTGATGATAAATAACTAAAAATATTACTTTTTATTAGTATCACATTAATGTTTTATCAGTACTATCATTAAGGGCTCCTATTATGCTTTAAAATTGCGCAGATTTCAAAGTTTAGAACTCTGGTGTACAAGTTGCCAAAATTTGAACAGAATTAAGCTTATCATTAACCTCTGTAATAAATATATAAAAATATTATTTCAAACTTTTCAGCGCTTTTTATTTTGTGAAGTCGGTTTATCTTTTTGTAAAAAAGTTATTTAACCACTTTGTTTAGCAAATTGTTAAATGGTTGTATTTGCAAGATACATTGAAATTTTTGTAGATCTCAAGTGGCAGTGAAAACTGAACCGGAGGAAACTGAAAATGATGTTGTCTATCGGGAATGGGAATTACAAAATGAAGAAGTGGACATCAAGGAGGAAGGAGTAACTCAAAACGCAATTGAGTAAGTACTTATCTTGCTAATTACATTTTCTTAATTTTTTTTAAATGGTTTTAAGTTTCTATTGTAATTTTATAAAATTATTTGTACAATTTAGTTTATAAAATGTATAAAGTTCATATTAATCGAACAATTAATTAAGTAATAAAATAAACCGGCTTTCAAAATGCTGGTGTATACATCATTTTAAAAATACCAATTTAATACGGAACACTTAAGGATTGGATATTGGCGAGTAGACACTGTTGACGTTTTTGGATATTCTTTTAAGAAAAAATAACTAGATCTTGTCAGCATTTATGACTAGGTACTCTAAAACGTAGATCTTGTTCATTTTTTCTTAAATTACAGGCCGTATACCCGTTTGTAAAAGGCATTTTGTAGAACATGCGATAATTATAAAATCGCTATTATTATTAAAAGAGAGCGACCAAGCAAAGTCCATTCAATCCAAAATATCTGATTTTGAGTAAAATGAAAAAAAAAACGAATGTAAAAGTTATTAAAATTACTATTTTTATTCATTAGCAAGTGACCCAAAAACTTTTTTTTTCTTCAAGAAATACTTTTATCTTAAAAATTTGCAATATTTACAACAATAATACTTTCTTTAATGGATTTATGGCATTTTATAAAAAAAACTAAAAAAAGTCATGGATGACGACAAATTTTGCGCGTGTACGTCGGAATGGCGTGGCACCGATTTCAATAATTTTTTCACCGTTGTGTTTAGGATGGTGGTCCGGTGGGTTCGTTGATATTTTACTTTAAAAATTAATATGGGTGGTTGTTGAGAGGGGATACCAATGGAGTGGATAAGGGTATTTCCAAAAATGTTGGCTAATATTTCATCCAGTCATTCTCGGGGTTATTGAGGTCAGAAAATCGAAATTGGTGTAACAGGCGTAATAAAATATCCAGTGAAGGGAAATAGAAGGGGGTGGATGGGAATTAAAAAAAAACTATTAACTGATATGTCATTTTTGGTGTTACTGAGGTCAAAGAATCGACAAACCTGTACTATTTGTGATTTCAGTTTTTATTGCATTTTTACTACTTTTTGGACAATGTTACTTAAAGTTTTGCTTAGTTATACACAAGTTTATTTTACTCTATCATTTTCTGCCACAAAATACAAAGATATTTATTGTAAAACATCTCCAGTGTCCCCAGATTTTGAGCATATGTGTAGTTTGTTCCCTTCATATTCTTTAACTTTATTTTAACATATCAGTGTCACTTTTCTTTTTGTCTGTAGTTTATTAGAGCCTATATTCTGAAAGTTGTCTTTACTCCACTGGGTACTAAAGTGTAACTTACTGATGATCCGCTAAAAAATCAACGTTAACTATTTTTAACCTTTACACCCGGGTATGCACGACACATCTGGACGGATCGAACATTAAGTAGGTTTTACTGACTGAAGCCGGCGCTTTCGCCATCTAGTCGGAATTTTATATAGAAATTAATTTGATGGTAGTTTATCTCCCGGGTGGAGGGAGAGGTTGTCAAGGTTTATGTGGTGCACCAATTTGGGGTAATGGGTCCCCGCTTGAAATATTTCAGCTTTATCGAATCCCACCAATAATAAAATTAGGCGTGTTGTCTGGAATTCATCCATTAGCATTCAGTTTTCACCATCAGATTCTAAAAAAAGCGATTATCTTTCAGTCATAAGGCATAAACTTCAATGATATGCACAGTGGGCGTGACTAAAGAATCGCACATCTAATTCACGGTCTAAATGTTCCGGACGGCCGAAATTCAGACCAAACTGTCGCTTTTCTAACCGTTATTTACTGACAATGTCCAAGAACCTCTTTACTGACGAGTCAATGCATTCCTAAGATTGAATACTATATCTACCGGGTGAAGGGGGAGATCGTCAAGGTTTATGTGGTGCAGCAATTTGGGGTACTGACGAGTCAATGCATTCCTAAGATTGAATACTATAAATACAAAATCAACAAATCAAATATCTACTCTTATATTTACAACTTTTTGTTTTACTCTTTGTTGTAGTGTGTCGTCTGGTGGAAGTAATCAAGAAGAACAAAGGTACAAATACCATATGTGGGTTTGCCAGACAGATCAGAGCCAACATTTAAAAAGGAACCAGTTGAAGCACACGGACCCTGAAGAGAATAATTTCTTTCGATGCAATGAATGTGAATATCAAGCAGTTAGAAAACGCAGTTTAAGGCACCACGTCTTAAAGTATCACAACTCACAAAAAGTTGATTTGTTTGGATGTAACGAATGTAAATATCAAACAGGTAGGAAAGGTAACTTAAAACTCCACATCTTAATACATAAAGAACCACAAGAAGTCGATTTGTTCGGATGTGACAAATGTGAATATCAAGCAGTTAGGAAAGATTACTTAAAACGCCATATCTTAACACATAAAGAACCACAAGAAGTCGTTTTTTTTGAATGTGACAAATGTGAATATCGAACACGTGATAAGACTTGTTTAAAAATACATTACTTGAGACATAAATCCCCTGAAGAAGTTAAATTATTTAGATGCGACAAATGCAATTTTCGTACACATTATAAGAGCGGTTTAAAAAAACACTGCCTGCAACATAAAAACCCCGAAGATGTCGAATTATTTAGATGCGACAGATGTGAATATCGAGCAGTTAGGAAAGTCAGTTTAAGGAACCACATCTTACAGCATCACAACCCACAAAAAGTCGGTTTGATTGGATGTGACAAATGTGAATATCAAACAGTTACAAAAGGTCTTTTAAGGAACCACATCTTACAGCACCACAACCCACAAAAAGTTGATTTGTTTGGATGTGACAAATGTGAATATCAAACAGTTAGGAAAGGGCACTTAAAACGCCACATCTTAACACATAAAGAACCACAAGAAGTCGATTTATTCGGAGGTGACAAATGTGAATATCGAACACATGATAAGACTGGTTTAAAAATACATTACTTGAGACATAAATCCCCTGAAGAAGTTAAATTATTTAGATGCGACAAATGCAATTTTCGTACACGTTATAAGATCGGTTTAAAAAAACACTGCTTGCAACATAAAAACCCCGAAGATGTCAAATTATTTAGATGCGACAAATGTGAATATCGAGCAATTTGGAAATGCCATTTAAGGAACCACATCTTACAGCACCACAACCCACAAAAAGTCGGTTTGATTAGATGTGACAAATGTGAATATCGAACAGTTAGGAAAGGTAACTTAATGTGTCACATCTTAACACATAAAGAACCACAAGACGTCGATTTATTCAGATGCAACAAATGCGATTTTCATACACGTTATCAGGGTGAGTTAAAAAGACACTGCTTAAAACATAAAAACCCTGAAGAAGTCGATTTATTTAGATGCGACAAATGCGATTATCAGACACGTGTTAAGCGTTGTTTAAAAAACCATTACTTGAAACATAAAACCCTGGAAGAAGTTAAATTATTCAGATGCAACAAATGCGATTTTCATACACGTTATCAGGCGTCTTTAAAAACACACTGCTTAAAACATAAAAACCCCGAAGAAGTTCAATTATTCAGATGCGACAAATGCGATTATCAAACAGTTCGGAAAAATCACTTAAAGACTCACATCTTGATACATAAAGAACCACATGAAGTCGATTTGTTCGGATGTGACAAATGTGAATTTCGAACACGTTATAAGTATTATTTAAAGAAACATTACTTGAAACATAAAATCCCTGAAGAACTTAAATGCGACAAATAATAATAATAATAATAATAATAAACCTTATTTCAAATTGAGTTATGATACATTACAAAACAATCTACCATACACAAAAGAAATGGCGTCAAAAAATAAAGAACAATTTTTGGTACTTTAACATTTACACATACACCATGTGTCTTCTACCAAGAAAGTCATCAATAGAACAAGGTTCCAAGTCAATTCACATTTTTTAACAGTGTTTTTAAAAATTTTCTGACACCTTATGCTTTTAATACTATTCGGCAGATTAAAAAGCTTCAAACACATGTAATAAGGACATGTAATAAGGGCTCCTTTCAGTTAATGTTAAGCAGTGGATTGGGTAACTAACATTCAGTTTCCTTGTGTTATATCTTTGAGATACTTGCAACAACAATAATGCAGCAGAAATAGGCCTCCTGCACTATAACGTGAGGTCCATTAGAAATAAAATACATGAAGTAGAAGCGGCTATAACGGTCCTGTGCTTCACGGAGCACTGGTTGGTGGATGAAGAGATGAGTGCCCTCAACCTTCAAGGCTACAATATTGGAGGAGCTACAACCCGTAGCCAGTCCCGTGGTGGTGAGACAGGCACATTTATAAAAAAGAGACACTTGAATGCTCAGTTATAAATAACCTGACTGTTTTTAACATAGAAAAATGTATAGAGTTGTGTGCTGTATTCTTGAGTGTTCCTGACGTTTTTGTGATATGTATTTACAGGGCTCCAACGGGCTGCTTTGACATGTTCTAGAGGCAGTGGAGAAACTGATAAACGATATAGGGCAACATAGGGGGATGATACTGGCGGGTGACTTTAATGTGTCATTCGGTGGGGACTGCGCGGCCTCTCTTGGTATGCTCGACCTTATGAAGATCTATGGTTTTCAGCAGCTTATATCCGAGCCGACGCGTGGAAGAGCGTGCCTGGATAATGTCTTGCTGATGAATCTTGTTCAGCTAGAGTTGTTGACTACAATCTATCTGACCATTTGGGTCAAGAGGTATACCTTAGTGTTCCTGATCAGAGAGTATATGATCGGTGTAGACCCGTAACGCAAAGGGTACTGAGCGATTTCTTCCCTATTGTGAAAGGACTGTTGTGGGGCGATCCGACAAGCGAGTGAGGGTGAGCTGGTTTAGCGGTGATCTAAGACGGATGAGAGAAACCCTAAATCTTCTAAATGAGGTATGTAAAAAATATCATAGAGTGAGTGATCAGCTTGAATACGCAAAGTTTAAGAAACAATATAAGACGCGCAAAAAGGTCGTCAAATGACAGGGCTATAAATAATGCAAAAAAAAACAGTTAAATGCATGTGGGGTATAATAAATGCTAAACGATGTAATAATAAAAAAGAAATCGATCATCAAATCACTGCTCATGAGTTTAACAACTTCTTCTCCAACATTGCAAACGATTTAATAAAAGACCACCCACAGCCGAACAGTGACTGATCCTCACTTGCAGCACGGAAGCATTGATTGCGATGAGTTTGGCTTTAGCGAGGTAAGCTTCAACAACACAAGATATAGAATTAACCAACTAAAAAACAAAGCTCATCCACGGCCTAACTGTAGAAATTATAAAATCCATAAAAAACTTGCTCTTCATACCACTTACTAAACTGATAAATGATTGTTTCCGAGAATGTGTTTTTCCAGATGTACTTAAAAAAGCGGTCGTCTCTCCAATTTATAAAAAGGGGAATAAAGATCAAGTAAATAACTACAGACCGGTATCTCTATTGCCGGTCATCTCAAAAATATTTGGAAAGGCAATGGCGATTCAAGTTATAAACTTTTTTGAGTCGAATAATCTTTTCTCGCAGAGCCAATATGGTTTCAGGCAACATAAAGATACCACCCATGCAGTCATGGATCTTGTGAATGGCATAATGGATGACTTTGAAAATCAATCATATCTTTCAGCTCTGTTCTGTGATCTCAGTAAGGCATTTGATTGTGTATTACACGACTTGCTGCTAAGAAAACTTAAATACTACAAATTCAGCGAAAATAGCATCGAACTGATAAACTCATACTTGAAGGGGAGGTATCAAATCGTAAGAATCAGGGGAAAGTTGTCTGAACCAGCAACAACTGATATTGGAGTCCCGCAGGAGTTAATCCTGGGACCAGTCCCATTTTTAATATTTATCAACGACCTACCTATCAACCAACAAATAGGTGTGCTGTTTTCGGATGACACAACGGTCTTTGTGAGGGAAGTGTCAGAGCAAATTGTTACTGAAAGTTTGAATGAGGTGAGAGTGAATGCTGAAGAATGGTTCTTGTCAAACCGACTCCTGCTAAACACGGAAAAGACTCAGTCTCAAAGTTGAAGTGGGATGTGCACGTGGGGAGTATGTGTGGAAGGCTTGCCAGTGGCATTTTTCTGCTAAGGGATCTGTATGGATGTGTGTCGGAGGAAACTATGAGGACGGCATACTATGCAGTCTTTCATAGTGTAATGACTTATGGGGTAATTGCGTGGGGAACATCAGCACATGCCCACAAAGTGTTCGGAGTACAGCGGAAGGCTGTTAGATTAATGGCTGGCTTGGGATACAGACAGGATTGCAGGGGTGCCTTCGTCGGACTGGGGATACTTACCTTCCCATCGGTCTACATCCTGGAAAGTCTTCTGAATGTGAAACAGAGGGAAGACTTGCGAATGCACCAGGACATGCATGAGTATGACACGAGAAACAAGACCAACTTTGTGCCAGTCCACTGCAGACTGGGAAAATGTCAAGGCAGACCGGAATATTCCGCAGTTAAACTTTTTAAGGTGTTGCCAAATCAGATAAGAGATTTGCCTCTTCTAAAGTTTAAAATATCAATAAAATTATTACTGATTGGTCAATGCATTTTACACCACAGAGGAGTTCTGTGGATATAAGTTTAATTACCGATGTTTTTATAGTTATGTTTGTGCTTGATTAATGTAACGCATTTTTTAAATGTTAACTATATATACTATACTTGTTTGAGCTTACATGTCTTAAATTTTGTGTGATTTTAACTAAGATTAAATATATGGCAGGCCTATGGATTTTACTGTGTTTAGTGTTTTTATGTTTTTAAACATTTTAATCATTTTTAAATAGTTATTTTAAATTGTGACATTGAATTAATTTATTTTTTTCTCCTCTGACATGTGCACATTGTATTTACAAATTTAGCGTGAATAAAGAATCTGAATCTGAGTTCAAAACCCTCCCGGTTCTTGAAAAAGAACATAAGAGCTTCATAAATATACAAAGCATACACTGTTAATATTCTTTGAGCTTTAAACTCACCCCTGCAACTTTGTCTAAATTGCAGTCCCTTTACAGAACGTAAGACACGCTTTTGAATTACAAATATTTTTTGTGTCTGGCTACTTCTACCCCAAAAATATAATACCATACTTTAAAATCGACTGAAAATTTGCAATTTGCATTTGCATTTTTAATGTGTTTTTATCTAAATAATTGCCAACCACTCGCATTCCATAGCCTATTGAATTCAATTTCTTTAACAGCGTATCCATATGTTCTTCGCAATCGAGGAACTCATCAATTTGTAAGCCCAAAAATTTAGTACTGTCTGCAATATTAACACTTTCATTATGTAATTTAATACCAATTGTTTTTTGTACTTTACATGGTTTTGTTCTAAACGTAATAAGATTTCTTTTTCTTTATTTAATATGTCTTGCTCTCAAACCAATTATTAACTCTTAAAAAGATATCATTATTTCTGTCAGTTAATTCAGCAGCTGTTTACCACCTGTCAGCAAATTAGTATCATCAGCATAGCATGTGATACTCTCATCGTCCGAATCTACTATGGAATACAAGTCATTCACAAAAATGACAAACAAAATGAGACCAACAATACTGCCTTGGGATATACCCATTTTGTTTTCGTTAACACATGAAAAATCCGTCTCGCCATTTTTTGTAATTTTTATTATTTGTCAATATCGCTTCTTTCGAAAGCCACTACTTGGAACATTAATCCCTGAAGTCGTCAAATAATTTAAGATTAAGCAAATGTGAATATCAAACAATTAGGAAAGCTCATTTAAAGTTCTACATTTTAAAACACGAAAACCCGAAAGAAGTCATTTTTTTGGGATGTGAAAAGAGTGAATATTGAAAATAATTTAAAGAGTCACTACTTAAAACATAAAACCCCTGAAGAAGTTAAATTATTTAGATGCGACAAATGCAATTATCAAACACGTTATAAAGGTTATTTAAAAAAAAAACTTCTTAAAACACGGTATAGATGTGATTTAAAGAATCACTTCTTGAAACCTAAAAACCGCAAACGATTCCGCGCGACGCTGGATCGGCCATTATGACATCACGCGACACTAACCCAGAAACAAGTAGGTATACAAATAATTTTTGAAAGTTCTGGGTTATAAAACCAAAAACATGTTAAATATTTAGGCACTCTGTATTGATTGAGTTACGAAGTATATTATATTTTTAACTTCCCATGGGGAGGGGGTGTAAGCTAGTACAGGACATTTTACAATGCAAATTATCTCCTTTTTAAATTTGCCTATTTATGGTACATGGGAAACCCATCTTAGGTAAAAGACAGTTGGCGTAGGAATTCCTTAAAAGTGTTGCGTGCTTCGTTTTTGTTAGACAATTTGACAAATTACGTCAACTGTCACGAAATTCGAAAATAATTTAATCGTAATGTACTAGTTCATTGCGTTGTGATTGTTTGACTTCTGTTATAGAAACGGATATTTCAATGCATTTTTCTTCAACTGTTGCCTTCGTTTTAATTCCGACCAATCAGAAGCTGGAATTTTCATGTGAAAAATGATTTTAAACAAAACAATTGTTTGACAGCTCCTGTCAGTGATTTATTCGATTGTGCATTCGAAAATGCATCTAACTTTGCAGTAAAAATGGTTATTAGGCACAAATTGCATAAATGCTAAGGGCTATAAAAATTCAACGAAGACGAAATCGACACTTGCATGAATGCCATTTGTTAGAAAAACTGCGTAGAAGCGTATTTTTTGGATTTTTTTTACAGAAAAAAATAGATGCACGAGTGCTATTTCCTTTATAATCGCACATCACAAATATTTTTGTCTCGGTAATAGTACTTTACCTTAATTTGTATTGACACCTGTTTGTCAGATTTTTCCGCGGGTAAAAAAATCGAATAAATCACTGACTGGATCTGTCAAACAATTCTTTGTTTAAAAATCTTTTTTGATATTAAAATTATTGATTCCGATTGGCCGAAATTAAAACGAAAGAAATAGCCGAAGAAAAATGTATAGAAATAGTCGTTTTTAGAACAGAAGTCTAACAAACAAACGCAATGAACTAGCTGGCGCTTGCCGGCTCGTACCTCGTAACGTCACAAAGGCCGATCCTGCGTCGCGCAGAGTCGTTTGCGGCCCAACGCCAAAGAATTAAATAAGTTCGTCAAACCCAAAACCCAGATAAAGCCACACCAGCAGTGGGACTCCGCGATGTCGTAGAATTCTATTTGTAGAAACGAAGCGATAGTTTCGTACTCCGCGTAGCTTTAGAAGTCGATTATGTGGCAGCCATATTGTCGTCTTGCAACGACCGACATCGCCAACGTTGCAGTGGGACTCCGCGACGTCGTAGAATTCTATTTGTAGAAACGGAGCAATATCGTTTCGTACTCTGCGTAGGTTTCGAAGTCGATAATGTGGCAGCCATCTTGTCGTCTTGAAACGACATCGCCAACGCTGTAGATATCGGTTTGTGAGGTTATGAATCAAGTTTTTTTTACATATTTTTGGATCAGAGCCAGAGCACTGCCGGTTCGGTGTTCTGTGAACGAAGGCTTTAGGGGTCATATGTTGGAACTATTGCTTTTTCTGTTTAAGATTATACCTAACGAGTCTCAAAATTTTGAACATTTTCACTCTGGCATTAGGTATAACCACAAATCGTCCTAAGCTTATAAAAAACTAAAAAGGATCAGTAAAAGCTCCTTAATTTGCTTTTATGCATACATGGCACTTTGCTTATAATTTGGATAAAAATTACTCAATTGAAAATTTTGAGATCGAAATACATAAATTTTTTACTAAATAGTTTTAAATAAGCAACAAACAAAAAGTATTTTTGTAGTAAAATGCGCGTAAGAAATGAACACTGGCTTAATTTCATTAACTTCGCTGAAGCTCATCCAGAAATAAAAAGATCCAAATAAACAGCCAAAGATGCTAGAACTAGTAAAGCTGTAAAAGTGGGTCCTCACGGGCGGAGGAAGCGGAACAGCGGAGAGGTGCTTCGTTATGTGATTAGTTGAATGCGGCCATGTTTAACAAACGAAGCGCCTGTCCACTGTTCCGCTTTTTCCGCCCGTGAGGGCATTCTTTAAGTTAAACACCGCAACGTCACCAGTCGACAACGGCAGTAAGTTCTCGGCTGATGACGTTGCGGTGTCTAACTTCAGTGGCGTAATCAGGGAGGTTGGGGTCTGCAGTATCCCCTAAACTAACATCCTAGACACACAAAAATTTAAAAAGTGCACTACTAATTGAAAAATCCACCAAATTGCGTAATTCCTGAGACACTACTACTGAGAAAAAATCCTGGGTGATCCCCTGTTTAATTTGCTTAGGTCACAGCTGTGATATAGTATAAGCTGTACTTAGGTGTTACTAGTTCAAGAAGGGCACATGGAAAAAATGAAAAAGTTGAACTTAGGTCGTGGGTAAAATACTTTTGAACATGAACCTTGAACATTAAATATAACCAAACTTTTATTTGTATCCAAAACTTCTAGTTATAAAATTAAAAATCACTAGAATTTCGCAAATGTTTTTAGCTCCGATAGTTACCCCTTTGGCGAGTTCCGAAGATACCCGATCATTAGTCTACAATTAAATAGAGTTGCAAATTTTCTTTAGTAGAAAACGCTAATAGATTTCTATAGTAGAAAACAATAGTAGCTTTCTATAACGACGCAGAGTCCCACTGCAGAGCAGACAAGTCACGTAAAAGTTAAATAACACAAATTTTAAGAAACACACGTCTCAAAAATAAAATCTATAATAATAATCTTCTTAACTGTTCATATGGGAGAAAACTAAATGCCATTTATGTTTGCTCACAACCGCCATATTGGATCACGTGGTTTGTATTCCCTAATTGACTTTCGAAGAGTCACTCGACATAACCATACTTTTGAACCATATACGTATTACTACTATATTTTTAGCATCCAATCTACCCGTTGTTAAAATTTGAAGCAAATATAAAATCTTCTTTTCTTTGGTTTTGTACCACGTGATGCATCCACTTTTGACGGAACTGTCTGTCACTGTCAGTTCTGACAGCAGTTTAAAATGTGAGCTTGTCGGTTTCCTTCTCGTCTTTTTACCTTTCAAAAGTAAAGATTAATGTGTTTTTATTTGTGAGAAGTGGACTAAAAGTTAATTATTATCCTATTTACGATGACATAGCTAATGTACCGATAATGCCAGTTTTAAGCAGCAAGAAGTGAAAAACTACTTGAGTTTCAGCGACGGATAGTTTTCACAAGAATGTAAACTGAAGAGTGAATACATCATTTTTAATTTTTGAGATTTTGGGGCAAAACGGGTAAGAACATTATGTAAATAAAGCGAGGCATCGTGTGGAAATCTAAAAAAAAAACACATTATTCAAGCTCGAATTAAAACTCAAAATAGTTAAGTATAATTTATTGTAATTATTAATTCTTATATAATACGTTATAATTAAAATCAAAATCTTAAATAATTAGTTACTTACCTATGCAAAATCACTTTGTCTTTCTCAACTGACCGTCGACATGCGAAACAAGATCTCATTTTCTGTCTAAAATATTATTAACTCTGTTTCAATATTGCACTTTTAAAGTATATAATAATTTATACTTACTGGTTTTTCTGATATTTTATTACACATTAAATTAAAAATTATTAGATTATTCACAAAATAACGCTACGGCGAAATCGAAGACTTGTCAGATTCAAATTTGAACTTACAATCCCTAGAATTTCCTCAATGTTTTTAGCTCCGACAGTTACCACTTTGGCGAGTCCGAAGATACCCGATCATTGTCTACAACTAAACAGAGTTGCAAATTTGACGATAGTAGAAAACGCAAATAGATTTCTATAGTAGAAAGCTATAGTAGATTACTATAACGACGCAGAGTCCCACTGCAGCAGCCGAACTCTGTAACAAAAAAAGCGACGATGATCGCTTTCCACCAAAGAAAATAAAACGGTATGAGATAAGACGGAACAGTGTATTTCCGTTGCAACACTGTTTATTGACAAAACAGCTAACCTCTTTACCGACTGAGAAGACTTGGCGCGGGAAACTCAGTCAGAAATTTTTAAAAATTTATGACGGTTTCCAGCGCCAAGTCTTCTCAGTCGGTAAAGAGGTTAGCTGTTTTGTCAATAAACAGTGTTGCAACGGAAATACACTGTTCCGTCTTTTCTCATACCGTTTTATTTTCGTTGGTGGAAAGCGATCATCGTCGCTTTTTTTGTTATAGAGTTCGGCTGCTGGTGAGAAAGTGCTCGCACGCTTACTTTGTCCTTGACGCGAGAGTTGTGGATGGCCCGCACCAAATACTACATAGATCGATAGATCGACACCACACCACTCGAATCTAAAATACAACTGAACGTCTATATTCTCTGGTGTCTGGCCATCAGAAGGGGGGGGGAGCTTTAAATAAATTCGGTTAACGTGTTAAATGTACACTTTCTCATCTGGTGTGACTTTATCTGGGCCCAAAGATACTGAAATAAATATTTCAGCATTTTCAAAATTATGCTAGTTATGTTATGTTGTGTGATGTTAGCATTACGGCTGTCTTAGTCGAATGGAAACTTCCTAATTATAACAATATTGTTATCTCAATAGACTTAAATAATATTATTGTTTTGTAAGCCTTTGTAGAAATTATTGAGTGTCATAAACATAAAACAGTCCGGTTTTTAAGTCGTTAAATTTACTATGGTCTAATCGGAGAGAGTAATAAAACTTAAATCGTTACCAGATGTTCACATTAATTTTTAGAATTTAAAAAAAAACGGACTAGATACATATAAGACTTTTATTAGGTTTTAGGTAAATGGCCCGAATATAATGTGGATCGTTTCATGATAAAAGGAAAGCATCCTTTTACAGATCCGCATTTAATTAGAGACTTTGGTGTAGTTTCAGGTCTGCTTTTGGTATGATATTTATTTAAAGTAAAAGTTTAACAATATTAATTTGATTTTTTCCTGAAGCCAAGAAAATCGGAAAGAATGTTTTTATATGTTATATTTTTTGTAAATCCGAAAATAGGAATTTCCATTGTTTCATTCTTTAAAAAGACGCCTATCAAAATAAAACTTTTAGAAAGTAATAATAGAATTTTTATTTATCTCTATGTAAGCCCCTAAAATTTAAATATCATTTTCGGCTGGCTGTGGTCATAGTCACGGTTGACAGTTAAACAATGGATTAAACTTCATTTGTCAACCAGATGGTTGGCAAATTAAGACTAATTTTCAAATGGCTTTGGTCATGGTTGCGATTGACATTTAAACAATGGGTTACACTTTATAGGGATTTTTTGGCGAGATAAATGGTTATACGTAAATGACCGCTGCGGTCTTTTAATAATGACGTCATAATCAAGCGGTTTTTTAAAATCGCCAAAATGACACGGTTTTTTCATTTGTTTATAAAACCATCTGTCAAGTTTTATTTCTCATTTATTGGTTTTGTTTTTTGTTTTATTGTACTAGACTGACTAGTGTTTACTGACTGCAATGTATTAATATAATTACTAGCAGCACAAGGCACAATTATTAACTCAAAAAAAAACATGCAAAACAAATTGAAGTTATATAATAATTATAAAATAACAAAACGTGTCATTTTATTTATTAATAATTAATTTGACTGTTTACTTACCGTTTAGCAACTCCATGACAGTAGCCAAACCTGTTACCAGCTTTATGCGCCCGCAGACTTTTTCCTCAGGTGGGGCAAAATAAAAATATATATATATTTTTAAAGATTTTATTACTAATAATTAAAAAGGATGACAATCTCACGATCTCAGGGGGGCCCTGGCCCCTCCCTAAGGGCGCCCATCCCTGCCTCTAAAGTTGACCGAGTATTCATACTGTTCACTTTCTCTGTCTCTCTAATGGATTGTTAGCTTCTCTTTCTGGAGCACTTTGCTAGTACTGTTCATTTTCCATTTTTGTGGATGCATTTTTGGCACAGGCACAGACACAGGACTAGATCACTGCAGAGGACTCCACAAGTCGTTTTTTTTTAGGCGATGTACGTTGAAAAATGGCGAATTTGGCTCTTAATGTCAAATTTAACCGGTGATGGCTTTTTATCAACAACTTGCACCTTGTTGAATAAATTAAAAGACCGTTTTTAAAACGATGACGTCAGCAATGGCGTCATTTGAAAGACCGCTTGTCGCGAAAACGGACCGGTATCAGATACCGCTTCAAAATTTAAAACCGTTTATCTCGCCAAAAAATCCCTTATTTGTCAACCGATTGGTTGACAAATGATGTTTAACCCATTGTTTAAATGTCAACCGCAACCATGACCAAAGCCATCTGAAAACGTCTAAGGGAATGGTCCGAAAGTAACCAATCGCTGTCATTAGTAGCATTAATGACACATGTAACTACCGCTACAAATTATACTAAGGGCGTGTACCGTTGTCAACTTCGGTTACGGTTTTGTGTCCCGTAAGTATTGGTAATCTGAAAAGTTGGCAGATTGGAAACGCAATATCTGTCATTAATGTCACCGAAGAAACCGAGCGGTTAACCAGGTTTGACAACGGTACACAGCCTAACAAAACACGTGATGTGCTAACCATGGTTACGGTTGATTATTTGCGGACCATACCCTTAGTTTATCTATTGTTTAACCGTAACCGCGAACAGAGGCCAGCCGTAAACGCTGAAAGTCTTGACTGACTTGACATCAATGCCCAAGCTAAACCACTGGCCCTAGCAACACCAAATTTGGAATAAGAAATTTTCTCTTCTCGACCAACCAAGCCCTTGGGCGAATTAAGTTTAGAAGATACAAACGGCTCATGCCGACCGGATCTAACACCCTTGCTTCGTCTGAAATATATCTGGGTTCGGTCGCGATAATCAGCGGGCGACTGCTCAGTCTCGCCTCCCTCTCTATACCTTACAAGTTCATATCATAGAAAAATATTTAAAGGGGGATAGAATGGACTCTTCTGTATTGAAATTTTAAAAACATTTGAGCGCCATCTATGCAGTTGGGGGCAAGTTCGCACTCTAACATTTGAAAGGAAAGTAGTTACATTTTATGTTTTACATCAAACTGAAGTTCCCCGCAACTAGATGGCGCTGTTTTCGGCGGGATTTGTGATTTTGATTCTAAAAATATCTAAATAATTTATTTATTCTCAATTTTATAACAGCAATGTTAATATTAACGAAGTTATATTTGTACCACACACCAAAGTTATAACTTGGTGCATTAATGTGGAATCAATTGGAAACAAATAGTCTTATGACTATAGTCATAATATATTTGTTTTCAATAATTATTATAAAATAACACTTACTTTAAATTATTACTTTATGATATTAACATTTATGTCATAAAATTCAGAATATAAATTATTTTGATATCTACAACCAAATATTTTCTATGACACTACATAATTTGGACACCAACAATGTCCGTGGAAAAAAACATATTCAGCATTTATTTCTTTAAAGTTTATTATATACATACTATACAATATAAAACTGAAGTAATAACATGTACAGTATAATGAATGGTGTAACAAGGCCAACACTACTAAAAAAATTAAAAGAATGATTATCAGAAATGCCAGCAAGTTAAGGACTTGAATTTGATTGTTCAGTTCAGCGTAATTTCTTTAAAAAAAGGGATATGAAACCGTTGAATATGTGTGGATTAAAAATCACTAAAAGTATGATGGATGAACATTAACATAAATTAGCAGGGCGCAAAGTTTTCAAAGTTAAAGAAAAGTTTCATCCTCTAATCTTTTTGTTTAATGTTAAGAACTGTACATGCGCCAATTCATATTGTTAAAATATTAATAATAATAATAATAATAAAGGTTATTTAAATTAATTAAAAGTTAAATATTATTATATATATTTATACTATAAATAAACTTGATAAAACCCCCGAAGACATGCTTGTTTGGGGCAAATCTTATATTTAAAATTTAAAGTTCATATGAACATGGGTCAGCAGATGCTTTGTTTCAAAGATACAGGATATTACATTTTTTAAATAGCCTTTACCTGTTAAAACTGATGTGCAATTATCTGTTGGGAAAACTAAACCAGTAAGGTGCTTAATAAACCTGCATTTATCTCTTAAACGAAGTGAAAATTGAAAAATATTAAGAAGTAGGTAAGTTTTGTTAACAATTTAACATGCTATTTCATTGAGAAACGAAAATGTGAAAAAATCAGTGGCGTACACGTTTCTATTGCAAAAATATTGTACTGTCTTCTCATATGCACGCTCTTGGAGGACCTGTCAAAGTCTTTTCATAGTCAAAATTATGCTTAATTTAAGTACCTACTTCCCACAACGTAAATTTCATCAAACTTGATGAATCTATTTCAAAAATATTTTGAAAGAAAATAAAAAAATTTAACACCTCTTTGAAACAAAGCATCTGCGAACCCATGTTCATATAACCTTTTTGCCTTAGTTTTTACAAAGAATGTCCCTTTAAGTGATGGCATATGATTTTTGGAACACCCTGAATATTTAAAATCATCCTATTGACTGATATAATCTGTGATAAATTAATTTTTCAAAGAAAAAATGGAATGCTCATTTTTGTGAAAATGAGGGAGAAATATTTTTCTGGTCAACTGTAATCGAATAAGTTTTTATATTAGGGAGTTCAAGTAACTAATAAATAATAAGCAAATAGGGCCAGTACAAAAGGAAACAAATGTTTTGATAGCAGTCGCAATACATAACAAAATATCCTTACATACTTTCTGGAGTTGAGGGAATCAATACACTGGAAGTTTGTTTACTAGTGCCGGCAAAGCCATTTTCGTTTTGGTTATCACTTTCACAGATGTTTAATGTTTCTACGTGTGTGCTGGTAGTTGCACTGTCACTATTTGTAGGGGCTACATATTCACTTATTTCTTCAGCAAGACCTAATGTTTCTGAAAAATAAATAGTTTTAGTTAAGGCAGTAACGAAAAATATTTTTAAAATTTTAACACCTTGTGTTTTTTGAGGATATTAGTAATAAATATACTATTTTTATATATTGTATTGTAATTTATAACCAAATTTCAGTTTTCCAACTAAACCTGAAGTAACAAAATATATAGTTATACCTAGTTCTTATAAGTAATTTACTAATACATACTATTAATAAAGTCAAAAACCTTCAGGATGATAAATTTAACCTTCCGTGATTTATCTCACTACATATTTCAATTATTAATAGTCCTATATAGTTATTTTTTTGTTCTACCAAATATTAGGCTACTATAGGTAGCCTTGTATAATTATATCCTATTATTATTTCACTTTTATTTCTCAATTTTGACAAACAAGTCCAATACAACATAATTTGATGCAAATAAATTAATATTAGTATTGTAAAAACATAAAAATATACACACAGCTTAGTCCAAGTCATCAGCTGTATACATTTTACAAAAAAAGTATAATTACCTCGTAACTGGACTGATGGCACAACTCCTTTTTTAAGTTTTTCATTCATTCCAAAATCCTGAGGTACAAAATGGAGGGAGCATATTCTATAATTATTATATACCTGCTCAGGTAACATTTCTTTTATCAAGCGCCTATTGCCCATCTATCAAACGATATTCTATCCCTTGACGGATTAGGAAAATGTTTTGATTTATTTTTCCAGCAGTTCTCCATACAGCAGTAAGCAGGCTTAAGGTGGATAGTATCTCAAACTCAAATATACTTTACTGTCTAAAGACACAGTATTCTTGTCGACAGCTATCTAAACAAAAAATCCCTTCAGTACTTAATTCAGCTCTTATAGCTTATGTCATGCCAAAATCGAAAATTTTCAGGAATGATATATTTTGGGGCGTAGATTATAAATCTGAACGCTGTTTTTGTCGGAACAGCTTAGTTTTTGAGATATTCCTTCTTAAAGTGCTTCTTTCACACGTTAGGTTTCGGATGCATAATGAGGCATTTTAGTTCTTCGTCACTATTTTATATTCTACATAATCAAATTTAACTTCCTTCTTCATTCAAAGAGTAGAAAAAGCCTCATTTTTAGTATTTGCAATTAAACTTTTACTTTATATTACAAAAATATTAACAATCCAGCGACAAGACAGACAATCGAGTGACAAGACAGTTGACAGTTTCTAGCACATGGGCAAATATGCTGAAATATCTGACCGACGCGCCGTCTGGCCGTGTGGGGGGAAACAAATGTAGCTCGAGCGGCTAAATTGGAGTGCGCAGACCATGGTTCATATGGAACTAGTTCGCCGCGAACTATTAAGTAAACCTACCCGTGACGGTTGGACGTCGTCGTTCGATGAACGCAAGGCGAGGGTCGCGAGGAACCTGAACTACAATGAAGTAGGGGTATTAAAAATCCTACTAGTTCGCGAGCTATGAAGAAAAGAGAGAACTATTAAGCAAATGAGAACTATGAAGTAAATCGGCTGCGCGGCCGTTCGATCACCGCTCGGGTTGCAATTGTCGCTGTCGAAACTGCTGAACTACAAGTTTATAAGCGGTATAACGACGGATGAATAATAGAAGGAAAGGATGTGTTTATATTGTTCTTCAGTATTCAGATAGTTTGCGAAGTCAGTCTGTTTCGTGAAAATGGTTGTGATTTAGTTTCTAGATTGGCGTCATATATTTTTCTTTCGTCTATCATACAGAGCAAGCTTATTTTGTGATAAATTGGTATTGGCTGGTATTTGTAAATAATAATTTTTGTACCGTTTTTCATTTTTGTTTGGTTTTGTTTTTAAATGAGGTATTCCATAATAATATAGTTAAAGAAGAGTTAATTTTTTTTCGCAGAGTGTACCTGCCTACTCGAATACTTAGAGCAGTTCATTCGCGAACTAGTTCGCCACTGAGAACTAGTTGAGAACTAGTTCGCGCGAACTAGTTCTTTAAAAAGAACGATTAAGCGGATCGCTATTCTGAGCGGATGTACGTGGCGCCGCATGGGGTAACAACCATTATATGTTTGTTACAACTTACTCTTAAAACTCGTTTATATTATTTCACTTTCATTGCCTATTTCATAAACCTTAAAGTTCATAAAATTTGTACCTACGCCTATGGTCTTCTAAGAATTAAAAATCAAATTTCGAACCTAACCTTAGGCAATCTCTAATACCTGGCCGGTGCCCATCGAGTGCGAGGAGGAAGGTATGCTTGACTAGACGGACTAGGATGGATACAAAAGACGTTTTTTGGCGATTAAAAACCATCAAAGCCAAACCCAAGGGTTTACCATTGTTGTCTTTATTTATTTACATTTGAGTGCATTGTGCAAATAAGGATAACAATATGGTTTTGATTGGGTTTGATTGCCACCATTTTGTTTCAGGTTTTTTTCTATTTTATATTTTTTACATTCTTTACTGAACGAAATTGATACCTACCACTTCTTTCTCCTTTCCACCACTTTGTCCTACGTATTCCATATCTCGGTTTTTGTTAATAATATATAATAAAATTAATATTTTGCATACTAACCATGTGTGTTACATTTTCATAGTACTCTTGATGTCCACCTACCTATATAAGCTTATCTACTTCAATCTAAAATAACCTGAAACCATTCCTCATTCTATATCGAAATATCTCTTCTATTCTCAATCTGTGAGCGTCTGGATTTAAATACTAGACAACCCTTCGTTTCTGTGAAGATATGTATTAAGCAGTCTTCATCGAAATATCTCTTCTATTCTTCCCAATCTGTGAGCGTCCGGATGTAAATAATAGACAACCCTTCAATTCTGTGAAGATATGGATTAACCATTCTTCATCCAAATATCTCTTCTATTCTATTCAATCTGTGAGTGTCCGGATTTAAATAAGGCAAGTAATTATTTCTGCTGCGATTTAAATAAGTAGGTAGGTAAGCCCAACCGGCAAAAAAATTACTCGGGCGGTATAATAATTTTCTGTCAATACTTTAAATAAACTGCCTGTGAAACAATGATGGGCAAAATATAGTTCATGTGGTCGGCATAATAAAACTTTAAGTAACAAATAACTATCCCGTTGGGCAGTCCGAAATCTATTCGAGCAGTAAAATTATTAATTGGGCGGTGAAATTATTAGTCGGCTGGTGACAAAATAAATTAGGCTGTGAATAAAATGTGCTCGGTATTTAAATATCGTTCAGCAGTTTTTAAGCAGCGTTTCGTTTTCTGCAAAATATTTACTTTAGAAGCCAGAAAGTCAAATGACCTGTATTTAATATTTTTAGTTGGCAAGGGTTTGAAGATACCGGCGAGATTCGTTAGTTCGGTCGGTGGGCAGCATGGGCGCCCACAGGAATTTTAAAGTTGTATATCTCTGTTGCTACATACGGGACCCATACCAAATTCAGGTGAGCCTACTAGGAATGTTTTGGTAAAGAAAAAAAATATTTTGTAATTTGCGAAAAAAAGTTAAATTTTTGCTTGGGAGCAGAGATATACAACTTTAAAATTCCTGTGGGCGCTCATGGTGGGCAGCCTTACTAATAATACCATGAAATGTACCTATGTGCTTTTACATTAATCAATATTTGGAGTTTTCTAATTAAATGCTTTATTTTTTACGTAATTAATTACCCCTTATTACACGCTAAGTTAATTTTAGAGCAGTCAGAACAGTATTAGATTACCCATCAATTTGTAATGTTACAATATTTTTTCAGCAGTCAACTTGATTTTGGAGCAGGCAAAAAAGAAATAAAATGTAATTTATTTCGCACAGACCAAATATTTATTTAGTTGCAACTTATTTTTTTTTACTACTTAAAACATTTTGAAGCTGCTTGTTCAAATCTAAAACGCAGACCAATTTTTGTTTTATTACCTGATCAAGCTGCACCGCCCAATCCATCATTTCGCCGGCCAATCGTATATTACGATGTGTCAAAATTGTAAAATTTCGCTGCCCGTTTAAATCACACCCTTTAAATAATAGACACCCCCTTCGATCCTGCGAGCATATGGATTAGTAAGGCAAGCAAGGTCTGTGGGAGATCAAGGGATTTGTTGGTGAAAGATCCATCCTGATTGTCCTGCCTGACAATTTTGGTGTTACCGAGTAGTGGGTTAAGGTATTTTGTTGGTGAGGGACGTCTTTGGATGAAGAATCCATCTGGTGAATAGCCGTAGTCCTGCCTGACATTTCTGTGGCCCAGAGCTCTGGATGCACAGCCCAGCCAAGAACCTGTTCGAGTGGATACCAAACTATAAAGATGAGTAAATTTTAAATCAATTATTTAACTCCTGTCCCAACCTTGAAGTAATATGCTGTGTCCTGGCAATATTTACCTTTTACCTAATTATTTAACAGATTAAATATGTTAACCGTAATCATCCGATATTTTGTTTAAATATAATTACCTACTACTACCTCCTTTAACTAAATTTATACTTGTTAGGTGGTCTTTCTCTCTCTTGAAAGTTATCGATTATTAATTGGCCTTGTTTTAACTCTTCAAGGAGTATTTTAAGTGCCTTTTTGGTTTTGATGCAACTTTTTGCTAGAATAAAACAATCAGTTGGTTGGTTTAATTTACAATTGCTAGATGTTCATGATGTGCTGCGAAATGATTTTTGTTAACCCTTGACCCCAGTTACATTTATTGTTTAGCTTACGATAGCATTAAACTTTTTTGTTTATTCCACTAAAATATGCTTAACTTTTTGTTCATTTTGAACACTGACTCGAGAGAGCACCGTTACTTACAGGTTATTACCTACACTATACCCAAACAGCACACTGACATCTTATGTACATCCTATGGATGTCCGAAAATTGTCAACAACACGTCCAAAGGATGTCCAAATTTGGTCCATGTTTGGTCCAATAGAAGTCCAACTGATGATACAAATGTCACAAATTATGACATCCGCAGGATGTCAATTTTAGGACGTCCAATGAATATCCTCTAGCACAACATCCATAGGATGTCCGTTAAGGATGTCCATTGGAATATACAAAACTTTTTCAAAATTTTATCAATTTGCTAAATTGCTAAATTACCTTGTAGGTTCCTGCGTAATCCATTTACTATACTATCCTGTTGATACTACCACAGGCAATATAACTATACAGACGAAATCTCGCGTGGGAATCAGAGGCGAACCCCAATGGATGCAGGCTTGAAAAAGCGTGCATCCACCGTATATTCAGGGCCTTATCCAGCCCTGCTTTTTAGGGGGGGCTAAGCAAAATCTTGGGGGGGCTTAATATTGTTTCTACATTATAGTGTAGAAACGTTAAAAATACATACAGAGTTTTGCTTTTCCTTTTCACGGAAATTATCATTTAAAAAACATTTCTGCAAAACGGATATATATATATATATATATATATATATATATATATATATATATATATATATATATATATATATATATATATATATATATATATATATATATATATATATATATGAAGAAATATTGATCCGGGAGTACATCCGTTCGTTTGTTAAATTCCTGTTGGAATCTGGCAGACGTTTCGCCAAGGTCTCACTTGGCATTATCAATGCTTACTCGTTGCTGTCAAGTCGTAAACTGATGAATCTTTGTCGTGACTCTCGATATTTATGGCCTGCGCCGGAGGTTGTAGCGGTTCTGGTTAGCTGGCGTTGGCTCCGCCCCCTCAGTCGTTGCTTCGTTGGCTGTTTGTTGTGATGTGGTTGCGAGTTGATGCGCTTCGGCTTGCCGTTTTACTATTGTCTTCCATGTACTGGACAAATGCAGAGCGTCGTCCCTTTTGTTTAGATGACCGGTCTTTTCTATTTCGATGGCTTCTCGTATTATCCTAGTTTTGTAGTTTTCGACGTTTGCCAGTTGTCTGCAGCTATCAAAATTGATTTTGTGTCCTGTTTGATGTTGATGTTGAAACAGGGCCGATGTAGTTTGTTTGTTTCTGATAGCCAGTTTGTGTTCTTCTAACCTGGCTGAAATTCGTCTGTTGGTTTGTCCGACGTACATTTTATTGCAGGTACCGCATGCTACACTATACACACCTTGGTTTTCTAGTTTAATTTTCTGTTTTGGATTTTTAAATGTTGTTCTTATGGTTTGATGTGGTTTATATACAGTGGATATATTATGCTTACGAAGAATGCGACCAATCCTATCAGTAGTTCCTTTGATGTATGGCAATATGGTTTTTGGTCTGCTTTCAGAGTCTTCCTGTTGTTTCTGCCTTGGATGCTGTTGCAGTTCTATTGCTTTTCTGATTGTGTTATCTTTATATCCATTCTGTTTTAGAGCCGTGGTTATCTTTTCTAGCTCCTGAGGCCTGTTGTTGTCGCTGGTGAGCCGGATGGATCTGGAGATCAGCGTGTTTCCTACTGCCTGTATTTGTGATGGGTGGTGATGTGATTCGGCATTCAAGTATCTATTGGTGTGAGTTGGTTTCCTGTATACCGTGTGTTCTAGTCGTCCATGTTCATTTTTAAATACATGCACATCTAGGAAAGGAAGCCGATTGTTTTCTTCGAGCTCTAGTGTGAATTGAATTCGTGGGTGTATCGAATTTAGATGGTCTAAGAATTTCCGAAGTTTCTCTTTGCCAAAGGACCAAACAACAAAAACATCATCGACGTATCTAATCCATAGTTTTGGCTTAAGATTCGCTGACTCAAGAGCTTTCTTTTCGAAATACACCATAAAAAGATTGGCTACTGCAGGTGACAGTGAAGACCCCATTGCTGCTCCATCAATCTGTCGGTAAATTTGTCCATCGTACATGAAATAGGCGTTTTGTAGGCAGTGTTTTGACAGTTCTATTATGTGCGTCGGGAGCTGTTCGTTATCTGCTATTTGTTGCAGTGCTTCATTTACTGGTATGCTTGGGTACAGAGATTTGACGTCGAAACTTGCGATGATGTCGTGCTGATCTATGGTGAGGGAGTCTATAATTTGGGTGAAGTGTTCAGAGTTTTTAACATAAGAGTCTGCTTTTTCAACTATGGGTTGCAGTATACTAGCCAGGTATTTCTCTAAATTATGTGTAGGAGAGTTAAAAGCGCTGACAATTGGTCGTAAAGGGGCTCCGTCTTTGTGGATTTTTGGGAGACCGTAGAATTTCGGGCATCGACTCGATTTTTCTCTAGGAATGAGCTTCTGTTTGATATCTTCGTCTATGGGTGATCCTATAATTTTGGACTTCGTTGTTTTTTCCAAGTATGTTGTAGGGTCTCTGGAGACAGGTTTGTAGCTTGGATCGTTTAGGAGTTGTTTCATTTTTGTGTTGTAGTCCTCAGAATTCATGATAACAGTGGCATTTCCTTTATCACCTGGCAGAATAGTGATGTTTTCAGCCATATTCAGTTTCTTGAGAGCTTGTTTCTCCTGGTGACTTAGATTAGGTTGAGGTGGTTTGGAAGACTTCAGGATCCTCGTGACATCTTGTCGTACTTGCTCCGCCGTTTGTTCGTCTAAAGTTGATAGGCTTGTTTCTACGTTAGAGATAATATCTTCCATAGGTATTCTTCTTGGGGCAACTGCATAGTTAAATCCTTTGCTCAGTACACTTGTTTCGGCGTCGGAGAGCTGGTATTTTGATATGTTGTGTACCGTATGGCTGTTGTTCGACACTGGCCGTTGTGGTTGTCTTCTGGAGTTTGCTTGCAGATTTTCTAGCTTTTTCTGTAGTTTTTCGGATGTTAATTGTTTATCAGCTTCGGTGCGCCAGTGCGTTAGGAGCTCAAGACGGTCCCACAGCGTTTGATGAATTTGGCGACTAAGGCTTAGGTGAAGTTTGTAAAGTTGTCCTTCGATATCACTTACTTCATGACGGGTTCGTCTTATTTGGTCCTTTAGTAGAGCGGTGCTTGCTTTGTCCAGTATGGCTTGTGTTCTCCTAGTTTTGGTGTGATAGGAGAGTTTCGTGAAAGTTGGGCGCAGGTTCTCATTGCGGCAGTTTATTAAAAAGTTGAGGTTGCACAACAAGGTACATCTTTTCTCTCTCAGCTTTTCGTAGAATTTAGTGGCTTTGAAGGTCTCCTCCCCGTAGAGGTGTACAATGTTTGAACGTAGACTTTCACGGATGGAGAAATGTGAAGAAATATTGATCCGGGAGTACATCCGTTCGTTTGTTAAATTCCTGTTGGAATCTGGCAGACGTTTCGCCAAGGTCTCACTTGGCATTATCAATGCTTACTCGTTGCTGTCAAGTCGTAAACTGATGAATCTTTGTCGTGACTCTCGATATTTATGGCCTGCGCCGGAGGTTGTAGCGGTTCTGGTTAGCTGGATCCTGAAGTCTTCCAAACCACCTCAACCTAATCTAAGTCACCAGGAGAAACAAGCTCTCAAGAAACTGAATATGGCTGAAAACATCACTATTCTGCCAGCTGATAAAGGAAATGCCACTGTCATCATGAATTCTGAGGACTACAACACAAAAATGAAACAACTCCTAAACGATCCAAGCTACAAACCTGTCTCCAGAGACCCTACAACATACTTGGAAAAAACAACGAAGTCCAAAATTATAGGATCACCCATAGACGAAGATATCAAACAGAAGCTCATTCCTAGAGAAAAATCGAGTCGATGCCCGAAATTCTACGGTCTCCCAAAAATCCACAAAGACGGAGCCCCTTTACGACCAATTGTCAGCGCTTTTAACTCTCCTACACATAATTTAGAGAAATACCTGGCTAGTATACTGCAACCCATAGTTGAAAAAGCAGACTCTTATGTTAAAAACTCTGAACACTTCACCCAAATTATAGACTCCCTCACCATAGATCAGCACGACATCATCGCAAGTTTCGACGTCAAATCTCTGTACCCAAGCATACCAGTAAATGAAGCACTGCAACAAATAGCAGATAACGAACAGCTCCCGACGCACATAATAGAACTGTCAAAACACTGCCTACAAAACGCCTATTTCATGTACGATGGACAAATTTACCGACAGATTGATGGAGCAGCAATGGGGTCTTCACTGTCACCTGCAGTAGCCAATCTTTTTATGGTGTATTTCGAAAAGAAAGCTCTTGAGTCAGCGAATCTTAAGCCAAAACTATGGATTAGATACGTCGATGATGTTTTTGTTGTTTGGTCCATTGGCAAAGAGAAACTTCGGAAATTCTTAGACCATCTAAATTCGATACACCCACGAATTCAATTCACACTAGAGCTCGAAGAAAACAATCGGCTTCCTTTCCTAGATGTGCATGTATTTAAAAATGAACATGGACGACTAGAACACACGGTATAAAGGAAACCAACTCACACCAATAGATACTTGAATGCCGAATCACATCACCACCCATCACAAATACAGGCAGTAGCAAACACGCTGATCTCCAGATCCATCCGGCTCACCAGCGACAACAACAGGCCTCAGGAGCTAGAAAAGATAACCACGGCTCTAAAACAGAATGGATATAAAGATAACACAATCAGAAAAGCAATAGAACTGCAACAGCATCCAAGGCAGAAACAACAGGAAGACTCTGAAAGCAGACCAAAAACCATATTGCCATACATCAAAGGAACTACTGATAGGATTGGTCGCATTCTTCGTAAGCATAATATATCCACTGTATATAAACCACATCAAACCATAAGA
Organism: Philopedon plagiatum; assembly: GCA_963971165.1. Lineage (NCBI taxonomy): Eukaryota > Metazoa > Arthropoda > Insecta > Coleoptera > Curculionidae > Philopedon > Philopedon plagiatum. Next base: position 65,188,593 of record OZ020193.1, read on the forward strand.
ACAACATTAAAAAATCCAAAACAGAAAATTAAACTAGAAAACCAAGGTGTGTATAGTGTAGCATGCGGTACCTGCAATAAAATGTACGTCGGACAAACCAACAGACGAATTTCAGCCAGGTTAGAAGAACACAAACTGGCTATCAGAAACAAACAAACTACATCGGCCCTGTTTCAACATCAACATCAAACAGGACACAAAATCAATTTTGATAGCTGCAGACAACTGGCAAACGTCGAAAACTACAAAACTAGGATAATACGAGAAGCCATCGAAATAGAAAAGACCGGTCATCTAAACAAAAGGGACGACGCTCTGCATTTGTCCAGTACATGGAAGACAATAGTAAAACGGCAAGCCGAAGCGCATCAACTCGCAACCACATCACAACAAACAGCCAACGAAGCAACGACTGAGGGGGCGGAGCCAACGCCAGCTAACCAGAACCGCTACAACCTCCGGCGCAGGCCATAAATATCGAGAGTCACGACAAAGATTCATCAGTTTACGACTTGACAGCAACGAGTAAGCATTGATAATGCCAAGTGAGACCTTGGCGAAACGTCTGCCAGATTCCAACAGGAATTTAACAAACGAACGGATGTACTCCCGGATCAATATTTCTTCACATTTCTCCATCCGTGAAAGTCTACGTTCAAATATATATATATATATATATATATATATATATATATATATATATATATATATATATATATATATATATATATATATAGTCAACTTCGGATATAACGACCCCCGCATATAACGAACCACCGGTTATTACGAACAAAAATTATGGTCCGGCCAAAACGCCATAAGAATGTATGTATTTTTTGTTCGTTTATAACGAACCCGGCTATAACGAACTATCGGCTATAGCGAACCCTATTTTGATTAGTTTTTGCTTGTGGAAGTTCGGTTATAATGAACTGTCGAAATTTCACGTACGTATCACTTCCATATTCGTAAAGTAACGGCCGAGAATAGCAACCATAGAGAAGCGACAAAGACAAGACAAGATTTCACAGGGCATGTGCGACAATAATGTGGACTTCTGTCTATACCGCATCATTAGTGTGACGAAATATCTTTCTCCGTTCAATATTGTGGATACGTGTCTGCCCAAGGTCAGCAGACCTGGTTACCCTAAATATCAAAGGCACCGACACGTTTTGTCGCTTCTCTATGGTTGGTATTCTCGGATAACGGGTCGAGTAGCGACCTGTCAGGCGCCATTTCAATTTGTAGTTTAATTTCGACAATAGGCGAGGGAATATTGTTCTAGCATGGAGCAGAGCGCGCCAAAATTCAGCAAGCGAAAAAGTTGACATAATTACAAAACTGCAAAATGGGGTTGTAAATGCCTAAATCTATAGGGACTATCAGTTACAAAAGTCAAAGACTATTAATATTCGTAAATTTTAAGAATAATAATTTTGACAACAAGAGTGTTGATTGAGTCTGGTGATTACTTACAAATTAAAATTGAAAAACATGTACTAGAAAAAAAAAAAATTTCAAATTATTGATTTTGTATAAATTATACAAATATGTATGTTTAATAAGTACATAATTTAAAAATTATGTATTGATTATAATAAACGACTCATAAAAAGTACCATACAGTACATAGTACATATTTGTTTTATTCTCTGCACTTCGGATATAACGAACGCCCTGCTATAACGAACTGTTTAAAGATCCCCTTGGTGGTTCGTTATATCCGAAGTTGACTATATATATATATATATATATATATATATATATATATATATATATATATATATATATATATATATATATATATATATATATATATATATATATATATATATATATATATATATATATATATATATATATATATATATATATATAGGGTGTTTCAAAAAACATGGGTCCGCAGATGCTTTGTTTCAAAGATACAGGACGTTCAATTTTTAAATGGTCTTTACATGTTAAAACCGATGGTTGGGAGAACTAAACCAGTAAGACGGTTAATAAAATTACATTTATCTCCTAAACGAAATGAAAATTGAAAAAATATGAAGAGACAAGTTTTGTTAAGAATTTAACATACTATTTGACCGATATACGAAAATGTGAAGAAATCAGTGGCGTACACGTTTTTACTGGAAAAATATTGTACCGTCTTCTCATATGTACGCCACTGGAGGACCTGTCCAAGTCTTTTCATGGTCAGAATTATGCTTAATTTAAGTACTGTACACAACGTAAATTTCATCAAAATTGATAAAGCCATTTTGAAAATATTTTGGAAAAGCTGAAAAAAATTAAAAAAATTAACACCCTGTATCTTTGAAACGAAGCATCTGCGGACCCATGTTTATATGAACTTTTTGCCTTAGTTTCTTACAAGGAATCTCCCTTTAAGCGATGGCACATGTTTTTTGAAACACCCTGTATATATATATATATATATATATATATATATATATATATATATATATATATATATATATATATATATATATATATATATATATATATATATATATATATTTAAGAAAACATTTTAAGGGAACTCAAAATGTACTTTATCATAAAATACAAAATCTCTACTTAGGAACCCGTATCTAGAAAGGGTAACGTGCCTTTTATTTTAAAAATAGGCACTTTTGAAGAGCAAACGAAAAAGCTACAACAGAAAACGGTTATAATATTTAAGAATGTAAGAAACATTTTGAACAAATTAAAATTTACTCTTTACTCTACCAACAAATAAATAAATAAGAAATAGGCAAGGTGTTTGCCGCGCGTGGCGGCCAGATTGTCGCTCTTTTATAGTAGACACAAAGGCCTTGTGCCGCGTTTATAACACCGCTCGATCGATGAGCTTTGCGGGTTAACATAGGCCGCAAAACAAATAATTTTAACTTAAATTTTAAAGCGGTGTTGCACGTTCCAACGTCGATATAAACATTTTCGTTTAGAAATATAGGTAACTTTTCTAGGGGGGACTCAGACCAGCTCTAGGGGGGGCTCAGCCCTCCCTGGCGCCCCCCTGGCTACGGGCCTGCGTATATTTATCCACTTTTAATTGATTTATAACAGCAAAGATGGCACCCTTGAGCGTTCATTATGCCTCCTTCATTGCCAGTTGTAGTAATTTTTTGTTAAGTTACCGAAAAATACTTAAACGTTTACTGTTAATTAATTTTTCCAGAATCGGAATATACAGGGGATTTCGGTGTGTCGCCAATAGATATACACAAGTAGGTCTTTGAGAAATTTTCAGGCCTTTTCGACCTATTTGATTGAAATATCATCGTTCCTTTTGAGTCCTAAATAATAAATTGCTACTTTTTATCAGGATCTGTATTTTAATACAGAGTGTGTTACAAAGATGAGTCTCTCAAAGTTCAAAAAGTGTGTCGCTTAAATGGTTTAATGCATGCGGATGAAATATTTACGGGTTCCTTTTATGATTGGAAATGAAGACGTTATGGCGATAACTAGTATAAGTATACAGGGTATATCACAAAGATAGGTAAATAAAAAAAACGGTCAAGTGCGAGTTTGACTCGCGCATAGGGGGTTCCGTACCACATACAATATTGTAAATTTCTCACAGAGCGCAAAAGTCTCAATAACTATGGTAAGGCTAACCCTTAAATAAATAACCAGAGGAGGCGATGGCGGAAATAATTAAGTGCGTATAGGTATAGGTTATATAACTGATAAGGGATATAAAATTGTGAAAAGCATATCCGGTAAGTATTAGAAATTTGGATGTGCTCGGCTAAACATAAACATTTGCAGCATGGTGTATCTCTCAAAAATCGTTCCGTGAATGCTACTCGTCTGAGGAGCGGACAACCTAGAAAAAAAGTATTTTCCCAAGGTCGTCCGCTCCCCCAGACGCGTATTTTCCAAGGTCGTCCGCTCCCCATACGCGTATTTTACAAGGTCGTTCGCTCCCCAGATGCGTATTTCCCCAAGATCGTCCTCTCCCTAGACGAGTATTTTTCCCAAGGTAGTCCGCTCGCCAGACGCGTATTTCCCCAAAGTCATCCCATCCCCAGACGAATATTTTCCCAAGGTCGTCCGCTACCTAGACTGCGTCTGCGGCTCGGATAGTCTTGGAAAAAATACGCCTCTGGGGACCGGACGGCCTTGGGAAAACACACCTTTGGGGAGCGGACGACCTTGGAAAAATACGCGTCTAGGTAGCGGTACTCGTCTGGGGATGGGATGACTTTGGGGACATACGCGTCTAGCGAGCGGACTACCTTGGGAAAAATACTCGTCTGGGGAGAGGACGACCTTGGGGAAATACGCATCTGGGAAGCGGACGACCTTGGAAAATACGCGTCTGGGGAGCGGACGACCTTGGAAAAAATACTCGTTTTGGTGAGAGGACGACTTTGGGGAAATACGCGTCTAGGGAGCGGACGACCTTGGGAAAAATACTCGTCTAGGGAGCGGACGACCTTGGGAGAAATACGCGGAATAGTGCAAATTTAATATGGTTTTCAAGTTTGTCACGCCCAACTGGTAAATACCTTCGTACCGTCGCGTCGTTCGTCTTGGCAATGTCCACGTGGAATTATATTATATTATATAAAATTGTGTCTAAAAATCTTGACTGGCTGGGACCAGTGAATGATACATGCCATTTTCTTAAAAATATTTATTAAAAAAAAATGATCCTAACTAATATAATTAAATGTTGTAAATGGAGTCTTTGTTCAAAAAAAGAAGTAAAACAAAAGTTAAAAAACCTAAAACATCTGTAGTAAATATTTACTAGTAGTACGCTAAAATTATTTTTATTTGGTCATAATAGCACTTACTTTGTAATAACAGGCATATTGCCAAAATTTCATTTTCGCAGACGAGACGGTAAGCTCTAAAGATATATGTTTTTTTTTTCAGTAATCGCTGTCTTTTAATTTCTGTATAACGCACGATAGGAAAGTTTTAAACAAACAAAGAAATCTAAACGGAAATAAGTAAAGGATATTTTTTTTCAATTATTTTTAACCACAAATCTTTTCTTCTATTTGCTTAGGTTTCTTGATTTATTGAAAATGTTTTCCTATGCACATACGGGGATTAAATAACACAATGGGTTTTCAATTTTTTTGCAGCTCGCCGTTCTTTTATAATTAAAAATTCTTTGGCATTATGCCGACCTACTTATAAGTTATACAACCATTAAGATTTGTGGTTGTTCTAGACTGTATTTTTGTTAGAGAAAACAGATTTGCGCATTGTAAAAGTAGGGTTTATCTAAAAACAGTACGAACTAAAAATATTACGTTTATACCAGTAGATCCGCACCGAGGTTTTTCGATTTTAAAAGACCCATTAATCTGTGACAAAAACTCAACTGAGGGCAACGCATACCCAGATGACTGCTTTAAGGCTGCAGCACCTCTGAAGTTCGCGATTTTTTTACTTGTTTTCATGAATATGGCCCAATGACCAATACATGATTTTACTCCTCCCCCTCCTACGTTGTCGATTTCTCAGTAATTTCCAGCCCAAAACTAAAATCATATGAATAATTTTTCAAGAAGCATAGCTCAACTTCTCCCAAACCAAAATTTTCGTTGAGCCTGTGCTTACTACTATTATTTTAAAGAAACTGGGCATTTTACATTGTTCACAATGACACGAATTTTTCTAATCTCTCTATTTTGTTGCCCAAAAATCAGAAAACAGCTACTTGTAATGTTGTATTATACAACTTTTCCAGGACCATAATGTACCTAAGTATTACTTGCATTTCCTTTCTTTTTTATATCATTAGTGACGCTTGCAACCAAAGTGGCACCTTTCTAAAGTATGAAACCTATCTAGGGATAAAATTTTTATTAGACAAAATGAAAAGTTATCTATGCTCACATCATTTCATAACTTTGTCGTTAAATTACTGTGAACACCAGCGATATAACTTTTCCTCAAAAGTAACTAGAAAAAAATGTATGTACACATTTAATTTGATAGGTAATAAAAAATGTTAAAATTTGTGAGATATGCTGGGATGGATTTAACGAATCCATAATTTTATTACAACCCACGCTCGTTAATAGTGTGTTCAAGATTTGCGAAAAAGCTCCATAATTTTTTTTCAAATTAACCACTTCACAAAAGGAAAAGCACATTATAACGTTTTTACGTATTTACATATAACGGAGGTTAATGATAAACTTAATTTTGTTCAAATTTAGGTAACTTGTACACCGAAGTTCTAAACTTTGAAGTCGGCGCAATTTTAAGATATAATAGGAATCTCTAATAATACATTAATAAATTGTTAATAGAGAGTAATATTTTTAGTTATTTATTACTGAGCCTAATGATAAGCCTAATTTGTACACCAAAGATCTAAACTTTAACGTAAGCCCAACTTCTTATTAATTGTTTATGATTATGAATTATCACTACGGATCCTTATCATGTGAAATTGCGTAGACTTAGTGAATGATAGATGCCATTTTCTTAAAAATATTTATTAAAAAAAAATGATCCTAACTAATATAATTAAATGTTGTAAATGGAGTCTTTGTTCAAAAAAAGAAGTAAAACAAAAGTTAAAAAACCTAAAACATCTGTAGTAAATATTTACTAGTAGTACGCTAAAATTATTTTTATTTGGTCATAATAGCACTTACTTTGTAATAACAGGCATATTGCCAAAATTTCATTTTCGCAGACGAGACGGTAAGCTCTAAAGATATATGTTTTTTTTTTCAGTAATCGCTGTCTTTTAATTTCTGTATAACGCACGATAGGAAAGTTTTAAACAAACAAAGAAATCTAAACGGAAATAAGTAAAGGATATTTTTTTTCAATTATTTTTAACCACAAATCTTTTCTTCTATTTGCTTAGGTTTCTTGATTTATTGAAAATGTTTTCCTATGCACATACGGGGATTAAATAACACAATGGGTTTTCAATTTTTTTGCAGCTCGCCGTTCTTTTATAATTAAAAATTCTTTGGCATTATGCCGACCTACTTATAAGTTATACAACCATTAAGATTTGTGGTTGTTCTAGACTGTATTTTTGTTAGAGAAAACAGATTTGCGCATTGTAAAAGTAGGGTTTATCTAAAAACAGTACGAACTAAAAATATTACGTTTATACCAGTAGATCCGCACCGAGGTTTTTCGATTTTAAAAGACCCATTAATCTGTGACAAAAACTCAACTGAGGGCAACGCATACCCAGATGACTGCTTTAAGGCTGCAGCACCTCTGAAGTTCGCGATTTTTTTACTTGTTTTCATGAATATGGCCCAATGACCAATACATGATTTTACTCCTCCCCCTCCTACGTTGTCGATTTCTCAGTAATTTCCAGCCCAAAACTAAAATCATATGAATAATTTTTCAAGAAGCATAGCTCAACTTCTCCCAAACCAAAATTTTCGTTGAGCCTGTGCTTACTACTATTATTTTAAAGAAACTGGGCATTTTACATTGTTCACAATGACACGAATTTTTCTAATCTCTCTATTTTGTTGCCCAAAAATCAGAAAACAGCTACTTGTAATGTTGTATTATACAACTTTTCCAGGACCATAATGTACCTAAGTATTACTTGCATTTCCTTTCTTTTTTATATCATTAGTGACGCTTGCAACCAAAGTGGCACCTTTCTAAAGTATGAAACCTATCTAGGGATAAAATTTTTATTAGACAAAATGAAAAGTTATCTATGCTCACATCATTTCATAACTTTGTCGTTAAATTACTGTGAACACCAGCGATATAACTTTTCCTCAAAAGTAACTAGAAAAAAATGTATGTACACATTTAATTTGATAGGTAATAAAAAATGTTAAAATTTGTGAGATATGCTGGGATGGATTTAACGAATCCATAATTTTATTACAACCCACGCTCGTTAATAGTGTGTTCAAGATTTGCGAAAAAGCTCCATAATTTTTTTTCAAATTAACCACTTCACAAAAGGAAAAGCACAGTATAACGTTTTTACGTATTTACATATAACGGAGGTTAATGATAAACTTAATTTTGTTCAAATTTAGGTAACTTGTACACCGAAGTTCTAAACTTTGAAGTCGGCGCAATTTTAAGATATAATAGGAATCTCTAATAATACATTAATAAATTGTTAATAGAGAGTAATATTTTTAGTTATTTATTACTGAGCCTAATGATAAGCCTAATTTGTACACCAAAGATCTAAACTTTAACGTAAGCCCAACTTCTTATTAATTGTTTATGATTATGAATTATCACTACGGATCCTTATCATGTGAAATTGCGTAGACTTCAACGTTTAGAACTTCGGTGTACAAGTTACCTAAATTTGAACAAAATTAAGTTTACCATTAACCTCCGTTATAAATACGTAAAAACATTATTTCATACTTTTCAGATGTTTTCCTTTAGTGAAGGTCATTTTTTTGAATGAAAAATTAGGTATTTCATTTTTTTAGTGCACCTATTTTTCCTCCCTTTTCATCTTACCTACCCTTCTTTAAATCTGTAATGTCCATGTATATTTTCTGACCTCAATAACTCCCAAAATGACATATTAGTTAACATTTTTGAAGAAATTCCCACCCTCTCCATTTACCCCTCCCCATCGTCAATGTTTTTAACATCCGTTACACAAACTTAGATTTTCTGACCTCAATAACCCCGAAAATGACACAATGGTTAACATTTTTGAATAAATTGCCATTTGCTCCTTTTAATCCCCCCCCCCCGGTAATTTTCTTAACATCTGCTACAAAAAACTAGCTTTTCTGACATCAATAATCCCAAAAATGACATATTAGTTAACATTTTTGGACAAATTTCAAGCCGCTCCTTTTAATCCTCCCCCTAGTTAATTTTCTTAACACCTGTTACACAGAATTAGATTTTACGACCTCAACAACCCCGAAAAAGGACATATTTAACATTTTTGGAGGAATTCCCAGCCGCTTCTTTTTATCTCCTCTCCCTCCCCGTTAATTTTTTTTAACACCTGTTCCATTAAATTAAATTTTCTGACTTCAATAACCCGAAAATAACCTATTAGTCAACATTTTTGAAGAAATTCTTAGTCGCTCCTTTTTGCCCCCCCCCCCCCCCCCCCCCCCACTCCCGGTAATTTTCTTCACATCTGCTAGACCTTCTTACCTCAATTACCCCGAAAATGACAAAGTAGTCAACATTTTCGAAAAATATTCAGCCGTTCCGGTTTTATCCCCTCTCACCCCCTACCCTTTATTTTTTTAAAGTTAAATACCAACAACATCATCGGGCCGTCATTTTAAACACGGCAGAGAAAAAATTATTGAAACCGGTGCCCAATTACGACGTATACTGACAAAATTTGTCGATCTTCACGAGTTTTTTTTTAGTTTTCACAATTTTTTTAGGTTTCCTCTCAGTTTAGCAAAAAAAAACCTTAAAATGGGGCCATTCGGAAGAATTCGTCTACAAGACAAAAACAAATCATCGAAATCGGTGAATCAGTTCGAAAATTATGCGTGAACATCCATAAAAAATCAAGGGATCGAATTGATATCCTCCTCTTGTGAAATCAGTGAAATAAAAATAAAAAACGTAACCATCCCACTTTATCTATGGATTTAAATTATGTATTTGCGGTACAACGAATTTTTTTCTGTATGACTTTAAATATTTTAAAAACTGAAGGTATAAAAATCATTTGTCGTTGCCGGTATCAGTTTATACACATGTTATTCGCAGGATAAATTTATTGAACGGCGCGGCGCACAGGTATCATTAGAAAAGTGGTGGTTTTGGTTAAAAACGTTTAGCAACGCCGACAAGATTTGACCGAGTGATCGCCAGGGGTAGGGTGCAAATTTCCACTTAATTTATTGGAGTTTGAATTGGTATCGCCATCTTACGACAAGGTATCGATCTAGTTGGCCTCTTGTATTTAAAGTTTAGTCTGTGTAGCTATATTGCCCGTGATACTACTTACCTTTTTTATACATACTTTCACTTTCACATTTCCTACTTTTACACAATATCACTTAAATTTTATTATTAATTGCTCAATTACCTTGTACGTACCTACGTAATCCATATTACTTACCTTTTTTCTACATAAGCAGCTTTTTTCTTTTGAAACATATTTATTACTTAATAATAAAACATATAACGTCATCTAGTAACTTAATTAATGCGTGCGCATCTAATGCGCACGCATTTACAGAAGTCGACGCTACGACCCCTATACAGGGAAGTCCAGCGCGACAACACAGCCGGGGTGCGGCCGGGGTTGGTGTTAACCCTTGGTTACTCAACGACGTGCAAATGAGGAGGAACGACTCTTTCCGCGGTAGCTTGCAGAGTCAGTAAGAGCTTTTTGCTGTGAGGCTTGAAGAGCGTTGTTGGGAGTTTATTAATATTAAGGTTTAGAATTATTGATCGCTGGAAAAATGCAACGAAAAAACCAGCTTAAAAGGTTGCTTATGTACATATTTACATTGTATGACCGTGACCGGTCCGTAGTTCCTACTGGGTATAATGTATTTACAATCCCATTTATTCATCCGTTCATTCTTTTCCATTTATTCTTATATACATACCATTCATACTGGAGATATTTACAATATGTACACTCTTTCGTTCGTATATACATCCATTCATGCTAAATATTTACAATATATATACACTATTTTATGTACATACCATTCATTCTGGATATTTACAGTATTTACATTATTTACAAACATATTTCGCATTTATGACGTTCACATTTACTCTCTAATGTAGAATGATCCTAGGTGTGTCAGGTTTTTAATTTAAGTAATTTAATGTACCAATCAATGTCCGGGGAAGGGAAAAGGATAAGTGGGCGGGGCTTGTTTGGGGACTTGAAATTGGTATATAATGAAAATCATCCAAACCCTGTAATCCGGGCTGCGTCAGACTATGACCCAGCCCTCCAACGCCCACATAAACATCCAAAAATCCAAATCGAGGATTAACCGGAATCGTTCATAACCCGCTGAAGGGTCATGATCTTTTCCCGTCACAAATGCCCCCCCAGCCCCACCCGAATCGTCCTTGACCCGCGGGAGGGCCATTGACTTTTCAGCCCAAAAAACTCCTTTCAAGGGCCAGGACTCCCTTTCAGTCCAAGCCAAAAGCACGGTATCCCCCACAAAAACCATGCCAAGCCCGCAGGGCAAAGCGTGCGGAGAGGACTCACTCAGACATGGTGCGAGTGAGGGGTGGTTGGCAAGCCTATGGGGGTACTCGAGGACCAGTCAGTCCTGGGGTAGCCTTACAGGTGGGACCTTTCCGATTTCCGATTGGAGGCAGTTTGGATTTGGGGTTGGGTTCGAGAAGTGGAAGATGGTGATACACGAACAGCTTGTTTTTATGGGTTAGGGGCGTAATTTTCGGCGTAAATTGGCAGTCTATAATATATAGGTTTATGGGTTACAGGCGATATTTTTGGTGGATTGTTTTGTTTACTATGTCCGTTATGTAGTTTTGTTCGTTTGTCGTGTTTGGCTTGCCTCTGCAGATACCGGCCAAGTGTTGTGCTAACACTTCGGCTTTCTCTGCATTGGTTTGCGGTTGTGTAGAATCTAATGTCGGAATTTTCGCAAATTTGTTTTTAAGCCTTCGAGTCAGTTTCCAGAGTGAGTTGTCTGCAGTAGACAACCCCCTCAGGGTCCTGGCCCAGGTCTCGTTTTTGTGTCTGTTTATTCTTGTCCGTATTGTGTTTTGTAATAGTTTCACCCGCGCATTATCCTGGGGCCTTCGATACTGTTGCCACATCTTCCTGACCCTATTCTTGAATTTTATTAAATTTATTATGTCATCTGGTAGACGGTCTTCTACCGGTTTGGTACTGACCTCTCTTGCAATTTTGTTCCGAGCAAATTGGAGACTTTCAGTCGGCTTGCCGACTTCCCGTTCAAGTTCTTCGACGGTATTTATATTGTTGTTGATTTCAACTTTTTCATCGACAATCTGTCTAAAAAGTCTCCAATTTGCTCCTTTATATAACCACGATTTGGGTCTTTCTTCATTGAAAATGTCAGTTTTCCATTCCAGCAGCAATGGCAGATGATCAGAAGATAGTTCGTTCAAGATAATAGGGTCAGGAAGATTTAATATATTTTTGTTCAATATCAAATCTATGTATGATGGCGTCGTGCCATTTGTGGAATAATGCGTGGGTGTTATTGTGCTTAATAGCTGTATGTTATTGTTTGTGACGTAATCACAGAGAAACTCGCCATTGCGATTATTTCTGCGATTACGCCACGTAGTATGTCTCGCATTTAGGTCACCTAGGATGATTACTTGCCTATTTTGATTAAAAATTAAGTCTAGATCGTTGTCGGCCATGCGCAGATTTGGGGGTGCGTAACTACCATTGATTGTGACACCATTCCTCAATTTTATGGAGATATTCTCCATAGCTGATCCAGAATCTGGAAGTAATGTATGAGGAATGGTGTTTTTAACAATAATAGCCACGCCTCCTCCACGCACATTTCGATCTTTTCTGTAAATTTTATAATTTCTTATATTAATTTTATTGTTTACAAGTAGTTTGGTTTCGGTCACGATCATCATATCAATTTTAAAATTACTTTCAAACATATTTATTAATTACATAATTATTTACAACATCATTTCAAACTTAAAACTACTATTTACAAGAGGTACAGATTACAACCTCACACGAGGAGGTCCAATCCGACAACGCGGCCGGAGTGCGGCCGGGGCTGGTCTTAGCCCTTGGTTTTTCCATGATGCGTGGATACAAGGGTGGCGACTCTTCCCGCTAAGCTTACAGAGTCAGGCGTCAGGGAGTTATAGGCTTTACACAAGGTTTTAAAAGTTTTTGGATATTTACAAATTTACAATTTAACATATACAATTAATATTAAGGATCGCTGGGAAAAATAAAAGCAAAAACCCAGCTTAAAATGGGGGTACTATATACATATTTACAAAAATGATCATTCAGATCCACGTTCATACTGTTTATTACATTTATACTATATTCATTTACCTATTTACACGTTAATGTTATATAAGCATCCATTCCTCATTTGTTCTTCGTTTATTCATATTTATATAACCATTCGCCCTTCATTTATTCGTATTTACAGCTCTTTCATGCTCACACATACAATATTTACACATGACTAGCCGATTTGGAGAAATGTTCAGGAGTATACTAAACAAGTCGTCCAATCGGCATCGTCGTTGGGAAAAGGGGAGTGGCTTGTGATAGGAGTTAATTTCTATCAAAACCACGTAGTGTTGTAATAGTACGTTTTTTACTATTAAAAATATGTAAATAATTATGAAAAAACATGCCCCGTGTAAATAAATACCCTGTATTATATATAGCCCCAAGCTTATGAAGCTTACTTTCCCCGAAAACAAGGTTTAGACGCCTTTAAAATAGAACAAAACTTTTCTATTTTATAAAACGCTGGTTTAGTACGTTTTAGTGAATACCGCTCACAAAACACTACTCCCATGCCTGCGAGGCACTTCCCCCCGTCATAATACCCCATCAGGTTTAAACGCCTTTGAAATAGATTTGAAAATCTACTAGGATCAATCTTTTCATAAAACACCGTGAAAATTGAAATACTATTGGATAATGTTAAACAAAACATATATACCATAGTAAACCCCGACCCTGCAGGTCTACTTTACCACAAAAAGGTTTAAACGCCTTGAAAACGGCTAAATAATCAAATAAAGATTTGCTGTGATCAAAAAACCAAATACGCTTATAATAAGTTAATTTGATCCCTAATCAAAAACTTTTATTAAGCTAAAAAGACCCAACCAGTTTATACTATTCCACAAAAATGCCAAAGCATCAAAATTTCCAAAATTTTGCATGATACCGGAGATGTTGTCCCTTCGACGGCAGCAGTCCAAATGAGCATTCCAGCGGAGAGTATATCTCAGCGGACGGAGGTTTTTCGAGGGTGCCTGAACGCCGAGACCCAAACGCCGCTCGAGAATGGTTACAGAATTGTAAAATAGGCGTTATCTATTTTCGCTTATAAATTACGTTTCAGTATAGCAAAAAAGCAGTATGGTCAGATTTTTCATCACGATCAGTTGTCAGCATACGTTTATCTTTTATTATAAAGATATATTTTTCCTGAAGTATTCATTCGGTAAATCAAAAAGTATCTACGATTGTCTAAAGAAATTCGACCCAGCTCAAAGAAATTCGTTTCCTAGCCTGGAAAGAAATTCGCCAAAGTCTTTTTTAAGATTTTTCCCAAATAAGTCTTTTTTAAGGCTTCCCAAACTTCACATCACATCCAACAAGAACAACTTGCAGTTTCAGCCGTCGGACTTCATATTGTCAGACATCAGCTAGATCTTCTAAAGAACAGGAGCAACGCTGAACTTCTAAGAAACTCGAGAACTTCCTGTTCGCGAACGTGTTATAAGTTATACAACTAACTTACGAATCGTAGGGGATTCTAACTCAGTACTTCACACTTGCACTTTGTGAACGAAAGGTTCCTATTCACCTCCAGTACTTGGTCCTGAACTTCTGCGGCAACCGATAAAAAGGCTGTCGTGGTCGCTTCATGAGAAGTTGAAGAAATCCGGAAAATTTAAAGTTGCGCCTCGCGTTCTTAAAAAACTTAAATACCCAAGACAGGTATATCTTGGCTAGTTCTGGAATAAAAACTCGTACACCATACAAAACTTGAAAGTGTCCATAATTGTTGGTACTTTTGGGGAACAGATTGGTATAAAATACTCTCTCCCAACTTAGACTTTTTTACGCAAAAACATTTTTTTTAAACCAAAAGACTTTAAAAGAAATTCACCAATACCTAAAAACATTTTAGCGTATTTTAAAAAAGACATTGCCCATTTCGTCAAAAGACTTTTTATAAAGATTTTGCTTCGAAAAACTTGTTAAATAATTTTTCATAAACTTGGAAAATAATTCCCTAGCGGAACCAAAAAATTTTAATTGTTAAAATTTTTTAAACTTAAGCTTTCTTTTGTAAAAAAGCCGTTGCTTTTTAACTAATAAGAAAAGCTAACTTAAAGAATAAATTAAACTCACTTTTAATTTTATTCAGACCAAAAATAATTTCTAAAGTTAGAATTAAAACTTTTATTTTATTTTTTACATTTAAGCGACTTAGAAAATTTTCGTTCTAAGCGACTTAGAAAAATTCCCGAATTAAGCGACTTAGAAAATTTTCACACTAAGCGACTTAGAAAATTTTTGATTTAAGCAACTTAGAAAATTTTACAGTTAAGCGACTTAGAAAATTTTTAATCTAAGCGACTTAGAAAATTTACGTTTTAGTTTTAAAGACTAGAGATTCTTTAAGTTAGTAATAAGTAATTATTACTTTTAAAAGAGCCACTTTAGTAATAATTATCTTTAGAATAATTGCGCCCTGCTAGCATTATTTTTAAGAAATCTCAACCGTGAAACTCCCCTAATTAAAACATCTTTTTTAACATTCTCTTAGGAGAAAAATAAACAACAAAAAATGTCCCATCAGAGTCTACACAGTCAGACCACAACAACAACAACTTCCGAAAGCCACAACCCTACATCATCTCCCTCTTTTCTTGAGGCGGTTGACGGCTTCCAGAGCAACCGGGTGGAAGGTGGGACCCTCTCAACAACCCCTGCTGTTGCGCCCAACATGGAAAACACAAATCCATTTTTAACTTATCTCTCAACTCCTGTTAATCATCTGGAACAAACTTTTGTTATTCCAGAAAATTCTCGCAGTGTTATTTTTAATCAAAATGTACCTGTAGGATTGTTAGTGGACTTAGAACCCCCACTAAAACAGGATGTTAATACCCCGATTAACGAGCAATTTTTGTTTCAGAGCACGCCGCTTAACGAAAATCTCGCAGATCAAAGGCCGACGCTAAGACGACATGGCATCCCTGGTGGGGAAATTGCGAAAGACGATTTCCCTAACAAACTATTAAATTCCAATATTCACAAGTATCCCACACAGGATATGCACAGTCTAAGACGACATGGCATCCCTGGTGGGGATCTTGCGGATAGCAATTTCCCTGACAATTTATTAAAATCAAACATTCAAAATTACCCCACTCAGGATGTGCATGATCGTGTAACACGACATAACATTCCTGAAAATTCATTAAATCAAGTTCATAATTTTAAAATACATGAAACTTTCATAAAAAATAATGACAACCCCATTATACAAAATTCGCAAGTACTGGCTCATAGTACAAACCCTTTTAAGAGCGTATTAGACGCCGGCCAAAATACTAAACCAATTCATAGGGAAATTCCAAATTTAAAAGACAACTTTGCTCCTCAGACAGAAGTCCTGAACCTGTTCAAGCTGATGTCTGAAAATGTGAAAAGTCAGAACCAAATATTACTGCAAAACCTTAATCCAACCCCACAAATAAAGAAAACCCCGTTAAGGGCTACTTTTGGAGGGCTCTCCCATGAAGACCCCCAAGAATTTCTAAATGACTTAGAAACATGGTTTCTGGAAAACGATACAATAGACAGCGAGAAAATATATTTCGCTCGCTCACAATTGACTGGAGGAGCCAAATTGTGGTTTGACCCATACAGGCCCTTCGTTAAGAACTATACTGAATTTAGAAATAAATTTACTGAAAGATTCTCATGCGTAGAAGACTTGGCAGATCTTCAGGCCAGGCTATACGGTGACCATCAAAAGAAGAGTGAAAATGCGGAGCAATTCATTCTGATGAAGCACGCTTTATTCTCACGATTACGTCCAAACAGTTCATTAGACGAATTCATTAACATACTATTGGCGCAGCTAATGCCCAACATTCGGTCTAGACTTAGAGGAATTGACATTCGATCTATCGACAGGCTAATAACTCTAACTAGATGCGTTGAAAAAGATTTGGCTGAGGAGGCTAAATTAATTGCCCCGCTTAAACCTACAACGGTTCCCACAGCAGCCAAACCAAATGAACACCCCCGACTTAGACAAAATAACCCGGGTAATAATAACAATAATAGACCGAATAATTCGGCTAATTTCCAAAATAACCGACCTAATAATTCGGCTTATGCAAATAACCCTAATAAACCAAATAATCCGTCTAATAATAATAATAATATCCCAAATAATCGGTTTACTTTTAATTCAAATAAAAACACAGGTTCTTGGAACTTAAGGCCCTGCCTGTATTGCCAAGGTAAACACCTTGATCGTGACTGTCCAAAAAGGACAAACTTCCAGTTCCGCACGTTCAATAACGTAAACCAAGAAAATAACACTAACGAAAAATCTAGTAATAATTCAAAAAAACTAGATTCGGGTCGGTCTTCCCCCCAAAACTCCCGAAAAAACCAAAACGCGAATACCGACCCCTCAATTGACAACCAAAAAAATAATACCAATAAACGACAAACGACTCGTCGTAATTCACAAACAGATAACAACACTCCCCGAAAATTAATTGTTGTTACTCAGGATGAGACACAGCCGGTACTACCCGCGTTCTGTGATGATTCGGAGTACAAAGTCTTATTCGACTCGGGTGCCGATCTAAACTTGATATCTGAGCGACTTGCCCCAAGGAAATTGACACCGCTAACCGTCAAAACAGTGCAATTAGCCTGTCAAAATGCTAATGCGCAAGTTTTGGGATCTTGCATTAAGTATTTCAGATTGGGAGAAAAATACTTTACTCAAACATTCTGGGTAATTAAGGATTTAGACGCTGACCTAATTCTTGGAACCCCATTCATGTTAGCAGAAGACGTAGTCTTGGACTATCCACGTAAATGCGTTTATGTGGGTAAAAAAGAGCGCCAAACTCTTTATTGGGTGCGCCCACGAAACGATAAAAGTTCGAAAATAATTTTACCCGAATTTAAACCAAACCACTCAAACGACTTAAAAAATTTAATTGTCGAATTTAAACATCTGTTTCAAACGGGTCTAACACAGCCCACTACCAGGACAACAAAACACCAAATTAAGATAAAATCCGACAAAATTATTAACAAAAGGTGCTACCCTATAAGCCCTAAGAAAAAGAAACTCCTTTACAAACAAGTCAACGAGATGCTTGAAAAAGGTGTTATCGAGCCTACAACTTCAGCATTTTCGTCGCCACCTGTCCTAGTCGAAAGACAAGGCAAAGAACCAAGATTTTGCGTAGATTTTAGGGATATTAATAACATCACCGAAGAAGAATCAGTGAGTCTACCAAGGATCACTGACGCCTTAAAAGACTTATCTACTGCAAAATATTTCACAGTCCTAGATTTAAAGAAAGGATATTGGCAGATCCCCATGGATCAAAATTCGAAACAATATACGGCTTTTACTACCCCTGATGGCGCTGCATATCATTTCAATGTTATGCCATTTGGGCTACGTAATGCGCCCTCCACTTTTCAAAAACTCATGACCACCGAAGTACTGGTTGGAATTCTGCAAAAATTCGTAATCGTTTATTTAGACGATATAATTGTTTATTCCGACACGGCAGAAGACCATTTACAGCACTTGCGGCAGGTCCTAGAACGCCTTCAGCTTCACAATTTAAAAATATCCGGAGATAAATGCCAGTTATTTACCACCGAACTAGAATACTTAGGGCATTACATAAATAACGATGTAGTGGAACCCTTAAGTAAACACAAGATACAAGTACAAGACTTCACAACCCCAAAAAGCAAAAAACAAGTCCAATCATTTATTGGATTGTGCAATTGGTTACGTGAATACGTGCCAAATTTGGCAGAGTTGTCAGCTCCGCTCACGGACTTACTTAAAAAGGACCGAAAATTCAAATGGACGTCTAAAGAGCAGGAGTCTTTCGACAAAACCAAAGACGCAATCAATACTTGCAAACCATTAACACAGACCGGACTTTAACCAAAAATTTATATTGCAAACAGACGCTAGCAGCCTAGGCATGTCTGGCGTGCTGTATCAAGAGGAAAATGGCCAAAAACACATCATCGCGCACGCAAGCGCCAAATTTTCATCAACCTACACAAAAATATCACATAAATGAACAGGAGTGTTTAGCTGTGGTATGGGCAGTAAAAATGTTCCGAGGTTATCTAGAGGATAAACCTTTCATTCTCCGAACGGACAGTAAAGCCCTGACCTGGCTAAACCAGTTCAAAGATTCTAAAGCTAAATTGACTCGTTGGTCAATGTTGCTCCAAGAGTATAATTTTACCATTGAACACGTCTCAGGGAAACAGAATCAGCTTTTGCGACTACCTTAGCCGTAACCCTGCAGATAACGTTAAATATTCTGACGTTCCTGACGACACAAGACTACTACCTCCAGAAGAGGCTACTTTTACCTCAAAAATAAATATCATTAAAAACTGCGGCGACTTGTATGAAAAAATCGTCAAATACCAAACTAACACACGTTATATACGACAGGCCATCCATTCATTACAACTTTAGAAAACCGACTCCCTGCTACTCCGGCGCAGCGA
This sequence comes from Philopedon plagiatum, assembly GCA_963971165.1. Taxonomy (NCBI): domain Eukaryota; kingdom Metazoa; phylum Arthropoda; class Insecta; order Coleoptera; family Curculionidae; genus Philopedon; species Philopedon plagiatum. The sequence continues at coordinate 65,208,067 of OZ020193.1, forward strand.
AAACTTCAACATAACTTCCTAGTCAAAAACGATTTGTTATGGAGACGTGGACAGTCGGGTGACAGAATCGTAGTCCCTAAACACATGGCTGATCAGGTCATTTATTTCTATCATGACACAACGGACTCCGCACATCCAGGCATCGATGAGACGCACCGGAAGACAGCAAATCTTTACTACTGGGGTCATCAAAAAGAAAGTATATCTGAATACATTAAAAAATGCATTGTATGTTCTGTCTGTATAACACAGCAGAAACAACATGAAGACCCGGTAAACTTAAGACGAACCCCTAACCAGTTCTGAAGATTCCGAGTCAGAATACGACATGGCACCTCAAGAAGTCAGGGATCGCCCCGAAGTTGAATCACTTGTCGCTACCACTGAGAACGACGTACGGTGATTCACCTGAGTGACGACCAAGAACTTACCGCCGAGCAACAAAACTTACTAGATCAATTTGATCACGCCTCCAACACAACTATAAGATCGGTAGTTTTCTATAACAGCCATCTTACTACCCCCAAACAAACATAAGACTATTGTTACGACACCGGATCGTGAAATCTCCGCTTAAACATAATCCCCAAAAAACCAATATTTCACGCGTCCGTCTCCGTCTAGGTGGGAGGGTTGTAATAGTACGTTTTTTACTATTAAAAATATGTAAATAATTATGAAAAAACATGCCCCGTGTAAATAAATACCCTGTATTATATATAGCCCCAAGCTTATGAAGCTTACTTTCCCCGAAAACAAGGTTTAGACGCCTTTAAAATAGAACAAAACTTTTCTATTTTATAAAACGCTGGTTTAGTACGTTTTAGTGAATACCGCTCACAAAACACACTACTCCATGCCTGCGAGGCACTTCCCCCCGTCATAATACCCCATCAGGTTTAAACGCCTTTGAAATAGATTTGAAAATCTACTAGGATCAATCTTTCATAAAACACCGTGAAAATTGAAATACTATTGGATAATGTTAAACAAAACATATATACCATAGTAAACCCCGACCCTGCAGGTCTACTTTACCACAAAAAGGTTTAAACGCCTTGAAAACGGCTAAATAATCAAATAAAGATTTGCTGTGATCAAAAAACCAAATACGCTTATAATAAGTTAATTTGATCCCTAATCAAAACTTTTATTAAGCTAAAAAGACCCAACCAGTTTATACTATTCCACAAAAATGCCAAAGCATCAAAATTTCCAAAATTTTGCATGATACCGGAGATGTTGTCCCTTCGACGGCAGCAGTCCAAATGAGCATTCCAGTGTCGTCTTAGCGTCGGCCTTTGATCTGCGAGATTTTCGTTAAGCGGCGTGCTCTGAAACAAAAATTGCTCGTTAATCGGGGTATTAACATCCTGTTTTAGTGGGGGTTCTAAGTCCACTAACAATCCTACAGGTACATTTTGATTAAAAATAACACTGCGAGAATTTTCTGGAATAACAAAAGTTTGTTCCAGATGATTAACAGGAGTTGAGAGATAAGTTAAAAATGGATTTGTGTTTTCCATGTTGGGCGCAACAGCAGGGGTTGTTGAGAGGGTCCCACCTTCCACCCGGTTGCTCTGGAAGCCGTCAACCGCCTCAAGAAAAGAGGGAGATGATGTAGGGTTGTGGCTTTCGGAAGTTGTTGTTGTTGTGGTCTGACTGTGTAGACTCTGATGGGACATTTTTTGTTGTTTATTTTTCTCCTAAGAGAATGTTAAAAAAGATGTTTTAATTAGGGGAGTTTCACGGTTGAGATTTCTTAAAAATAATGCTAGCAGGGCGCAATTATTCTAAAGATAATTATTACTAAAGTGGCTCTTTTAAAAGTAATAATTACTTATTACTAACTTAAAGAATCTCTAGTCTTTAAAACTAAAACGTAAATTTTCTAAGTCGCTTAGATTAAAAATTTTCTAAGTCGCTTAACTGTAAAATTTTCTAAGTTGCTTAAATCAAAAATTTTCTAAGTCGCTTAGTGTGAAAATTTTCTAAGTCGCTTAATTCGGGAATTTTTCTAAGTCGCTTAGAACGAAAATTTTCTAAGTCGCTTAAATGTAAAAAATAAAATAAAAGTTTTAATTCTAACTTTAGAAATTATTTTTGGTCTGAATAAAATTAAAAGTGAGTTTAATTTATTCTTTAAGTTAGCTTTTCTTATTAGTTAAAAAGCAACGGCTTTTTTACAAAAGAAAGCTTAAGTTTAAAAAATTTTAACAATTAAAATTTTTTGGTTCCGCTAGGGAATTATTTTCCAAGTTTATGAAAAATTATTTAACAAGTTTTTCGAAGCAAAATCTTTATAAAAAGTCTTTTGACGAAATGGGCAATGTCTTTTTTAAAATACGCTAAAATGTTTTTAGGTATTGGTGAATTTCTTTTAAAGTCTTTTGGTTTAAAAAAAATGTTTTTGCGTAAAAAAGTCTAAGTTGGGAGAGAGTATTTTATACCAATCTGTTCCCCAAAAGTACCAACAATTATGGACACTTTCAAGTTTTGTATGGTGTACGAGTTTTTATTCCAGAACTAGCCAAGATATACCTGTCTTGGGTATTTAAGTTTTTTAAGAACGCGAGGCGCAACTTTAAATTTTCCGGATTTCTTCAACTTCTCATGAAGCGACCACGACAGCCTTTTTATCGGTTGCCGCAGAAGTTCAGGACCAAGTACTGGAGGTGAATAGGAACCTTTCGTTCACAAAGTGCAAGTGTGAAGTACTGAGTTAGAATCCCCTACGATTCGTAAGTTAGTTGTATAACTTATAACACGTTCGCGAACAGGAAGTTCTCGAGTTTCTTAGAAGTTCAGCGTTGCTCCTGTTCTTTAGAAGATCTAGCTGATGTCTGACAATATGAAGTCCGACGGCTGAAACTGCAAGTTGTTCTTGTTGGATGTGATGTGAAGTTTGGGAAGCCTTAAAAAAGACTTATTTGGGAAAAATCTTAAAAAAGACTTTGGCGAATTTCTTTCCAGGCTAGGAAACGAATTTCTTTGAGCTGGGTCGAATTTCTTTAGACAATCGTAGATACTTTTTGATTTACCGAATGAATACTTCAGGAAAAATATATCTTTATAATAAAAGATAAACGTATGCTGACAACTGATCGTGATGAAAAATCTGACCATACTGCTTTTTTGCTATACTGAAACGTAATTTATAAGCGAAAATAGATAACGCCTATTTTACAATTCTGTAACCATTCTCGAGCGGCGTTTGGGTCTCGGCGTTCAGGCACCCTCGAAAAACCTCCGTCCGCTGAGATATACTCTCCGCTGGAATGCTCATTTGGACTGCTGCCGTCGAAGGGACAACATCTCCGGTATCATGCAAAATTTTGGAAATTTTGATGCTTTGGCATTTTTGTGGAATAGTATAAACTGGTTGGGTCTTTTTAGCTTAATAAAAGTTTTTGATTAGGGATCAAATTAACTTATTATAAGCGTATTTGGTTTTTTGATCACAGCAAATCTTTATTTGATTATTTAGCCGTTTTCAAGGCGTTTAAACCTTTTTATGGGAAAAGTAGACCTGCAGGGTCGGGGTTTACTATGGTATATATGTTTTGTTTAACATTATCCAATAGTATTTCAGTTTTCACGGTGTTTTATGAAAAGATTGATCCTAGTAGATTTTCAAATCTATTTCAAAGGCGTTTAAACCTGATGGGGTATTATGACGGGGGGAGTGCCTCGCAGGCATGGGAGTAGTGTTTTGTGAGCGGTATTCACTAAAACGTACTAAACCATCGTTTTATAAAATAGAAAAGTTTTGTTCTATTTTAAAGGCGTCTAAACCTTGTTTTCGGGGAAAGTAAGCTTCATAAGCTTGGGGCTATATATAATACAGGGTATTTATTTACACGGGGCATGTTTTTCATAATTATTTACATATTTTTAATAGTAAAAAACGTACTATTACAACACCCTCCCACCTAGACGGAGACGGACGCGTGAAATATTGGTTTTGGGGATTATGTTTAAGCTGAGATTTCACGATCCGGTGTCGTAACAATAGTCTTATGTTTGTTTGGGGGTAGTAAGATGGCGGTTATAGAAAACTACCGATCTTATAGTTGTGTTGGAGGCGTGATCAAATTGATCTAGTAAATTTTGTTGCTCGGCGGTAAGTTCTTGGTCGTCACTCAGGTGAATCACCGGTACGTCGTTCTCAGTGGTAGCGACAAGTGATTCAACTTCGGGGCGATCCCTGACTTCTTGAGGTGCCATGTCGTATTCTGACTCGGAATCTTCAGAACTGGTTAGGGTTCGTCTTAAGTTTACCGGGTCTTCATGTTGTTTCTGCTGTGTTATACAGACAGAACATACAATGCATTTTTTAATGTATTCAGATATACTTTCTCTTTGATGACCCCAGTAGTAAAGATTTGCTATCTTCCGGTGCGTCTCATCGATGCCTGGATGTGCGGAGTCCGTTGTGTCATGATAGAAATAAATGACCTGATCAGCCATGTGTTTAGGGACTACGATTCTGTCACCCGACTGTCCACGTCTCCATAACAAATCGTTTTTGACTAGGAAGTTATGTTGAAGTTTTCGCTGCGCCGGAGTAGCAGGGAGTCGGTTTTCTAAAAGTTGTAATGAATGGATAGCCTGTCGTATATAACGTGTGTTAGTTTGGTATTTGACTATTTTTTCATACAAGTCGCCGCAGTTTTTAATGATATTTATTTTTGAGGTAAAAGTAGCCTCTTCTGGAGGTAGTAGTCTTGTGTCGTCAGGAACGTCAGAATATTTAACGTCATCTGCAGGATTACGGCTAAGGTAGTCGCAAAGCTGATTCTGTTTCCCTGAGACGTGTTCAATGGTAAAATTATACTCTTGAAGCAACATTGACCAACGAGTCAATTTTGCTTTAGAATCTTTGAACTGGTTTAGCCAGGTCAGGGCTTTACTGTCCGTTCGGAGAATGAAAGGTTTATCCTCTAGATAACCTCGGAACATTTTTACTGCCCATACCACAGCTAAACATTCCTGTTCATTTATGTGATATTTTTGTGTAGTTGATGAAAATTTGGCGCTTGCGTGCGCGATGATGTGTTTTTGGCCATTTTCCTCTTGATACAGCACGCCAGACATGCCTAGGCTGCTAGCGTCTGTTTGCAATATAAATTTTTGGTTAAAGTCCGGTCTGTGTAATGGTTTGCAAGTATTGATTGCGTCTTTGGTTTTGTCGAAAGACTCCTGCTCTTTAGACGTCCATTTGAATTTTCGGTCCTTTTTAAGTAAGTCCGTGAGCGGAGCTGACAACTCTGCCAAATTTGGCACGTATTCACGTAACCAATTGCACAATCCAATAAATGATTGGACTTGTTTTTTGCTTTTTGGGGTTGTGAAGTCTTGTACTTGTATCTTGTGTTTACTTAAGGGTTCCACTACATCGTTATTTATGTAATGCCCTAAGTATTCCAGTTCGGTGGTAAATAATTGGCATTTATCTCCGGATATTTTTAAATTGTGAAGCTGAAGGCGTTCTAGGACCTGCCGCAAGTGCTGTAGATGGTCTTCTGCCGTGTCGGAATAAACAATTATATCGTCTAAATAAACGATTACGAATTTTTGCAGAATTCCAACCAGTACTTCGGTGGTCATGAGTTTCTGAAAAGTGGAGGGCGCATTACGTAGCCCAAATGGCATAACATTGAAATGATATGCAGCGCCATCAGGGGTAGTAAAAGCCGTATATTGTTTCGAATTTTGATCCATGGGGATCTGCCAATATCCTTTCTTTAAATCAAGGACTGTAAAATATTTTGCAGTAGATAAGTCTTTTAAGGCGTCAGTGATCCTTGGTAGACTCACTGATTCTTCTTCGGTGATGTTATTAATATCCCTAAAATCTACGCAAAATCTTGGTTCTTTGCCTTGTCTTTCGACTAGGACAGGTGGCGACGAAAATGCTGAAGTTGTAGGCTCGATAACACCTTTTTCAAGCATCTCGTTGACTTGTTTGTAAAGGAGTTTCTTTTTCTTAGGGCTTATAGGGTAGCACCTTTTGTTAATAATTTTGTCGGATTTTATCTTAATTTGGTGTTTTGTTGTCCTGGTGGTGGGCTGTGTTAGACCCGTTTGAAACAGATGTTTAAATTCGACAATTAAATTTTTTAAGTCGTTTGAGTGGTTCGGTTTAAATTCGGGTAAAATTATTTTCGAACTTTTATCGTTTCGTGGGCGCACCCAATAAAGAGTTTGGCGCTCTTTTTTACCCACATAAACGCATTTACGTGGATAGTCCAAGACTACGTCTTCTGCTAACATGAATGGGGTTCCAAGAATTAGGTCAGCGTCTAAATCCTTAATTACCCAGAATGTTTGAGTAAAGTATTTTTCTCCCAATCTGAAATACTTAATGCAAGATCCCAAAACTTGCGCATTAGCATTTTGACAGGCTAATTGCACTGTTTTGACGGTTAGCGGTGTCAATTTCCTTGGGGCAAGTCGCTCAGATATCAAGTTTAGATCGGCACCCGAGTCGAATAAGACTTTGTACTCCGAATCATCACAGAACGCGGGTAGTACCGGCTGTGTCTCATCCTGAGTAACAACAATTAATTTTCGGGGAGTGTTGTTATCTGTTTGTGAATTACGACGAGTCGTTTGTCGTTTATTGGTATTATTTTTTTGGTTGTCAATTAAGGGGTCGGTATTCGCGTTTTGGTTTTTTCGGGAATTTTGGGGGGAAGACCGACCCGAATCTAGTTTTTTGAATTATTACTAGATTTTTCGTTAGTGTTATTTTCTTGGTTTACGTTATTGAACGTGCGGGACTGGAAGTTTGCCCTTTTTGGACAGTCACGATCAAGGTGTTTACCTTGGCAATACAGGCAGGGCCTTAAGTTCCAAGAACCTGGGTTTTTATTTGAATTAAAAGTAAACCGATTATTTGGATTATTATTATTATTGTTCGGATTATTTGGTCTATTATTATTATAATTAGACGGATTATTTGGTTTATTAGGGTTATTTGCATAAGCCGAATTATTAGGTCGGTTATTTTGGAAATTAGCCGAATTATTCGGTCTATTATTGTTATTATTACCCGGGTTATTTTGTCTAAGTGGGGGGTGTTCATTTGGTTTGGCTGCTGTGGGAACCGTTGTAGGTTTAAGCGGGGCAATTAATTTAGCCTCCTCAGCCAAATCTTTTTCAACGCATCTAGTTAGAGTTATTAGCCTGTCGATAGATCGAATGTCAATTCCTCTAAGTCTAGACCGAATGTTGGGCATTAGCTGCGCCAATAGTATGTTAATGAATTCGTCTAATGAACTGTTTGGACGTAATCGTGAGAATAAAGCGTGCTTCATCAGAATGAATTGCTCCGCATTTTCACTCTTCTTTTGATGGTCACCGTATAGCCTGGCCTGAAGATCTGCCAAGTCTTCTACGCATGAGAATCTTTCAGTAAATTTATTTCTAAATTCAGTATAGTTCTTAACGAAGGGCCTGTATGGGTCAAACCACAATTTGGCTCCTCCAGTCAATTGTGAGCGAGCGAAATATATTTTCTCGCTGTCTATTGTGTCGTTTTCCAGAAACCATGTTTCTAAGTCATTTAGAAATTCTTGGGGGTCTTCATGGGAGAGCCCTCCAAAATTAGCTCTTAGCGGGGTTTTCTTTATTTGTGGTGTTGGATTAAGGTTTTGCAGTAATATCTGGTTCTGACTTTTCACATTTTCAGACATCAGCTTGAACAGGTTCAGGACTTCTGTCTGAGGAGCAAAGTTGTCTTTTAAGTTTGGAATTTCCCTATGAATTGGTTTAATATTTTGGCCGGCGTCTAATACGCTCTTAAAAGGGTTTGTACTTTGAGCCAGTACTTGCGAATTTTGTATAATGGGGTTGTCATTATTTTTTATGAAAGTTTCATGTATTTTAAAATTATGAACTTGATTTAATGAATTTTCAGGAATGTTATGTCGTGTTACACGATCATGCACATCCTGAGTGGGGTAATTTTGAATGTTTGATTTTAATAAATTGTCAGGGAAATTGCTATCCGCAAGATCCCCACCAGGGATGCCATGTCGTCTTAGACTGTGCATATCCTGTGTGGGATACTTGTGAATATTGGAATTTAATAGTTTGTTAGGGAAATCGTCTTTCGCAATTTCCCCACCAGGGATGCCATGTCGTCTTAGACGACAGCCTTTGATCTGCGAGATTTTCGTTAAGCGGCGTGCTCTGAAACAAAAATTGCTCGTTAATCGGGGTATTAACATCCTGTTTTAGTGGGGGTTCTAAGTCCACTAACAATCCTACAGGTACATTTTGATTAAAAATAACACTGCGAGAATTTTCTGGAATAACAAAAGTTTGTTCCAGATGATTAACAGGAGTTGAGAGATAAGTTAAAAATGGATTTGTGTTTTCCATGTTGGGCGCAACAGCAGGGGTTGTTGAGAGGGTCCCACCTTCCACCCGGTTGCTCTGGAAGCCGTCAACCGCCTCAAGAAAAGAGGGAGATGATGTAGGGTTGTGGCTTTCGGAAGTTGTTGTTGTTGTGGTCTGACTGTGTAGACTCTGATGGGACATTTTTTGTTGTTTATTTTTCTCCTAAGAGAATGTTAAAAAAGATGTTTTAATTAGGGGAGTTTCACGGTTGAGATTTCTTAAAAATAATGCTAGCAGGGCGCAATTATTCTAAAGATAATTATTACTAAAGTGGCTCTTTTAAAAGTAATAATTACTTATTACTAACTTAAAGAATCTCTAGTCTTTAAAACTAAAACGTAAATTTTCTAAGTCGCTTAGATTAAAAATTTTCTAAGTCGCTTAACTGTAAAATTTTCTAAGTTGCTTAAATCAAAAATTTTCTAAGTCGCTTAGTGTGAAAATTTTCTAAGTCGCTTAATTCGGGAATTTTTCTAAGTCGCTTAGAACGAAAATTTTCTAAGTCGCTTAAATGTAAAAAATAAAATAAAAGTTTTAATTCTAACTTTAGAAATTATTTTTGGTCTGAATAAAATTAAAAGTGAGTTTAATTTATTCTTTAAGTTAGCTTTTCTTATTAGTTAAAAAGCAACGGCTTTTTTACAAAAGAAAGCTTAAGTTTAAAAAATTTTAACAATTAAAATTTTTTGGTTCCGCTAGGGAATTATTTTCCAAGTTTATGAAAAATTATTTAACAAGTTTTTCGAAGCAAAATCTTTATAAAAAGTCTTTTGACGAAATGGGCAATGTCTTTTTTAAAATACGCTAAAATGTTTTTAGGTATTGGTGAATTTCTTTTAAAGTCTTTTGGTTTAAAAAAAATGTTTTTGCGTAAAAAAGTCTAAGTTGGGAGAGAGTATTTTATACCAATCTGTTCCCCAAAAGTACCAACAATTATGGACACTTTCAAGTTTTGTATGGTGTACGAGTTTTTATTCCAGAACTAGCCAAGATATACCTGTCTTGGGTATTTAAGTTTTTTAAGAACGCGAGGCGCAACTTTAAATTTTCCGGATTTCTTCAACTTCTCATGAAGCGACCACGACAGCCTTTTTATCGGTTGCCGCAGAAGTTCAGGACCAAGTACTGGAGGTGAATAGGAACCTTTCGTTCACAAAGTGCAAGTGTGAAGTACTGAGTTAGAATCCCCTACGATTCGTAAGTTAGTTGTATAACTTATAACACGTTCGCGAACAGGAAGTTCTCGAGTTTCTTAGAAGTTCAGCGTTGCTCCTGTTCTTTAGAAGATCTAGCTGATGTCTGACAATATGAAGTCCGACGGCTGAAACTGCAAGTTGTTCTTGTTGGATGTGATGTGAAGTTTGGGAAGCCTTAAAAAAGACTTATTTGGGAAAAATCTTAAAAAAGACTTTGGCGAATTTCTTTCCAGGCTAGGAAACGAATTTCTTTGAGCTGGGTCGAATTTCTTTAGACAATCGTAGATACTTTTTGATTTACCGAATGAATACTTCAGGAAAAATATATCTTTATAATAAAAGATAAACGTATGCTGACAACTGATCGTGATGAAAAATCTGACCATACTGCTTTTTTGCTATACTGAAACGTAATTTATAAGCGAAAATAGATAACGCCTATTTTACAATTCTGTAACCATTCTCGAGCGGCGTTTGGGTCTCGGCGTTCAGGCACCCTCGAAAAACCTCCGTCCGCTGAGATATACTCTCCGCTGGAATGCTCATTTGGACTGCTGCCGTCGAAGGGACAACATCTCCGGTATCATGCAAAATTTTGGAAATTTTGATGCTTTGGCATTTTTGTGGAATAGTATAAACTGGTTGGGTCTTTTTAGCTTAATAAAAGTTTTTGATTAGGGATCAAATTAACTTATTATAAGCGTATTTGGTTTTTTGATCACAGCAAATCTTTATTTGATTATTTAGCCGTTTTCAAGGCGTTTAAACCTTTTTATGGGAAAAGTAGACCTGCAGGGTCGGGGTTTACTATGGTATATATGTTTTGTTTAACATTATCCAATAGTATTTCAGTTTTCACGGTGTTTTATGAAAAGATTGATCCTAGTAGATTTTCAAATCTATTTCAAAGGCGTTTAAACCTGATGGGGTATTATGACGGGGGGAGTGCCTCGCAGGCATGGGAGTAGTGTTTTGTGAGCGGTATTCACTAAAACGTACTAAACCATCGTTTTATAAAATAGAAAAGTTTTGTTCTATTTTAAAGGCGTCTAAACCTTGTTTTCGGGGAAAGTAAGCTTCATAAGCTTGGGGCTATATATAATACAGGGTATTTATTTACACGGGGCATGTTTTTCATAATTATTTACATATTTTTAATAGTAAAAAACGTACTATTACAACACCAGCGGAGAGTATATCTCAGCGGACGGAGGTTTTTCGAGGGTGCCTGAACGCCGAGACCCAAACGCCGCTCGAGAATGGTTACAGAATTGTAAAATAGGCGTTATCTATTTTCGCTTATAAATTACGTTTCAGTATAGCAAAAAAGCAGTATGGTCAGATTTTTCATCACGATCAGTTGTCAGCATACGTTTATCTTTTATTATAAAGATATATTTTTCCTGAAGTATTCATTCGGTAAATCAAAAAGTATCTACGATTGTCTAAAGAAATTCGACCCAGCTCAAAGAAATTCGTTTCCTAGCCTGGAAAGAAATTCGCCAAAGTCTTTTTTAAGATTTTTCCCAAATAAGTCTTTTTTAAGGCTTCCCAAACTTCACATCACATCCAACAAGAACAACTTGCAGTTTCAGCCGTCGGACTTCATATTGTCAGACATCAGCTAGATCTTCTAAAGAACAGGAGCAACGCTGAACTTCTAAGAAACTCGAGAACTTCCTGTTCGCGAACGTGTTATAAGTTATACAACTAACTTACGAATCGTAGGGGATTCTAACTCAGTACTTCACACTTGCACTTTGTGAACGAAAGGTTCCTATTCACCTCCAGTACTTGGTCCTGAACTTCTGCGGCAACCGATAAAAAGGCTGTCGTGGTCGCTTCATGAGAAGTTGAAGAAATCCGGAAAATTTAAAGTTGCGCCTCGCGTTCTTAAAAAACTTAAATACCCAAGACAGGTATATCTTGGCTAGTTCTGGAATAAAAACTCGTACACCATACAAAACTTGAAAGTGTCCATAATTGTTGGTACTTTTGGGGAACAGATTGGTATAAAATACTCTCTCCCAACTTAGACTTTTTTACGCAAAAACATTTTTTTTAAACCAAAAGACTTTAAAAGAAATTCACCAATACCTAAAAACATTTTAGCGTATTTTAAAAAAGACATTGCCCATTTCGTCAAAAGACTTTTTATAAAGATTTTGCTTCGAAAAACTTGTTAAATAATTTTTCATAAACTTGGAAAATAATTCCCTAGCGGAACCAAAAAATTTTAATTGTTAAAATTTTTTAAACTTAAGCTTTCTTTTGTAAAAAAGCCGTTGCTTTTTAACTAATAAGAAAAGCTAACTTAAAGAATAAATTAAACTCACTTTTAATTTTATTCAGACCAAAAATAATTTCTAAAGTTAGAATTAAAACTTTTATTTTATTTTTTACATTTAAGCGACTTAGAAAATTTTCGTTCTAAGCGACTTAGAAAAATTCCCGAATTAAGCGACTTAGAAAATTTTCACACTAAGCGACTTAGAAAATTTTTGATTTAAGCAACTTAGAAAATTTTACAGTTAAGCGACTTAGAAAATTTTTAATCTAAGCGACTTAGAAAATTTACGTTTTAGTTTTAAAGACTAGAGATTCTTTAAGTTAGTAATAAGTAATTATTACTTTTAAAAGAGCCACTTTAGTAATAATTATCTTTAGAATAATTGCGCCCTGCTAGCATTATTTTTAAGAAATCTCAACCGTGAAACTCCCCTAATTAAAACATCTTTTTTAACATTCTCTTAGGAGAAAAATAAACAACAAAAAATGTCCCATCAGAGTCTACACAGTCAGACCACAACAACAACAACTTCCGAAAGCCACAACCCTACATCATCTCCCTCTTTTCTTGAGGCGGTTGACGGCTTCCAGAGCAACCGGGTGGAAGGTGGGACCCTCTCAACAACCCCTGCTGTTGCGCCCAACATGGAAAACACAAATCCATTTTTAACTTATCTCTCAACTCCTGTTAATCATCTGGAACAAACTTTTGTTATTCCAGAAAATTCTCGCAGTGTTATTTTTAATCAAAATGTACCTGTAGGATTGTTAGTGGACTTAGAACCCCCACTAAAACAGGATGTTAATACCCCGATTAACGAGCAATTTTTGTTTCAGAGCACGCCGCTTAACGAAAATCTCGCAGATCAAAGGCCGACGCTAAGACGACAGTAGTTGGGATTTTGGGAGCTCAGTAATGGTTAACACTGGAGCGTAAGGATATGGGAAAAAAGGGATTTTTCGGAAAAATGCGGGAATTTTGAAGGGATGAGGGTGAAATTTACATACATCAATTTTAACTATTTACAGAGTATATATATATATATATATATATATATATATGCATATTCTCCCGACTTTTGGAGAGAACATTCGCATTCAATATTATAGGTTTTTTATATTTTATAGGTGTGTATTTTTTTAGTTAGAAAAAGAACTAGAGCGAATCCTCTCTCCATCTGGTCGGGATACGATTTAAAGATATCTAGAAAGTCAGACATGAAACGGGTGAGCTCGTCAATGTCGACTATATTATCAAACTCTTTACAAGTCTCTGTAAGCTTGCGCAATTTATCGGTCACCCCTACATCCCCGCGTTGTCGGGTTGGCAGTGGAGGAAACGCACTTTCTTCTTCTTCAAATTCACTCATTTGTCTTTGCATTTGGGGAGCGGGTTGTCTTTTTTGGGTCCACGCGTTCACTGCCGGAGGAGGAGCAGCCCTGTATTGTTGTTTGTTTGTCTGTTGTTGTTGTTGTCTAGTTATTTGTTGTTCATGTAGTATGTTAGTTTTGTAAGTATATACACTGCAGTTAATGTCGCTGGCTTTGTGGTCTTTACCACAGTTGGCACACTTACTGGGAAGTCCGCCGGGACACTGTGCAGAAGGGTGGCCACCAGCGCAGTCCACGCAACGGAATGCTTTAAAGCAATTGCTCGTCGCGTGTCCCAACTGGCAACACCTTCTGCACTGAATAATTTCTTTGCTCACGCGCCTGCGTTCCCAGGTTACGTGAGCGTTGTTTAGATATCGTATCTTCTGCAGGCTCGTGAGCTTGTGCGCAGAAGAGGTCACGACCATGAACATTGTCCGGAATTGAGTCTTCATTTTGTGTACTTGTTTGACATTTACGCTGTGGTCTTTGACAAGTTCGTCTCTGATGTCTTCCGGTTCGGGTCCATGATCGAGACCCTTCACAACGAAAGCGTGAGTTTTTTCTTCGACAGTGCAGTAAGTGTGCCACTGTATTTCTTTTAGTTGTTGTAGTCTAGTCTTGTATTTGTGGTATTCGTCGATGTCATTTATTTGTATGATAGTGTTTCGTTTAGTGTATCTAAGTTTGAAGCCTTTCTTGATATATGTTCTTAGTTCTGTATCAAATTCTTTATTTTATGTTGTGTTATCTAATATCACCCCGTTCATAATAATGGGCGGGGTTTTATTAGCTTTTTGTGTTGTTTGCGTTTGTGGCTTCGTGTTTTGTGTTTGTGATGTACTTGGTTGTGTGTTTTGTGTCTGTTGCGTGTTTTGTGTTTGTTGTGTAGTTTGGGCTTGTTGTATTTTAAAATTAATTAAAAAGTGAATGGTTTCACCCAACTTGTTGCCGAGCCCATTCGCATTCCATAACACACATAAGCAGCATTCCTGGGAGACTTATATTCCTTATGGTAATAATTTATGAATATGTAACAATGTATTTGAAGTTATTTCAGTTCGGAAAACAACGATAAGATAAATGGAACACGTCGCCCTCTTTTAATAACTGGTTCAGTTGTTTAGTTTACCAATTTTCTGAGTGAGGGCGCTATATCGAAGTACAAAACATGTCCAAAATTGTACATCCATAACCACTAGAATAAATGGATATCCATATGACCTCCGTTACAGGACCATGGATATTCTGGATTACCAATGGACGTACAAATTTACATGTCCATTGGAATTACATAAATGTATATCCATATGACCTCCGTTATAGGACCATGGATATTCTGGATTACCAATGGACGTACAAATTTACATGTCCATTGGAATTACATAAATGTATATCCATATGACTTCCGTTACAGGACCATGGATATTCTGGATTACCAATGGACGTACAAATTTACATGTCCATTGTCATTACATAAGTGGATATCCATATGACTTCCGTAAGTGGAACATGGACGTCCTGACCCTCTAATGGCTTTAAAATGGACGTCCATTGGATATTGTGTGCTGTTTGGGTAGATGTCTCTTTAATCCCTGCGAAATTGTATACCTCAATCTGTTAAAATAAGTCATAACCCTTTTCTAAATCTTAGATACTTACATATATTTTTTCTAGCAAATAGTTTCAAGTTCAGGTAAAGAAATTGGAATTATTTGATTATTACTTAATCCATCCTTAATCATTAATTTGGTATTATGTATTGGTCCACTTGGAACTGGTAATACAGATGCAATATTTTACTGTCTTGTCTTAGTAACTAATAGGTATTTTGTAGATTAATTTAAATTGCAGTGTTTATAGATATTTCGATTAAATAGTACAATAAAATTATTGTTTAAGATTTATGTGCATTATTGAATTATTTTCTCGTTCAGAGGATAGGGAAAATTTGATAAATTAGTTAATTAGCGCTTTCTTTCTTGATACTGTCTTTCTTCTTTTCCAACCCCTTTGGTTGGATGGCACCCAAAAAATTCTGAAAATAAAAATCCTGCGACCTAGCTCTCAAGCGAGTACAGTGACTGAGGAGCCGTGGTAAAAGAATATATCAATAATCAAAAATAACTCAAAACATATCGAACAACAAAACAAACAAAGAACAAGGAAAAGTAAAAATTATTATTTTTATAATTGTTATAATCGATCAATCCAATCTAACATTACAGCGCAGGCGCTGCAACTTTTCGCTGACGGTCCGAATAGCGAGTAAAGCTGCGAGGATGCCTCGCATCGGGCTAATCCGAGTTGTCCACAACCTCCGCGGATGTCGTGGGGTTCGCTATTCTGCTACGAAATACTTTCCGTCCATTTTATCACCATCACAGATTCCGCGGAGCATACGGTCTGGCTGGAACTTTTAAGAGATCACTTCCCAGGAATTTAAGACCAGTTGCAATTCGCTACATCCTCGGCGAGTCCCGCGAGAGCTCTCGGTCGCACCATGAAACTTGTTCACAAAGTTTTGTCTGGCTTCGCCTCCTTCGCTCTACCTTTAGTCTTCTCAAATCTCAATTTCCCTCTTTGCTCCTTCACTAGCTGGGTTGGGTAAATGGAGCAGGAATTGATTTTGCGACGTCGCAAATACAGAAATGTCGCAATCAAAAGCCATCTCGTTATGTAGCAAAATTCTGATTGGCTCAATTTTCTCTTGTTTTTTTTTACTGAACTCCATACTCCTACGTTCGTAGATGGAGTTCAATGCTACTAAGAACCGGTTTGTTACTATCACATACGTATTAATAAAATTAATCATCGTTTTCGGCCGGCTAGTGGTCATGGTCACGGTTGACAGTTAAATAATAGATTAAACTTCATTTGTCAACCAATTGGTTGACAAATGAAGTTTATCTATTGTTTAACTGTCAACCGTGACCATGTCCACTAACCGGCCGAAAACGATGAATGTTCAGCATTGGAGCAAATTCAGTTATCTAAAATATTTTTAGCGAAATAAAAATTGACTGATTAATTTGTGAGTAAATATACGTTTTCCCTCCACATTATTTAAAATTAAGAATATTAAATGTTCAAATCGTATGTGAAAGCTAATAACAATATAAAATTATATCGATCTGGACGATATTGACATCGACCTATTCATCTCTAATCATTTACGTATTACTACTATATTGTTAGCATCCAATCTGCCCGTTGTTAAAATTTGAAGCAAAGATTATTCTTTTGTTTGGTGTTGTACCACGTGATGTATCAGCACTTTGAAGATTTGACGGAACTGTCACTGTCAGTTCTGACAGCAGTTTCAAATGTGAGCTTGTCGGTTACCTTTTCGTCTTTTTACCTTTCAAAAGTAAAGATTAATGTGTTTTTATTTGTGAAAAGTGGATTATAAGTTAATTAATATCCTATTTACGATAATGACATAGCTAATGTACCGATAATGCCAGTTTTAAGTAGCAAGAAATGAAAAAACTACTTGTAGTTTCAGCGACGGATAGTCTTCACAAGAATGTAAACTAAAGAGTGAATACATCATTTTTAATTTGAGATTTTGGGGCAAAACGGGTAAGAACATTATATAAATAAAGCGAGGCATCGTTTGGAAATCTAAAAAACACATTATTTAAGCTCAGCTTGATTAGCTGGGCAAATCACGTTGTTGTTTAGGAGGGATGTTCAGTACGTCATGTGACTGGTTAGCAAGTGTTTCCGAAGGCTACATCTTTGCTTCATCATTTTTTCGTCTTTCGCTGCAAAAACCCCATCCATGGTATGTTCAGTACATCACGTGACTGGATAACAATCGTTTCCAAAGGCTACGTCTTTGGTTCAGCATTTTTTCGTCCTTCGCTAGTAGTAATACGTATATGTCTCTAATCGCGGAATAACCTCACAAAAAACCTATTATCGTTGTGTTCGGAAGGATCGTCTTTTTCCTCTTTTTAGATGACTCTCACGCGTTCGATTTGACCCAATCAAAGAAACAGATGACAGTGGATTAGCATGGATTAGCATTCGGCGTTGATCGCTCAAAGGCATTGGAAGACCGTCATTTTCGTAGGAGAATTTTGACCGAGCCTTTCGATGAATGTCATTCCAATATGGCTGCCCTTGCATTTTGTAAGCTGCATTGACATAGTGAGCTGTTGCGATAATGTTTTTATGTTTTTTTCAACGAGATTTTTCAATAAGGGTTGGATTATGTTAGTTTAGGTCAGAAAGAAAAATAAATACTAATGCTTTATATATTCCGTGGGTATTTTTGTGATTAAATATGGAAACTCGGCAGAAATGTATACGACCCACAACAACGGAATGGAATTGACATGAGAGTGGTTTAAACAGACTAGGAAATTTCAAAGCTCGAAAATGCACAATCAAAATTAAAGCAATGAAATTACTTTGGATTTGGAACACGGGTTTTTTGAATTTGAATTCAATCAGCATCAAGGAATCATAACCTCTTTGAATTTTGACAGCCAACCGTTCGGCTAATCGTCGAGTAAACAGATGTGTCGGTGATCACGTGATCAAAAAATCTTTTTCATTTGTCGTCTATCCAGTCTGCTCCGAGAGGAACCCGCCGAACATACTTTATATTTTCTTTGCAAAAAAACACGGTGCAAAATATTTAAAATAACCATATACGTATTAATAGATATACCGCTGGTTGTCTCGAATTTTTGATGCCAACAATGTGAAATGGAGATATACAATCTCGCATAAGTCTATCCTTTCCTCTGATATTTCTGTATATGCGCATGCGTTAATACGAATTTTTTCATTGGTCAGAAATTGTACTGAATTAGATGCTGAATTGTACTAATCGGCCGTCATGCATATATTTCGCATGGACAATAAAAAAGCCAATCGCATTTATACTTTTTCCAGACCAAACTGAATCTCATAAATATATATTCTTAGGATTTAAATGGTATAAAAAGCGAGACAAAGGCCTGCCGCTAATACCGGGATCGCTCGACCCAACCCAACCCAACCACATTTCATGCAAATTTCTTAGTGATACATTCGGTATACAGTTCAAACATCAGCTTTATGTCGGCCTGCCGCGACGATGCGTTTTATCTCTTTTCCACTAAGGGTAATATTATATTATCGCATGCAGTGGGCGGAGTCATTTCCAGATAATTGAGGCATCACGTCTAGACAGATGCTTTTTTAAAATATGATTTATTCAAATCAGTTAAGTTTTAGGTTTTGACAGGTGAAGTGCGTAATATAAGTGTTTTTGTTTTTAAATATGTGATTTATGTAAGTAAATTTTTATTATAATAATGGCTTTTTGGCGACCTTTTGAGGTAGATGAAAGCGAATTATTACATGTTGAATTACCTTCGGTACCGACCGTGGCATCGCCAGTCGAAACATGTCCGGAGTTTACTAAAGATTTACATGTTCCAAGTCGACGAATAATTCTAAATATTTACGGCTGTTTCGGTGATGTAAAATACCTGGGAATCCTTTATGATCCCTAGTGGGCTGTCGATCGTCCAGGGTATCGGTCAAGTGTGCAGCTAGCCTCGACTCGGTAAATGTCAAGTGAAAAGCAGAAAAAACAAAGAAACAAGAAGAGATAAATTCTCGGTCGCATTTCAGGCTAGGCTACGCACCCCAAAACGCTCGTAAAGTCGTCAACCCGGGTTGTGGAAGGCTAGGTAAGGGTTGCTAGCCAAAATAGCCATAGTTCGCCCAATACCAAAGCAGCATTGTCCTCGAACTGGAGGCGGTGTGTCGGCTGCGGTGGGATTAAATAATTCTTGTTCTATAAAAAATCGTCAAAAAATTCTTTGCGCAACAATTCAGTCAAATCCGTTGACAAGATACATTTCGTGTCTTCACTAAGAACGGGATTCTTGCGCGGTACATTGACAAACCATGTGCTCCCAGAGACCATTCGGGACCTGGAAAGCTAACAAAAAATAAATATTGCAGTTAAAGGACCTATACGGACCTTCCAACATAAAATTAAACTTGTAATTGGAATAGATTAACTTCGTCGCACAACTCAGCGATTTGGCCGAGCGGCTGGTCCTTGCTACGCGCATCTTGGGAGCGGACGACCATCGTCCTCCCGCCTTAGCAACGACACTTACGTCCAGCGGTGCCGCGGTTTTTGTCTACATTTGTCGCATTCAAGGCGACCTTGAGTGAGTTGTTGCCCTTGACCTTGTAACGACCTTGAAAAGTTTATTGTATTAGTGGTTGACATTGAGCGTTCAAGGTGACCTTGAGTGTGTTTTTGTCCTTGACCTTGAGAATGACTTTGAAAGTATCGATTTGTGTTGACCTTGGATAATATTTTTGACCTTGACATTTATCTGGTGATGTAATGGTTTTGAATGGTGCTTATATGACATTGAAAGTTTGTATGACCTTGTGATCACCTTGAAAAGTTCGCATGTGTTCTTGCTTTTTTAACTTTTTTATAGTTGAGCCAGATGGTGCATCTAATGCGCTTAACGATTCAAATAAAGCTTGATAGTACAATATTTTCTGAAAAGCGTTCAAGGTGGCCTTGAGTGAGTTTTTGCCCTTGACATTGGTATGGTATGACCTTGAGCATGACGTTGAAAGTATCGAGTTGTGTTGACCTTGGGTAATATTTTGACCTTGACATTTATCTGGTGATGAAATGGTTTTGAATGGTGGTTATATGACATTGAAAGTTTGTATGACTTTGAGATGTTGACCTTGAAGTTTGGTCTTGCTTATAGGCGCTTCCCCCTACTAGTTTACTGTGACATCATTTGACCTTGAAAAGGTGTAATATAAATGTCATTCACAGCCGAAACAATATTAGAATTAAACGAGTATCAGTTACATCAACATAGAAATTTTGGGTTTGTGTGGTGCTCTGAAAGTGTATTTCTAAGGTATTTAAAAAAATTATATTACATTTTTTAAAGATGGCTATTTCAAAAGAGGTTTTAGATAAAATTAATAATTTGCTTGGTAAAGAAGATGTATTTTTGGAACGTAAAAGCATTACTCAGTTAACTGTGGGAAAAAATTATATAATTCAAGCGATGGTTTCAATGGTTACACGTTTTGGAAAAACTATTCTCGTAACTTTGTGTGATAATACTCAAGATGTTAAATTTCAAGTATTTTTGCCCAAACGTGTTGCTGAGACCATATCAGATGATATTGTGGATATTATGAGTAATTCTGGTGGTAAATACACTCTAATTTATTTGGGCCAAGGCACTAATGTTTATGCTGGTAATAATAGTAGAACATTAGTAAATTTCGGTTTTTTGGAATAACATTTTTATCTGTAAAGCTACTTTTTAATAAACATACAACGTAATATGTAAATAGCAGAATATGTTTAAAAAATGTAATACTCTTTTAAAACAAGTAATCACCTCAGATCACCTACACGTTCCTTTATTTCATTAATAGATGTCTGATTATTCATTTGCCAGCGAAAATAGAAATTTATATCTGAACTGGTTGTCGCGTGCATTAAAGAGAATGGCTCAAGATATATTGCATTATTCAGCGCATGCTGCATCAGATCCCGACTTAGCAGAAAGTCAGTATAGAAGATATATGAAGGATTTTATCAATTTCACGGCAGGCGGACATCTGTGTGAAAAATATTTGTATGGTTCCATTAGTCTAGAAAATTTTTGTGCTGAAATGGTTGGTGAAGACCTGAAAGCATTCCTTGTTGAGGTGCCAAATTTACCTAATGAGTTAATAACGAAATATCAATTGATTCCTGAAGCCGACTCAGACGATGTTAATGCTGGTGATGCTATGATGAATACACAAAAATAGGAAGACCACAACATTTTATAACATTGTACAAAGCAAATTAATATGTATTTTCCAATAAATATTTTTTAAATTTTTGTGTTCGTATTATTTTCTATGGTATAAGATATAAAAATAAAAACACATTATGGTTTAAGTAAAAAAATTATTTTCTGAGCGTATATAAAACTTGGAACTAAATTCAAAATGGTATAATTTACGTTTTCTCATACATGTAGTCCAAAACCATTATTCTTCATCGTCGTTAACATAATATATTTCCTCCAAATCTTCTTCGTTAGCGTAATCAAGTGTTGTAAAAAAAGTCGATTTTTGAATAAATTGTTTAATGTGTTCTTGCTTTTTTAACTTTTTTATAGTTGAGCCAGATGGTGCACCTAATGCGCTTAACGATTCAAATAAAGGCTGATAGTACAATATTTTCTGAAAAACTTCCATTTTTTCTCTAATTTCCCTATCGTTTTTGTATATTAATGGTAACAGATCTTTATTAAATATGGAAGCAATTGTCACAGCAATCCTATGAATTTCTTTTTTAACAAATTTTTGCGTAGCGGCATCATCATTATTTGTTGGTTCTTTCGAGTTAGTTATAGATTTTCCTTCAAGATCATAATTTCCATCGGGTGTAAGTTTAAAGCCTATTCCTGGTGGCCCACATATTAACCGTCTATTTTCAAACATTTTTTGACGTCCAAATTCATCAATAGTGTTAACGCGACTCATTTTTAAATTGAACTAATTTTGCATACACCACCTGTTTTATACAAAATTTTAAGCAATGTTGTGAAACTTGTTAGACAAGAAGATTTAACACATTATTTTGCGACATTCGCTTGTTAATTTCACCTGGCTTCTTTTTCGACTCCAGACTATGACCCTACAAAACCTTCTTCATTTATAACATATCTCGATGCAACAAATCTGTATGGTCATAGTATGTCCCAAACATTACCGTTTGGTGGTTTTAAGTGGTTGTCAGAGCGCGAAATTCTCGATTTAAATATGGATATCGGTGATGAGAGTCCGCAAGGATACGTTTTGGAAGTGGACGTTCATTACCCAGTAGAATTACATGATGGTCATTCCGATCTTCCTTTTTTAGTAGAAAATATCAAACCACCTACAGAAAAAGCAAAATTGTCAAAATTAATTCCGAATTGAAATGATAAAAAAGATATATTGTTCACTACAGAACTTTAAAACAAGCCATAAACCAGGGACTAATGGTAATGCGGACGCATAGAATTTTAAAATTCGACCAGTCAAAGTGGCTAAAAAAATACATTGATTTTAATACTGAATTACGAAATTTATCAACTACAAAATTTGGTAAAGACCTCTTTAAATTAATCATAAACGCAATTTTTGGAAAAACGATGGAAAATGTGGAAAACCGTAAAGATATAAAATTAATAACCCATTGGGAAAATGCTAGAGGGAAAGTCGGGGCATGAGCATTAATTGCACGCCCCAATTTTAATAGTAGATCTATTTTCACCAAAGATTTTGTTGCCATTCATATGGACAAATTAAAAATTATTTACAACAAACCAATATATATTGGGTTTTCCATATTAGACATTTCAAAAACTGTGATTTATGATTTTTTCTATAATTTCATTAAGGAAAAGTTTGGTACTAATGCTTCTTTACTTTACACTGACACCGATTCGCTTATATTAAAAGTTTTTACACATGATTTTAATCGCATAATAGCCGAAAATCCGGATAAATTTGATACGTCCAATTACCCCGGACAAAATGACTTTAATATAACTAAAAGCAAATCGGTTTTGGGTAGGATGAAAGACGAATTTCCATGTGATCCGATAATAAGTTTTTATGGTACCGGGGCCAAAGCTTATTATGTAAAGTCTTTAAATAGCGAATTAAAAAAAGGAAAAGGTATAAAAAAATCAGTTATCGAAAAGGAGCTTCATCTAGATGTTTATCGAAAAATAGTAGAGCACGGTGGATTAATATTTAGAAAAATGAAAACTTTTCGAAGTGACTTGCACGATGTTTATACAGAAATAATAAATAAAGTTGCCCTAACCCACCACGATGATAAACGTTATGTAATTCCCTCGTCTACAAAAACTCTACCTTGGGGGCATACAGACATAGACTTTTATAGGTCCGATCCTGAGCAGAATTTTGATGTGTGAAATTCTCTTATGGGCCAAACAATAGAGCGATTTGTCATGACATTAATCTTATTAGAAAACCGCCTGTGCCATCATCTGAAAGACGACCCGTAGATGATTCCTGTTATATTTCCAACTCTGAAATTTTTTCCTTTAATTTGTTATAAACATTTTTAAGCAAAAAAAGAAAAAAAATGCAATTTTTTTAGTGTTTTGCTCATAAAATGGAAAGTAGTGAAGCAATCTTAATAGTGTAAATGGACGATTTGTAAAGAATAAAAATACGAACAAAATGAGAGGTCGAACGTCCCAATAGGATAAGTAGCAACGGAGAAAATCCGGAAAAACCGAAAAATTAATAGTTTTTTTTAAATTCATAAATCGGTCATTTTTAAACGTAGAGGGCTCAAACGTTGGGAAAAGGTAGAAATTTATAGCTACTTTATGTGCGCAAAACCCCGACGCTGTCCGACGATTAGCTTTGCCACAATCGTCATTTTAATTTTTGAACACACTATTTTACAACAGGTCTGGATGCTCTATGGATCGTCCGATTTTAATTATTGAAACGGATTTGAAAAGTAAAAGTTTAATTGAACAATATGTATATTTTAATTTTTCCATAAAATGCTACGAAACCGGTTGAAAAAGCACGTAAAGATGTGTGAAAATGGCCGAGCGCGCGAATATTGGCTCTCCTTCGCTCCGCTGCTCTCCCGCTACGCGACAAAATTTTTCACTTCAGCTACCTAGCGTGACCCCTAATAGGGGTTTAAAGAGTTAAATTACACGAAAAAGTAGATTTATGAACCAATAGGACACCCCTAAAATTTGGTGTCTCTATCTTTTCTAAAAGCAAAGATATTTGCCCATACTATGACTTTTCGGACACCCTGTATATACAAGGTATTCTAAGAAAGAGTGCGGCTGCGTAAATACGTGTCAATATTACGTTAAATTGCTCCTTCTCTGTTAGACTGCGTATTAGCTTATGTGATATATTTTGAGGTTAATTAGAAGACCTTTAAAGTGACAATCTTTATAGAAAAATCGAACAGACAAACATTTAAAGACCGCTTTAGTTTTAGCCTATAAATGCTCCGAAATTAGCCCTCATTAAACAATAAACATAATGCCTACTTGTCAGTAGACCAAATCGTCAATAAACACATCATAAAATTTTTCGCGATTTCCGTTTAAATCGGGTGCAGGTCGCAAAAGTGGATTAATTCAATTTAAATTTTCTGAGGTTGTAATGCACCCGGAGCTATAGAACCCTATTGATATTGGTGATGATCGGAAAATGGGAAGTCATTGTTTTGAATTTTTTTGGGTCGCGAATTGCCATTTGCAGACTCATTTTTGGTACTTAATAACTCGAAAACGGTAGGTTGGATCGAATGATGTTTTGACCCTAGCATTGTTAATAAGTCGTCATTAAAAACTTATGAATTATTCTGATATTTGAGCGATTTGCTTGGTTCCAAATGATTTTCATCGTGGAACTAGCAATTTTCGAGATTTATTCTGACCGCGTTAAATATATACGAAAAGTTAATGAATTGTTCTGAAAAATATACATACTGACATAAAATTATATGTAGAATTTGATCTTGATATCGTCTGAGTGGGAAAATGACTGGTTGGATCGGTATAACCGGATTTTTCGGTCGATGTTGGTCAGGATTTTGATTTTTTTTTCTTTTTAATATGCATCTTATAATAGTAAAAAGTAATAGTAGGAATATAGTAAATATATATATATATATATATATATATATATATATATATATATATATATATATATATAAGGGAGAGTAGTCGCGACTGACTAGTTAAGAAAAAATATTCAAAACTGAAGTAGTGGGGATGCAGTCTTTTTTTTTGAAGATTAGTACATTAGAATCAAAGATGTAAGTTAGAATATTTTCGAATTGTTCAGCAGTTAAGTTGCAAAATTGTGAAATCGTGTCCCAGTGATTATTTATACTCTTTAAAATAGATTCCAAAGATAAGTTGGTAAATAGCGAGACAACATCAAAACTAACAATAACATAATTGTGAGGAAGACTGCATCCCCACTACTTCAGTTTTGAATATATATATATATATATATATATATATATATATATATATATATATATATATATATATATATATATATATATATATATATATATATATATATATATATATATATATATATAAAACTCTCACTGACCAAGATAATGAGCTAATATGAACAGTAAATGGGATAATTTGAAAAATCACAAAAAATTCATCAACTTCACGACGTTGTAACTTTTTCGAGATATCGATATGAATTTCGGATATGTTATAGAACGTACCTTTTTTATATAGACTACCATGTGATTTGAAGGGTGATAAGTCTCGGTTATTTTTTTGTGAGTTTTTCCCGAGCGCTTACATGCGGTCATATATATTATTAACGAAAATGGCAGTTTTCTTGTGAAGGACATTTTCTAGGCGAGTCGAATGGCTCTCTTTTTGACACACTCGAGGATGTTAAGTGTTGAAAGTAAATGCGATATTGGTGATGATTAAAACATTGGAAATATTCAGGAAATAACAAACCTTCATAATCGCTTTGTTTGTATGGCTAGACGGACGGCATTTTTTTTGTAAAATCCTCAGGAAAAACTCATCTACGTGCAATAAATCTGAACGAACGTGACACCTTGGCCGTCGAAACGAAAAACAACGAAGATCTAGCCAGAAGTTCCTTGATGTTTTCCCTAATGATTAATTAGCGAAGGCGACGTTTAAAAGTGAGCGTGTGACGAGTTGTCACGTGTCATTTCGCGTGTTTGATGGCTACATACAGGGTGCCAAATCGTCCGTGACCTAAGCTACTTGGTGGTCTTGAAAAACAGTGTTATATGTGTAGGGAAATGCTGTCGGTCTTTGCATTGACTTTCGCCAGCAAAAGCACGCGAACTTTTTGTTTTGTTTCAGTCGGTTCATTTAAAAAAAATAACAAATTTCATCAAAAACCCCGGTTTTTTTACAACCCTTCCGATTTTTTTCACATACGGCACTGATTTATTACTGATTATTTACTAATTTTTCGGGATGTATTTCTTAATTAGTTTCCCCTTTATAATAGTCACTGCACACCACTGCGCGAGTTCCTTTGGTAAATAACATTATCGAAAATATCAAAGGAAGTTAATGGACTATATTCTTCTGCCGAAAAAATGTTATAGAAGCCTGGCGTAGACCGAGAGCAATTATCCCATATTATACATCAATTTTTCAAAACAAGAGATTCTAGGAAACGTTGCACTTTATAATGCTCCATCAAGACAATGACAAAGTGTTACCATATGGGACCATACGATGCCCTCAATCACCATATGCAAAGAGAATTTATCAGCGTATCGCGCTATTTTTAAAACACTCTTAATGCGTGACACACATTTTTTTAAAAAATATCCCAGAAAATAGATAAGAATTTTCGTCTGAACAAATTTGGCAATTTATAATGGGGCTCGGATCTGGGCAGGCCGTGAACTTCAACACATGGCTTACTGGATTTTTGGGCCCGATAAATCATTAAGGGGCTCGTGAAGAGTGAGTAGATCCATTGGCGTATCATGTATTTTTTCGAATTTTCTTTTTGGTTGTATTGTAATTGTGTTTGGGCACGAGTTCCACGAGAAAGTTCTCATTTTGGCCATATTTTTTCTCTAAACCATTTTTTTCGCACTAGCAAGGCCCTCTTACGAAAGTTTCTAAAAAATTGAGGATACTACTTCGGTGAAGAACTAATCATTCTATAACATTTCCGAATTTCGTTATCGTGGCTCAGCTACATAGTTTTTAATAGGCGCTCAAAATCGACCTATTTTTCGAGTCTCGCGATCATTTTTTCGCGATTCTCCACGATCTATCGGAAAAATCTCGACACTTGAGATTTTTTCGATGATTCTGGATGTAGGTATATAAAGTTAAAAAAATTTGATTGAGTTCATATTTAAGAGAATAAACCTTTCAACTTTTTGGATCGTCGTCGTCGATCCATCTGACACGGGTCCGGAAGATCGCATTTTCCGAAAAGATTACACATTCTATCGCCTCAGCTCTGGCAGAATCCACTTCTACATAAAATTTGTCATCGATATGGGTATTTGCGGAATTATTCAAGCACGTTCAATTTTTTTTTTCGTTTCCTAAAGTTGATTGAAAAATGATCGGCCATTTTTCGTAAATTTTTTTACACATTTCTCATCAACACTGAAAAGAGAAATACTTCAGTTTTTTTAGCAGACCTGAGCCGACCTATCAGTAATATAATACTATATATATATATATATATATATATATATATATATATATATATATATATATATATATATATATATATATATATATATATATATATATATATATAAAAAGGGGGAAAGATTTTGGCTAATCGGACAAAACCAGTAAGTTAGCCAAAATCTTTCCCCCTTTTTATATTATGACGGACGCTAAATCATATATATATATATATATATATATATATATATATATATATATATATATATATATATATATATATATATATATATACATATATATATGTATATATATATACAGGGTGGTGCAACCAAGATGGGGTGGACGATTGTGAGTAAACGGTGAGGAATTTCGAAAAAAATTTTTTTGGATATTATCGATAGTCAAGCCCGCTATGTTTTAAAATTATAGCCATAATACAGGGTGGTCCGAAAAACTCGTGGCGAACCAAACTTGTGTTTTTTTAAATGGGACACCCTGTATATAATTGTTCCAATTGATTCTCCTGTTCGCTACGATCATTTTGATATAGGGTTTATTGGGTCTAAAACTTATAGTAAGGGAATGGGACGTGGTTAAAGTTGAAAAAATGCTCACAGTTCGGCCATGTTTAGAAAAAATTTGAAACCGGTATGGAAAAATCAAATATTCCATAAAACGTTACATATCCTTGAATACATTAATCACTTGCAATTTGTTTAAAATTATTCACTGTTATACAGGGTGGTCAAGTTTTGCAAATACGCCCTGGACTCATTTTTTTTAAATGGAACACCCTGTATATTTTATTTTCATCTTAAAGATAACATTGCTAGCTTTCAAAAAATACCATACATGATGCCTCTCTGACCAACAGTTTTTTAGTAAACTAGCCGTGAAACCAAGGTTTCTTCATTCTAATACGATTATACTGAATTTACGTTGTTTATTATTAAATATCTAATATTAGGAGGCCATGACACTATCATAAATGAAACAAGATTGACGAACTTGTCAAAGCTACTGCCGCACAATCCATTATTTAGGTACAAGTTAAGTCTATGTGGCCCAATAATTATGAGGTAAGGAGACTGAGACCCGAAACTTTTACATGTTTATTAGAGATATTTCAAAAAACAGAAAATATTGTTTTTAGGAAATGTAAAGTAATTAATAAACCAGTTACAAACAAAGATAATCCGTTATCAGTATTATTAATAGTTTAAAAAAATTAATTAAGCAAAAACAGAACATATTTTAAAATTACTCAGGCATGTACTTATACTTGTAAACCTAATTTAATATAAACAATTAACAAAGCTCATATAAGGTGTTCAACTAATCCACCATTTTGCTGAAGGTACATTTCGAGTCTATCCATAACTGAAAGTTTCACTTTTCTCAAAGTCTGTTCTGAACGTTGCGAAAACTGTTTATTATTATAAATTCTCGTCTTCATATCTTTCACTGTGGTTGGAACCTCTTTATAGACTTCTTCTTTAACATGCCCCCATAGAAAAAATCTAGTGGAGTTAAGTCGAGTGGTCTGGCTGACCACTTAACTGGTCCACCTCGCCCAATCCAACGATCTGTCTTCCAATTATCGACAAAATATCTTACATTCCTATGGCAATGCGGGGGCGCTCCATCATTGTTGAAACCATAAGGATCCCCTTACCATTAAACGTAAATCTTCAAGCATTACTTGCAACTCGTTTCTCAAAAATTTGTTATATAAACTGGTCTATTAATTACTTTACATTTCCTAAAAACAATATTTTCTATTTTTTGAATATCTCTAATAAACATGTAAAAGTTTCGGGTCTCAGTCTTCTTACCTCAAAATTATTGGGCCACCTACACTTAACATGTAAATAATGGATTGTGCGGCAGTAGCTTTGACAAGTTCGTCAATCTTGTTTCATTTATGATAGTGTCATGGCCTTCTAATATTAGATGTTTTAATAATAAACAACGTAAATTCAGTATAATCGTATTAGAATGAAGAAACCTTGGTTTCACGGCCTAGTTTACTAAAAAACTGTTGGTCAGAATGGCATCATGTATGGTATTTTTTGAAAGCTAGCAATGTTATCTTTAAGATGAAAATAAAATATACAGGGTGTTCCATTTAAAAAAAATAAGTCCAGGGCGTATTTGCAAAACTTGACCACCCTGTATAACAGTGAATAATTTTAAACAAATTGCAAGCGATTAATGTATTCAAGGATATGTAACGTTTTATGGAATATTTGGTTTTTCCATACCTGCTTCAAATTTTTTTTAAAAAATGGCCGAACTGTGAGCATTTCTTCAACTTTAACCACGTCCCATTCCCTTACTATATAGTTTTAGACCCAATAAACCCTATATCAAAATGATCGTAACGAACAGGAGAATCAATTGGAACAATTATATACAGGGTGTCCCATTTAAAAAAACACAAGTTTGGTTCGCCACGAGTTTTTCGGACCGCCCTGTATTATGGCTATAATTTTAAAACATAGCGGGTTTGACTATCGATAATATCCAAAAAAAAATTTTTCGAAATTCCTCACCGTTTACTCACAATCGTCCACCCCATCTTGGTTGCACCACCCTGTATATATATATAAGGAAAATGTCACCTGCATTCTTCTTTTGTTATTATCCGGTTGGGTAAAATTCAAAATAAGTGAACAAACTCGTTGTCTAAACACAGTACATTGTTACTATATTTTGTGACATTGATCTACAATATTAACGACCCAAAACCATGCAGACACCCTCTAAGTATGAATTACGTGCCACCCAGAGTTCTTTGTCAGAATGCAGCCTATATATCCCTTGAAAACTTTAAAAATATTCAAAATAGCCGGCATAAACATAGAATAACATAAAAACAAATGCCACAGATTCATTTGTTCTTAAGAGAGAAGGCCTTATATTAGCTCAGAGTTGAAAAGAGATGTGTACCTATATAGAGGGTATTTAAGTCGTTTGATCGAGAGACGGAGATGGTGTGAAGTGTAAATTAGCGTATGCTAGCGGAAAAAGGACAGAAAATAAAATGAAATAATTCAATGGCATGCTTAGATGTATCCAGTTACTTCCCTGTAATCGATCATTTCCAGCCCTGTTTAGACAAAACTACTTCCCTAATGACACTTTTTTGATCGTACGTCATTTTTTGTCGTAGAGAATGAATTTTTGTGTTGCTAGGAACAGAAATGGTTTTAGATAAAACGTTTTTTTTTTTAATTATAGACGCATAACCTAACGTAAGATCAAAAAAAAAACGTCCTCAAAGTATGCCGTGGAATCAGTCACGCATAAAACCGAGTTTTTAATGTGTGGCCATAAAAAGTCGCACGGCGTGAGATCGCAGTACCGTGGTAGCCACCTAACTGGCATATTACCACTGCTGTTTCGGTCCATTTAACCTTCTTTTTGATATGGCCGCCTACACGCCAACTTTCTGTAACTGCAGAGGCTTCTCTATAAAGAAATGTGGATTTTCAGAACTCCACATTCTCATTTGTGAATTTACATAACCAGAGAGAAACCATAAACCATGCCTCGTCAATAAAAAAAGCGTTTTCAAATACATTTTCATTATTATGCAAATTTCCAATAAACCACTCTGAAAATTGCATTCGCTGCCGCTTATCGTTTGATAACAATTCTTGGTCTGAGCTTAGACGATAAGCGTGCTGTAAGCGGATTGTATGGCAGGTTCCGTAGGGTACATTTACTTGCTGGCTTAAACGCCGAATAGGGGTTTGTGGGTGTTCATTAACAATTTGCCTCAATTCTTGATAGTTCTATTTTTCATTCACCTATACCTATGTTACCTTTCAAGAGTAATAATTCAAGACATGCGTGATTGATTCCACGGTATAGTTTAAGAACGTTTTTTTTTATCTTACAATATTTTACAACAGACAAATCTGGTGAAAATTATTTAAAAATCTGTTTATTTTCGGTTGGAATAAAACTATTTTCAAATTAAAACACAATTTGTAATATCCATACATTTTTAATAAATAAATATCAATTTAAATTTATTACTTAAACCGAAATGTGTTTTTATTTTTATATGAAGAACTTCTCGCAAGTAGCCCGCTTTTATGCTTGTCTATTTCCCCCAGTAGACATTCTGCTCCCACCGATTCTTACTGTCCTTCACACTCGTTCAAGGTTATGGCTTCGTAGGGCAAACGGTCGAACACCGATTCTCACCCTTCACGCTTGTTCAAGGTTATGGCTTCGTAGTGCAAACGGTCGACCACCGATTCTTACCCTTCACAATCGCTCAAGGTTATGATTTCGTAGGGCTAACGGTCGAGTTTGTTAAAATTAAAACATGACCCTGACTTTTAATGTGATATAATTTTGTGGGGGTAGGTTGATCGTATAAAAGAATGCATACATGTTCAGATTTAGAATATATACAGTGTACTATATTTAAAGAATGTGTTTTTTTTAGTTTATGCATTACGTGCTAGTAAAAATTCGTTTATAATCACAGCCTTATACTTCTTTACAAAATAATTTTTTATTTGCAGTTCAAACAACAATTATAAAAGCTATACTTATGGAGTAATTTTTAACCCTATATAGACTTTCCAGTTCAATTGCATATAATTACAAAAACGACTGAATAACTTGTAGTAAATTTTCTAAATTCTGCTCAGGATCGGACCTATAAAAGTCTATGTCTGTATGCCCCCAAGGTAGAGTTTTTGTAGACGAGGGAATTACATAACGTTTATCATCGTGGTGGGTTAGGGCAACTTTATTTATTATTTCTGTATAAACATCGTGCAAGTCACTTCGAAAAGTTTTCATTTTTCTAAATATTAATCCACCGTGCTCTACTATTTTTCGATAAACATCTAGATGAAGCTCCTTTTCGATAACTGATTTTTTTATACCTTTTGCTTTTTTTAATTCGCTATTTAAAGACTTTACATAATAAGCTTTGGCCCCGGTACCATAAAAACCTATTATCGGATCACATGGAAATTCATCTTTCATCCTACCCAAAACCGATTTGCTTTTAGTTATATTAAAGTCATTTTGTCCGGGGTAATTGGACGTATCAAATTTATCCGGATTTTCGGCTATTATGCGATAAAAATCATGTGTAAAAACTTTTAATATAAGCGAATCGGTGTCGGTGTAAAGTAAAGAAGCATTAGTGCCAAACTTTTCCTTAATGAAATTATAGAAAAAATCATAAATCACAGTTTTTGAAATGTCTAATATGGAAAACCCAATATATATTGGTGTGTTGTAAATAATTTTTAATTTGTCCATATGAATGGCAACAAAATCTTTGGTGAAAATAGATCTACTATTAAAATTGGGGCGTGCAATTAATGCTCATGCCCCGACTTTCCCTCTAGCATTTTCCCAATGCGTTATTAATTTTATATCTTTACGGTTTTCCACATTTTCCATCGTTTTTCCAAAAATTGCGTTTATGATTAATTTAAAGAGGTCTTTACCAAATTTTGCAGTTGATAAATTTCGTAATTCAGTATTAAAATCAATGTATTTTTTTAGCCACTTTGACTGGTCGAATTTTAAAATTCTATGCGTCCGCATTACCATTAGTCCCTGGTTTATGGCTTGTTTTAAAGTTCTGTAGTGAACAATATATCTTTTTTATCATTTAAATTCGGAATTAATTTTGACAATTTTGCTTTTTCTGTAGGTGGTTTGATATTTTCTACTAAAAAAGGAAGATCGGAATGACCATCATGTAATTCTACTGGGTAATGCACGTCCACTTCCAAAACGTATCCTTGCGGACTCTCATCACCGATATCCATATTTAAATCGAGAATTTCGCGCTCTGACAACCACTTAAAACCACCAAACGGTAATGTTTGGGACATACTATGACCATACAGATTTGTTGCATCGAGATATGTTATAAATGAAGAAGGTTTTGTAGGGTCATAGTCTGGAGTCGAAAAAGAAGTCAGGTGAAATTAACAAGCGAATGTCGCAAAATAATGTGTTAAATCTTCTTGTCTAACAAGTTTCACAACATTGCTTAAAATTTTGTATAAAACAGGTGGTGTATGCAAAATTAGTTCAATTTAAAAATGAGTCGCGTTAACACTATTGATGAATTTGGACGTCAAAAAATGTTTGAAAATAGACGGTTAATATGTGGGCCACCAGGAATAGGCTTTAAACTTACACCCGATGGAAATTATGATCTTGAAGGAAAATCTATAACTAACTCGAAAGAACCAACAAATAATGATGATGCCGCTACGCAAAAATTTGTTAAAAAAGAAATTCATAGGATTGCTGTGACAATTGCTTCCATATTTAATAAAGATCTGTTACCATTAATATACAAAAACGATAGGGAAATTAGAGAAAAAATGGAAGTTTTTCAGAAAATATTGTACTATCAGCCTTTATTTGAATCGTTAAGCGCATTAGGTGCACCATCTGGCTCAACTATAAAAAAGTTAAAAAAGCAAGAACACATTAAACAATTTATTCAAAAATCGACTTTTTTTACAACACTTGATTACGCTAACGAAGAAGATTTGGAGGAAATATATTATGTTAACGACGATGAAGAATAATGGTTTTGGACTACATGTATGAGAAAACGTAAATTATACCATTTTGAATTTAGTTCCAAGTTTTATATACGCTCAGAAAATAATTTTTTTACTTAAACCATAATGTGTTTTTATTTTTATATCTTATACCATAGAAAATAATACGAACACAAAAATTTTAAAAATATTTATTGGAAAATACATATTAATTTGCTTTATACAATGTTATAAAATGTTGTGGTCTTCCTATTTTTGTGTATTCATCATAGCATCACCAGCATTAACATCGTCTGAGTCGGCTTCAGGAATCAATTGATATTTCTTTATTAACTCATTTGGTAAATTTGGCACCTCAACAAGGAATGCTTTCAGGTCTTCACCAACCATTTCAGCACAAAAATTTTCTAGACTAATGGAACCATACAAATATTTTTCACACAGATATGCTCCTGCCGTGAAATTGATAAAATCCTTCATATATCTTCTATACTGACTTTCTGCTAAGTCGGGATCTGATGCAGCATGCGCTGAATAATGCAATATATCTTGAGCCATTCTCTTTAATGCACGCGACAACCAGTTCAGATATAAATTTCTATTTTCGCTGGCAAATGAATAATCAGATATCTATTAATGAAATAAAGGAACGTGTAGGTGATCTGAGGTGATTATTTGTTTTAAAAGAGTATTACATTTTTTAAACATATTCTGCTATTTACATATTACGTTGTATGTTTATTAAAAAGTAGCTTTACAGATAAAAATGTTATTCCAAAAAACCGAAATTTACTAATGTTCTAGTATTATTACCAGCATAAACATTACTGCCTTGGCCCAAATAAATTAGAGTGTATTTACCACCAGAATTACTCATAATATCCACAATATCATCTGATATGGTCTCAGCAACACGTTTGGGCAAAAATACTTGAAATTTAACATCTTGAGTATTATCACACAAAGTTACGAGAATAGTTTTCCAAAACGTGTAACCATTGAAACCATCGCTTGAATTATATAATTTTTCCCACAGTTAACTGAGTAATGCTTTTACGTTCCAAAAATACATCTTCTTTACCAAGCAAATTATTAATTTTATCTAAAACCTCTTTTGAAATAGCTATCTTTAAAAAATGTAATATATTTTTTTTTAAATACCTTAGAAATACACTTTCAGAGCACCACACAAACACAAAATTTCTATGTTGATGTAACTGATACTTGTTTAATTCTAATATTGTTTCGGCTGTGAATGACATTTATATTACACCTTTTCAAGGTCAAATGATGTCACACTAAACTAGTAGGGGGAAACGCCTATAAGCAAGACCAAACTTCAAGGTCAACATCTCAAAGTCATACAAACTTTCAATGTCATATAAACACCATTCAAAACCATTACATCACCAGATAAATGTCAAGCTCAAAAATATTACCCAAGGTCAACACAAATCGATACTTTCAAAGTCATGCTCAAGGTCAAGGGCAAAACACCCTCAAGGTCACCGTGAACGCTCAATGTCAACCACTAATACAACGAACTTTTCAAGGTCGTTACAAGGTCAAGGGTAACAGCTCGCTCAAGGTCACCTTGAACGCTCAATGTCAGCCACTAATACAACGAACTTTTCAAGGTCGTTACAAGGTCAAAGTCAAGGAGTGTGTGGGGGGGGGGGAATTACTCTTCTCATTTCAACACTACTGAAATCTAAACTCCGTCAAAAAATGACAACGTTGAAATGGAAGGTTGTGAGTGGGATTCACGAAAAGTTCGTGGCAGTTAAGAACTAAGCAACTGTCCTTAATCAGTTATTAGTTATAATAACTCAACATCCTTCGTGAGGAACGTCACTCCGCTAAGTAAATTTTGAAAAAAGACGTGTCAGGTAAGAAGATGTCCTTTGTTTATAAAATTCGCATCTTGGGACGAGATGCACTTGATCCCTCCGACACTAGTAAAGGGACAGGCCGAATGGCTTGCTAGCTGTAACGCATAAGGAGATTCAACCTGGATACGTGTCTTGGGGAAGATGGTTTGAAGGAGGAAAATTATTCCAAAATGCTGCTGAGAAATGGACAACTTTAATCGGACAATTAAGCGAATTGAGTCGAGCGGCGGGTTTTTTGCTATGAGTGCCTGGCAGGACAATCCATGAATAGAGTCTATATACAGGAAAGAGGACGAAAGTCTCCCGCCTTAGTAATTAAATTCAGTGTGGCGGTCTCCGCGGTTGCCATTACGATTGAGTGAAACGCATGAAAGACATGCACTCCGCGTCTCGAAATTAGACGCAGCCTTTTGTACTCGGATGTAGGAAGTCTATACTTGGTACTTATCTTATTACTTTGGGATAAATCAACGTTCTTGGTCAAGGGAGTCTTGCACCGACTAGAGGGACCAGAACGGTATTCACGAAACGGTAAAAATGGTTTCTTAGACAGGTAGTGGTCTAAGTTATAATTCCAGGAAAAAACTTAGGAAAAATAAGTATAGTCAAGAGCCATTATGGGTGTCCTTGGTTCTCAGTTGAATAGCTGATCTCGATCATGACAAACCGCGCGTCGAAAAGGTACGCCCATACGTGCGCACCTGGGGAGCGGACGACGGTGTAAATATAATATAGTTACACTTACTACAAAACGATCATAAAAATATCAACGTATTTATGCCATTAATTTAAAGTCTTAATTATCGGTCGACGGTACGCCCATGAATACAAATATTTATATGGTTAAACATCGTTTTTGCAGATTCAGTTAGGTTTTGATATACTTATAAATAATATGTGGTTAAAACGTTAAAACTTTTTATTGTGTCCCATCTTAAATTGGTTAGAATATTTTGGGACGCCTATGGCTAGACCTTATCGGCACTGTTGCGTCAAAGGTGTCGGCTGCCTTACTTTTTTGCGGTTTCAGTTTCCATTGGAAGCACTATACAATGAGATTTTGGAAAATTTCGGAATGTTTTTAGAAACTTTTACATTTTGTTTTTACATCTGAGCAATGAGCCCTACCAACTTTAAAAATGACGTTATGAGTTTGAATTTTATGAAAACAATCTTTATGATGGCATTTTTGAAGTAAATATAGAGGTTAGAAAATAAAAAATGTACAAAATTATTTTAAAATCAACATTTGTCACAAAATAATAATGGTTACAGAAAACTAGTAAGCAAATTTTTGTAGTGTACTAAATTATGCCCTGATGTAAAAAAAAAAATAAACTCGTTCAATGATACTAAAAAACCATCCCTGTCAAGAAACTTACGAAGCTTGGCACCGTTAGATTGCCAACAGGAACACAAAATTCAGCGCAGTTGCAGTTTACGAAATATCTGAAGAATGGATAGGTAATTATTTAAATTACCGGAAACAGCGAATTTTTTCATGAAATCTTGCACAGACCCTAATTTTGGGTCGTAAAACACGAATCCGAAGTCAGCTTTTGGCGGTCTCGAATGGTTTTTCCAAAAAAAAAAATTGTTTTCGGAAAACTTTTAGGTTACCTTTTTTTATAGATTCCTTTAAGTTTCGACACTTTCACTTCAACATATCTGTAAACTTAACTATTGATCAGTAATCCAACACCTGCATGCTGATGCATGCAACTATATCTGAACAAAACGGTGTATACCCAACCCAAGCAAACCTGAGCAAAAAGGTGGTCAGGTTTGCTCAGTTTTCATTGATATAGATATATATGTATATATATATATATATATATATATATATATATATATATATATATATATATATATATATATATATATATATATATATATATATATATATATATATATATATATATATATACAGGGTGTCCCACTTAAGATGGATGCAAGCCATAGACGTACGTTCTAATGGGGTTTGATTTTTTTTTATTCAAGAGTAAACTACCTTTAGGAGAGTATTTATTTCAAATCTGATAAATTATATTAAATCCTCCTTAACCAAGACACTTAAGTTCTAATTTTGATAAAGATTGATACAGGGTGTGTTATAAAAAATATGACATTTTTTATTTTTTTAAAGTAAATACTTACGACGCCACTGGATAAACAACTGGTCTATATCAACATTATAATAATCAATTTAAGTTTTCAGATAGCTTCCATAATAATTAAGATGTTTAATTTTGTTTCATTTAAAAACCGTTATTTTTCAGTTTGTTAATACACAGGAAGAAAATCCGTTACAAAAGAATTAAAAAACCCAGCTTTCAATGAAAAGCGAAGTATGATTTTTTTTCATTTTATTGAGGAATAATGAAAAAAATCCAAACAATTATTTAAAATAATCACTATTAACTTCAGTGGCGTCGTAAGTATTTACTTAAAAAAAATAAAAAATGTCATATTTTTTATGACACACCCTGTATAAATCTTTATCAAAATTAGAACTTAAGTGTCTTGGTTAAGGAGGATTTAATATAATTTATCAGATTTGAAATAAATACTCTCCTAAAGGTAGTTTACTCTTGAATAAAAAAAAATCAAACCCCATTAAAACGTACGTCTATGAGGTATCGCATTTATAGCCCTGGGTAAAATGTGCGCCTTATGACCCTACAGCCTTCTACCAAAAATGAAAAACACCGCTGAACAAACAACCAAGATATTGGCTTGTATCCATCTTAAGTGGGACACCCTGTATATGTATATATATATATATATATATATATATATATATATATATATATATATATATATATATATATATATATATATATATATATATATATATATATATATATATATATATATATATATATATATATATATATATATATATATATATATATCAATGAAAACTGAGCAAACCTGACCACCTTTTTGCTCAGGTTTGCTTGGGTTGGGTATACACCTTTTTGTTCAGATATGGTTGCATGCATCAGCATGCATTTCCATAAAAAATAAGTAAACGTGACAACACCGGACACAGAAATATATTGTTGACAGGTAGGAAAATAATGGCGGCAGCTAGCGAGTAAAATGGAATTTTCCATCGAAAAAAGCAATTTTCTTAGCTATTTTTGCCTAAATGTGGTGTTTTGTGTGACGAATTAAAATAAAAATTCTAAGTTTACAGATATGTTTCAGTGAAAGTGTCGAAACTTAAAGGAATCTATAAAAAAAAAAGGTAACCTAAAAGTTTTCCAAAAAAAAATATTTTTTTGGAAAAACCATACCAGACCGCCAAAAATGGACTTCGGATTCGTGTTCTACGACCCAAAATTAGGGTCTGTGCAAAATTTCATGAAAAAATTCGCTGTTTCCGGTAATCTAAATAATTACCAAAGGATAGATTTATGCGATATTATATATCTCCATTTGGAATTGTTGGCATCAAAATCTGCACATTGGGTATGTTAACGCAACTTCGATAATTCAGATTTTGGTTGGCTGTGTGGACTGTATTTTTTTATGTTTTAAAAAGGTGCGAGTATCACCCTGGTACAACTAGACCTTAAAAAGGCATAAAAATAGCGAATTAAAATAAATCAGGAAACGGGGCGACACTAAGACAGCTTACCTCTCTCGTCGTCTTCACCACTGGGAAAAGGCCTCTTCTCAGGTATACCTTCGTAGCCTGTAGGGGTTGACACAAGCACCACAATATATGCGTAAAATTAAGATAACTAAAATTGAGTCTGTATACTCGTAGCGTACTTTTTAGACTGTCTGGCGATATGGTACCGCCTTAGTGTCACAAAAAATAGGACAAACTGATTTTGCGCGAGTTTTAAGATAAATATCTTTTATGCCTGATTTACAGGGCGTTTCAAAAGGTGGTACCTGAACATTCCGCCACGCCAAAATGCATGTTCTGAAAACAGGCATTTTAACATTTAAACTAAACATTAAAGAGAAAAATACTAAAAAAAAAATAAACTAATTAAAATAAAACTAAACAAAAAGAAAAAAAATTAAATATATCATTATTGAGTGTTTTGGTCAATGGGCAAAGGCAAAGTTTGACCAAAGGACGCACGAGGGTGCCGCTCTTAGTTTTAACAGTAGCCACTCGTGCTACACCATCTGCGCCAGGATTTAACATAACAATGCGACCCAAAGTCCATTGGTTTGGAGGAGCATTGTCAGTTTTAATTAAAACAAGAGTACCCACAGGGGGGATTAAAGTGTCATTAAGCCATTTAGATCTTTGTTGTAAAGAGTGTAAATATTCCTTATGCCAGCGATTCCAGAAATCCCGGTGCAAACGTTGCAAAAGTTGCCAACGCGACAAACGATTTAACGGTTGGTTGGTCATATCTGGAGTAGGCAAAGGTGGCAAAGGTTCCAACGTTAAAAAATGTCCCGGAGTAAGCGCATTTATATCCTCGGGATCGGCTCTCATTGCGGTAAGAGGGCGGGAATTTAAAACAGATTCAGTTAAAGTTAATATAGTATAAAATTCCTCGTACTTGTTGCCCGATGACACGTGTCAAATGCGTTTTGACAGCTTTCACTCCAGCCTCCCAAAGTCCGCCAAAATGAGGCGCAGAAGGAGGGTTAAAATGCCACTCAATTTTCTCTTGATTAGCAGCGAATTGCATAAACTGCTGAATTTCTCTAAAGGCACCCACAAAATGAGTACCTTGGTCACTGTATAAGTGATCACAACGACCGCGACGTGAAATAAATCTTTGTAACGCCGATAAAAAAGTTTCAGACGACAAATTACTAGCTAATTCTAAGTGAATAGCTTTGGTAGCTAGACAAACAAAAAGACAAATATATGCCTTACAAGTCTTTACACCCCGGTGACGGCTAAAGGTTATAAAGTACGGACCTGCAAAATCAACGCCGGAATTTACAAAACACTTGGTCTGAACGATGCGAGATGCGGGTAAATCACTCATAGGTGGTTCATAATTTTTAGGATTAGTTTTCCAGCATGTTAGACATTTAGAAAGAATGGAATTAATAGTTCGTCTTGGAGATAAGATCCAGAATTTTTGTAAAAGTAAGAACTGCAGAGTGCGAGGACCTGCGTGAAGATACCTTTTATGATAATATTCAATAAAAAGAGTCGTTAAACGACTTTTACGTGGCAATAAAAAAGGATATTTTGCGTCATACGATAAATTAGAAAATTTTAAACGTCCACCTACACGAAGTAAATCGTTCTCATCGGTAAAAACATTTAATTTTTTAGCGGTTTAGAGAATTCTTTTCGG
Organism: Philopedon plagiatum; assembly: GCA_963971165.1. Lineage (NCBI taxonomy): Eukaryota > Metazoa > Arthropoda > Insecta > Coleoptera > Curculionidae > Philopedon > Philopedon plagiatum. The sequence goes on from OZ020193.1 coordinate 65,249,348, forward strand.
TTTATCTCATTGTCAAATGAAATTTGCTGCGTATACTTAATTAAAATTAAAAGCGATTGGTGTAATTCCTGAGATTTAAGCGATCCACTAGTTACATCACGTTTATGTTTTTTATTTTTTAAATTTTGGATAAAGCGAAAAACATATGCGAGAACGCGAAGTATGGTATCAAAAGAAAAGAATGTATTACATAAAATTCCAATAACATTTTCTTGATTATACGTAGCGAAAAGGACGGTCTTTTTTGTTTCTTCAGAAATAGCAGGATGCGAAAAATTAGACAAATTGTCATCCTCAATAATCTCTGAATTTTGTAAAAAACTAGGGCCGTTGAACCATAACGTATTTGATAGAAGCTCCGAGGGCAAACAGCCCCTAGAAGCCAAATCAGCAGGATTGTTAAATGAGCGAATATGATGCCACGAAGAGGTAGGTATGCGTTCCTGAATATATGCTACTTGGTTTGACACAAACGTTTTCCAACAGTGTGGAGAAGCTTTAAGCCAACAAAGGACGATTTGAGAATCCGTCCAAGCATATATTTTTTGGAAACTAATATATTTTTGAAAAGTTCTGTTAACAAAAGTGTTAAGATTAGAAAGTAATACGGCCGCACAAAGTTCAAGACGAGGTATCGTCAATTTTGTCAAAGGAGCTACTTTATTTTTAGCGCAAATAAACTTACAACAAATGTCATGTTCATGAAAAATGCGTAAATAAACAATGGCGGCGTAACCCTTTTCCGACGCATCACAAAACCCATGAAGCTCACAACGACAGTCAATATTATTAAATATCTTGCGCGGAATCTGTATTTTTCGTACTAGTGGTAATTCATTTTTATAATGTGTCCATAATCTTGCAATATCATAAGGAGGTTCGGCGTCCCAATCGATGGACAGTGTCCATAATTTTAGTATTAATATTTTATTAAATTGAGAAATTGGCGACAAAAAGCCTAGGGGATCATAAAATCGTGCTAATTCTGACAACATACTGCTTTTAGTACACGGCCGATCTAGCGGATTAATAGAAAATAAAAAGCTAAGGTACGTTGGGTGAATATGGCCCACCTACAATTGTTTTCAAATTTCTGAATGCATTTTTAATCATCAACTAAAATTCTTTATTCAGAAAATTATGTTAACATATTCAGTTAAAAATAATGTTGTACAAAAATAAAAATAAAATTCTTTTAACAAAAAAACAGGATATTAAGAAAAATATGTTTTTGGGCCGTTTTTCTGACTTTCACCGAAATATGGCCCGGCAAAAAAAGTATGTGCGAAAATAAGGCCCATATGGTTATGACTCTTAAGGCTGGCAGTCAGGGCAAACGAACGAATCTAAATCTTCGGCAGTCAAACCAACACACGCTTCATGTACCCAACTTGCACATACTGTACACCGCCTCATATCTTCGATGGCGTCTTAGTTGCAAATACCGCATAGCCAACTCTCATCGGTTTTATTTTCTTGAGACTTATTTTCCTTTTGAGAGCGCATTTCTTTTTTCTTTAATTTACTTGCTTCGGTATGTACTTTGCCAGGTGTATTCGTAGGGATATCTTTTAAGGATTCTTTCTTTTCTGTCTTAGATGAGGTGGCCGAAAAAATGTCTCTTTTTAGGAGCTGTGCTCACCCACCGTTCGCCTTTCGGGGCAACAACACTTTGACTATGAGGCAACGTAAGTCTGCACCCTTTTTCATCTATGTTAAAGATTCTTTCGGGTGCATTCAGCAGTTCGTTTTCCTTTAAGAATTTGGATAGCTTCTCAAAATGATCTTTAACAATAACAGGATTCAACTTTTGCGCTCGAGCAGGATTCATAGGTTGTGCTTTCCTCTGTGACAATTTCGGATGTCTTCTAAGAAAGGCCTTGTACCAAGTATATCCTGCCATTTCTTTGGCTGTATGAAAGTCACACCATTAACAAGGCAAAATCTAAAAACACTCCGACGAATGCTTTTTTGTGTTAACGGTACTCCTAGCTTAGACATTTTTATAATCCTTTCCTCAAATTCTTGCTCTTGTTCTTTAGATAAATGGCTTTCTCTTCCTAAAGTTCTCTCAGTACTACCACTTTTCGCATGGCTTCTTAACGTTGTTCTTGGGATTCCTGTTTTTTTCTCGACATATCTTTGACTTTTTCCATTTCTTAGAAGATTTAACGCTTCTTCCATTTGAATTTTTGTCCATTGCGCTCGTACGTTTTGACACTCTTTACCCATCCTTCCAAGAGGGGACAGTTCGTAACACTCTTAACTTATAATTAAAGGAAATTGATACAATTTTAGTCTTGGGCGTTAATACGGCCCAGGGCGGAAATAAGGTCCACCAGTGGGTCTTATTTCTGACCCTGCCTAAGGAAGAGTTTAAGGTTATGATGATTAATACGTTTGTTAAATGATGATTGTTGGTATAGTAAAACATAGCATACATACCTGTTAGTTGACACAAAAAAACCTGTGTGTTTAAATATTTACATTTCCGTAATATATGATGGTTATGACTTGCCGGAAATTATAACACAGAGAGGGAATAATGCATATTCACATCTAACTAGCCGTTGACGTACTGGATGCCGTTGGCGCAGATCAGATAGGTTAGGTAGTATTGTCTTTTAGTAATATTTAGTAAAAAACCTAAGAGATGGCGTCAAAATAGCTTTTTAGTGCGAGTGGGTCATATTTCCGCCCGGGCCATATTCAGTCAACGTACCTTATCAGAAGTGGGATTCCATCTAAGTCCCAAAACCTTTAAAATTGCATCATCTGACTTTGACTCAAAGGTTCGCGAATTAAACGATAAATGTTCCGGGTTTAAATTTGATAATAAAGAAGGTTCATTACTTGACCATTTACGTAACTGAAAGCCTCCCTTTTCTAAGAGACAAATGAGTTCATTCTGCAAGCTTGCAGCATCACTCAAAGTAAAACAACCAGCCGTAACGTCATCAACTTACGTTAAATTATTTATGACGTCGGCTGCCAAAGAAAAATTGTTGCCTTCGTCTGCAACCAATTGATTTAAAGTACGAAGTGCCAAAACAGGAGCTGGCGATAAACCGCAAGTCACTGTTTTTAATCGATAATCTTGTAAGGGTTCATCAGGAGAAAATCTAAATATTATTCGCTGATAATCGCGATGTGACGGATTAAGAAGTATCATCCGGTACATTTGTTTTATATCTGCGCACAAAACATAATTAAAAATTCGAAAGGTTAATAGAATAGTTATAAGGTCTTGTTGCAGTTTAGGGCCAACTAATAAATGGTCATTTAATGAGGTTTGATTAGGTAACTTGGCGCTTGCGTTGAATACTACCCGTAATTTAGTAGTCTGACTATCCGGTTTAAGAACACAATGATGCGGTAAATAGTAAGCATTTTCAAAAGGTTTAACATTTTCAACCAGTTCCATGTGATCTAAAGTTAAATATTCGCGCATAAATTCTTTATATTGTAAATAAATATCGGGTTGGTTTAAAAGTCTTTTTTCAAGTGACAAAAACCGTTTTATAGCCAGGTCACGAATACCCGAAAATTGTGGCAAAAAATTATCACGAAAGGGGAGCGAAACACCGTATCTACCGGTTGACTCGCGAGTATGCGTGGTAATAAAATGCTCTTCAGCAAATTTGTCGTCAGAGGACATGGCATTAAAATAAGGAATTGTTTCTACTTCCCAAAATTTCTTTAAAGTGTTATCCAAACTACTATCCAGTGTGTCACAAAAAAATGAAAACACTTCAGGACTTTTAGGCGCAATAAATTTGCCTAAGAGAATATAGCCAAAAATAGTATTAATCGCATCAGATTCATTTACATTACCTGAAATATGTCCGTTCAAAAGTATTTTCGAAAAAATATCACATCCCAAAAGTAAATCTATTTTGCCCGGACTATAAAAGTTTTCATCGGCAAGTTTTATATTGCTTATATGACACCAATTATGCGGAGAAAAACTCATGGAAGGTAATCTGTCGCAAATTTTATTGAAAATGACTGCATCAGTAATCAGAATATTATTGTCTTGATCGACAGCCTTAATTACAAGCGTAGTCGTAACACTTCCATAGTTTTCTTTAGATTGCATAGAGCCTACACCGTTTATTTCCAGCATACACTTATTTTTTGGTAAACCTAAGCGATTAGCTGCTTTAAGAGTAATGAATGACGTCATACTCCCAGAATCTATTAAACATCTCATAGATTGAAATACTCCAAACTTGTCTTTAACATGAATGATCGCGGTACCTAGTAGAACACCTTGGTTGTGTACTTCAGTAGCCGAAAAAACTTGATTTGAGTTCGTTAAAGCCGAAAATTGATTTTTCGAAATAAATGTCTGATCAGTGCTTGTAGGCGGTAACGGTGTAGTATCTATAGAAGGCGCGGAAGAACTATCAGCGTTTAGCGGCGGCGTTACTTGTCGTGCACCATTTTGAAAACTAGATGCGTTTTTATTTTTTAACTGGTGCAGATTATTGTTAGCAAAATGTAACAGCCTATGATGACGTTGGTGACACGTTTTACAAGTAGTTAAAGATTGACAACCTTTTATATCATGATTGTCACTCAAACAATTGAAACATAAATGTAAGCTTTTGCAAAAATTAAATCTTTCATAAGGCGGTTTTTGTAAAAATTTTGAACATTTATACAAAGTATGGTTTTCCTTACATAAAGGACATTTCTGTTTAGAGTCAACAAAAAATTGACCAGCTTGTCGTGTTACATTTTGTGGTTTTCTCTTATACTCGTAACTAGGGGAATAATTCAGTGTGTTAAAGGCAACACAATTTTTTTTCTAAATATTCAATTAGGGATTGATAGCTAGGTACCTGAGATGAACCATGTTCTAATTCAAATTTAGTTGCGATAGAGTAATCTAATCGTTTACGTAACACCATAAATAAAACAAAGTCCCAAGAATCCACTGGAAAACCTAAGACCTTTAATGCGGATATATTCTCAGAAAAAATGTCTAATAAACTTCGAAGCGCGGCGGGATTTTCCGAAGGAATTTTCGGAGCATTTTCTAGAGCCTGCCAATGATTTTGAGCACGGAAGTGTTTATTTAGATATCGTTTTACGAGAGACTCATACGCGGTTATATAATTATCAGCAGTTAAAGGGAAAGTTCTAACCAAAGACAATGGCTGACCTTCAAGAAAACTGATTAAATAATTAAACTTTTCAATTTCTGTTAGCGTCGGATGGTTATGAACTAGAGCATTGTATAAATCTAGAAAAGAAACGAAGTTTTTATAATCTCCCTTAAATTTCGGAATTTCTAATTTTGGTAATCTTGCTTGCGAAACTCGAGATTGCGTGTGTGACAGCACTAGAGAAGCATTATTATTAGGCGTTATATTCATGTCAATTTCAACAAAATCCACATAAATCGACTTGATTGAATAAAAATCACTTCGAAAACCTTCTCGAATGCTGTCTTCTATTTCAATATTTTCGTCAGGATTAGCCGCCAGCAACAAATCAATGCATTTTCCGTGGTAATCCAGAAACTGTTCTTTAATTTCATCAATATCCAAATATCGTACTTACTTTGAAATAGCTTTTTATTGAATCATCGGTTTTTATTCTATTTGCGAGGGTTAACAATGTTTGTATATCTGTTAGACAACCATTCCGTGCAGATTTTATTTTTTTAAGTTTAGCCGCGGTAGACATATTTTCGAATTTTTAAAATAATAAAATATTTTAACAAACAATTTTATTGCGTTTTGGTAAAAATAAATGATTTTAAAGTATTAAAATCCAAGAATGCGTAGCGAGCGAACTATAAAAAAAAATGCGAAAAAATTGTTTATATCTTTTTACCTGTCTCCTTTACCTGGGCAGATAAAACCAACATATATTTGCGATACCTATTTTGTAGGAATATCTTATTGAAAATGAAACACTCAATAATGATACAACAAAATTGATATTTAGTAAAACTATTTTGTTTTACGTATTTTTTAGCGAAAGTATAAATTAAATTTAAAAAATTGCACAAATATGCGGCTCGAAGTGGCCAATATTAACGCAACTTCGATAATTCAGATTTTGGTTGGCTGTGTGGACTGTATTTTTTTATGTTTTAAAAAGGTGCGAGTATCACCCTGGTACAACTAGAATGCGACCTTAAAAAGGCATAAAAATAGCGAATTAAAATAAATCAGGAAACGGGGCGACACTAAGACAGCTTACCTCCCTCGTCGTCTTCACCACTGGGAAAAGGTCTCTTCTCAGGTATACCTGATAACTACAAAGTTTTAGATTGCGCCTGCGCCACTGTTAGTTCAATCGCCAGCCACGGCCAGACCAATTGTCGCCGTAATTTGACGTTTGATTGACATTTCATATGTCATTCGAATCGATCCGTGCTTCGACAAGGAACAACGCTAGCTGGTATTCTCTCTGTATTAGTATTCGAGTTTTCGTTGCTTTCTATTTTTGCTTTCTATTTTCTATTATTATTCGTTACACTTGCAGGAAGCCGCCCAGTTTACATGGAAATTTAATTATTCTTTTTCAAAATAAAATAAAAAGAAGGTAAGTTAGAAATACTATATTCTCTTGTCATTGCCAGAATATACCGTTAGATATTTTTAAAGGCAATGATCACCACAGAAAAATAAATTGTTTCTTAATGAGCTTTTATAAACAATACAAACATTATCAGTTGATAAACAAAAATGTAAACAAGGAGCGACAAATATATTAAGAATATTAAAATGCATCATTATATACCTATTTACTACATATGAATATTTTGAGTATAATCGAGGATGATAGTAAATGTGTAGAAGGTCTTGGTAAAGGAAAAATACTGAAAAAAAAGTTGTACTGCTAGCCCACTAAAGGTAAACGTGTATATAATAATTTTATCAGTAAATTGTATCAGGTAGGTAATTTCTTTTAGTATCACTGCCCAAACAATTAGGAAGTATACTATCAAATATCGAACCCATAATCATACATGGTAAAGGCCTCTTCCATTCAAAGTATCGAACAGTCAGATAGGCAGTAAGGTTTTATGTGGAAAAAAGTACACCTCCAAAGAAAAGGATAATGCATCGTTTTCAAATATCAACACAACATTATACATATTATAAACTTAAATGAGGTGTTTAACTTAAATTCTTAAGTTTTTTGTACTCATTAACAAATTTTTGTTGTAAAACTATTACAGACATTGAGCACAACACTTCTTTATTTAAACTACAGGTTAATATACATTTACAAAAATTGATTGTTTTGTGGATATAGTTGAAGATAGGTACTTAAAAACTGGTGCTGTAAAAAAGTAATTGTTGCATTAAGGGCAAGAAAGGGGCAGAGTGCTGCCCCTGTAGGAGGCTGTTACAATTAAGGAGATTAAAGACCAACACAGTACATGTCCAAAATGAACGGATTTAGGAAAAATAAAAACCTGATTAGTTTCCTGCTTGTAGTTTAGGCAGTGACGTCTTTACCCTAAGGGCACAAGCCCAGGGCTCCCTGGCTGATAAGGGTCTCGAAATGCCGAAACCCATGCCCATTACGGTATTTTTGACTCTAAGAGGGCCCCCAAACTCTGTGCCCAAGGGCCCCTGCATGTCCTAAGACGGCCCTGAGTTTAGGGTTCATTTAATTGAAGGTTTTTCTGAAAGTGGACTAGAGAAGTGCTTTTTGTTAACAAAAGTCTTAAAAATATGATTGTATGAAAAATGTGTACATATGATACAAGTCGATATTTGACTAAAAGGGATGTGACGATTTTTAAATAAACACTCTCATTTAGATTCACTAAGGTTTAAGATTTAGTACTAATTTAAATCAAGATCTAATTGATTGTCTATAATATGTTTTTGTCATGTCATTAAATTTGTAGTAAGTTGTCATCAAAAACTTATGAATTATTCTGATATTTCATGTTTGCTTGGTTTCCAAATAATTTTTATCTTGGAATGGGTTGCTAGAATGAATTTGGTTCTATTATTGTCGAACGAATGTATCTAAATTGCTCTTTTCTTTATCAATTTGTGAAACAGCTTCATAGTATAAAACTTAGTTGCCTTAATCTTACACTTGACAGTTTAAAACTTTTGGTTGTCAAATTAGACCAGACTAGCGTTGGAGAATCTGGCCTTTTAATTTTATTTCAATGGATTTTTATGTTTGTTAATAATATATATGAAAGAAAATTTAGCCCTAACAAATTTAATAGAAAAAGTGGAATACCCTCGGGAATACCCCTTTACCTTTTTATTTTATTACCAACAATATGAGGAATAGGAGGATCTCTGTTTTAGGAATTGCTTTTAATTACTTTCTGATTCTTATAAGTATAGCCAAAAAAATAGTTGTTCTGCAGTTAAAACAAAATACGAGTTTTATATACTTCAAAGTCAAAATAATTTTCAGTCATACTTATGTTAAGGAGGAAAGTGTTACAAAATTACTTCAGTGCGATAAGCAGTGTGCGTAAAATAGTTGGTCCACATGACACCAATAATAACTTTACAACTAGCATACCATCTCCTTAGAGCTGAACTATTCTATGTCCAAAAATTTGCTTTTACTTTTTTTTGTGTCTGGTGCATGTATTAAGGGCCGCTTTACTGCAGAAGTATTATATGTCCATACCAACGAGGGCCAATGAAAACTGCCGATTTAAAAATAAGTATGTCCGGGTCAATTTCAGTTTAGCGCAGAACTATTTCAACTACAGTGAAGGACACATCGGTTAATCATCGCAAATAAAACGATGAACATAGACTAGTTCTGTTTTGTTATCTATCAATTACTATTGATTTTTAGTGGACTGGTGAGAGAAAATATATTTCGTTATTCTGACAAGACCATATTTATTCGAATTTTAAATAAATTACAAAAAGCTTCTCCTGTAAAATTTGTATTTTGTCACTTAGAATAGTTCTGCTTTAAGGGGACGATCCTATAGTCTTACTTTCATTTCGTTAACTATAAACTGATTATGCCCACTTAACCAATTGTGTATTTAAAAGTGATGTTTAAAAGAATACAAATCCAATTCAATTCTTTATTGATGTTAATGTACAATGTACTTACACAAGTCATATAATTGTTATGTCAAGACAATAAAACAGAATACATAAAAATAATAAAACAGAAAATAACATAACAGGTAAGGAATTAAAATAATTAAAATACAGCATAAATTTAAACACAGGAACAATTATATTATGTCGTCAAAGTTGTCCAGGAAGTATTCGTCTCTGGTATAGTAGGCCCTTTTAATAAAATGTGTTTTTATCTGCTTCTTGAATTGACGTGGTGATAAAGTCCTAATTCTTTCGGGTAGAACATTGTAGAGTTTTGGGCACCAATAGCCTGGCCCGTCACGGGTTCTGGAAAGTCGGCGAAAATCCATCCTAAACACGTCCCTACCCCTGGTTGCATGACTGTGTATGTCAGAATTTCTAACGTAGTCAAAAAGATGGTTTCTAGCATAGACTAAACATTCCAGAATGTAGAGGCATGGTAATGTGAGGATCCCCAGTTCGCAGAACTTGAGCCTGCAGCAATCGCGAAATCCAAGTCCTGCCATTACTCTAATGCATCTTCGCTGCAGTCTAAAAATTTCCCTTGCATGTGGTGAATGGCCCCACGCAATGATAGCATAACCAATACGCGCCTGGAAAAAACTATAGTATGCTGTTTTCAGTGTCTTAAGGGTAACCGAGTTTGCGAGGCTACGAATCAGAAAACTGGACCTCGAAAGAATGCCAGCCAGATGAGAAACGTGATCCGCCCATGTTAACCCCGAATCCAGCCGGACCCCAAGAAAGCTCACAGGTCCCGTCGTGTCCAACACGCATTCACCATTCAACCTCCTGAGAGTAAAAAGCAAAGACTGCGTCTTGTCAGCATTAAGGCTTAAGCGATTTGTGACAAACCAAGACTTTATCTTCGTTTGACTGCTCATAATCTGTTCTTTGAGTCAACCAATAGAGTTCGTTGTTATTACCGCAGTGGTGTCGTCGGCATACAACACAAACTTGGTATTACTGTCACAATCTGGTAGGTCATTTATATATATTAAGAAGAGGGTTGGTCCTAAGACGGAACCCTGAGGTACTGCATGGTGGACCCGAGTCCTGGACGAAATCTCGGTTCGAAACCGGACATACTGTTCACGGTCCGACAGGTAACTGCGAACTAGTTCCAGGCTGCCCATACTAAACCCATAAGTCGAAAGTTTATCAATAAGGATCGAGTGGGACACACAGTCAAATGCCTTGCTCAGATCAAACATCGATGCAAAACCACAGGCACCGCCATCAAATCCCTCCAACAAACATCTGGTCAAATCGCAGATAGCACGAGCGGTCGACATGTTCTTTCAAAGTGGTCACTTTCACTTTTATCACTTTAGACTTTAGAGCACCCCCAATTATCTTAAAAAAATTGTCACAGTGTTGCAAATCTGTTTTTAAGTACGGATTTGATTCAAATTAAAATGTACTTTATTGTTTCTACTCCGCATGTGTTGCAAAATGATATCCTCCCTTAGCATACATGTAGTGTAAAATTAATTTTAAACCAGTGACCTTCCATTGCCCCCTTTAATTTCCTTGGTATGGAACCTATTTACCAATCTGGGGTTGATCCATACGTTAACGCTTTTTTGTATTTTTTATTCCTTTATGAACCTCGTTAACATATAAACACAGTTAAACTGTTTTATACTGTTTATACTTGTATTGTAAGAAATTAAAATTATATTTAAGACTAGGTATGTCAATGTAAGTAACTTCCGAGGTCCGGACCTGACTGCATTCTACTAAGGTAATCCAAATGTCCAAATGATACTCCTAACCCTTCCAACTTCCCTTAGCACGCATACGAATTCAAATTCGTTTTTTAGGCAATGACCTTCCTTTACCCCCTCCAATTGCCTTGAAAATACCACAGTAAACGTGACAACGTTGCACTGCATGAAGTCGAAGTGTATGCTTGGCTTCTGACATAACATGTTTCGGATTTTGTTCAGTTCCGTCAAATTATCATTCTGCTTTTGTTAGGTTTTGTTAAAGTTTCGTTATGATAATGTTCTTTCTGGGTAAAATTCGATCTGCCTTTTATATTTCTGCTATTGTTCAGTTATGTTTTGGGTAATACTGTTATTGTTATGTTGTCTTGTAGCATATGTAAAAATGGAGCCCAAAAATCTGCCGGAGGCTGCTATTATGGAAAACAATAGTATGAGTACCCCACAGATTAAAGCAGAGTTAGAGTCGAATCTCTATGAAATTGAATATGTCCCAAGCGATACATTTATGTATAAACAGACAAACGGACCCGCGCCTGATTTAATTGCCCCACTGGAACGGCTTCATGTTAAGAAAAATGGAGAATGCTTTGTGGATTTTTCAGATATATCTTTAGGAACCAGCTTATGTGGGTAAGTTGTTTGTTTTCTGTTGAGGTCATTAAAAAATACATTTTAGTAATTTTAAATTTTTTAATGACTTTATTTACTTGTTTTGAATTACAAGCATAAGAAAGGTTTCAATTTGATTTTTAAAAACTAGTTGTTTCATTTATTGGTAATTAAATAATAAAATTAATAAGTAAAAATACGGTTTAAAAACAAGCATTTATTAAAAAGCACTAGCAAGAAAAATAATATTTCTTGTTGGGCGCCTGACGGTGCTTTCTATTTTTTTATAGCTCTAAAATCAAGACACAACGAACTAAAAACGAAAATCTCAAATTTCGTTTTTTTTTCTTCTAATATTTTCGATATTCGGAATATTTTTAATTTCTCAGTAACTCATTATTCGGCATTAAATTACCCAACTTTACCTCGGTTTAACCCACTCTCTATCACTTTTGGCTACCTAGATGTCAGTGCTAACATATCGAATTTGTAACAGCCTGTATTTGTTTATACGTTATCATTTTGTCATTTATTTATTTATATTCATATTAGTAGGTTGTAGGTATTACAAATTTTTCTATACTGCCAAATGTCTCTCATACCTATTTAATTGGCTACTCAAATTAAGGAAGCCAGTTGAAATTAGCTGATTTTTAACGGGGAAGAGGGGCTCACTAGATGACGAAATTGACAAAGATGCCAAATACCATGATAATGAAGACAAAGAGGATACGAAAACATTCCCCGTTATAGTACTTGGCAAATCGGCTGAAGAGGACGCCACGTTCTTAATTTGGGTCGCCAATTCATGAGAAAGAAGATGTTTCACAGAGCAGGCGTTATCGCACATTGTCGTTAATTAAATACTTATCTAACAACAGCATCATTAAATGAACCTTCTTCGCTTAACTTTCAATTTAGAAATGGAAAAAATCTTGGGTGTAACAAGTTTCTGAAGTATGTTAATTTATATTGCAATAGGGAATATGCATATAACCCAAATAAATCTGGAATATATATATTTTTTGGATTTCCTACTGTAAATTTTCGCGCGATTTTCGAAACTCGTAAAACGTGATCTTATAGGCTGTGTCGTCAAGTTTTTTTTATGACTCATAATGAGTACATGGCGAATTCCAGTGTTGTAGGTTCATTAAAAATCAATAAAAATGGCATTTAATGCGTAACCCATCCAGTGAAATATCCCTGCACTTAAAGTAGAAGGTTCCTAAAATCTTATTCATGTAGGTATATTTCAAGCCGAAATCGGTCCAGGAACCATTCAGTTTTGCAACAAAAACTTGCATTTTTGCGAAATTTTGACACATCATAGGTATCTTAACAATTTGGAGTAAATAAACTGCAATTCTTTGTTTTCACGGCAGTCTTCGAAAATTCAAAAATTCCCATTCGGTACGTGTGACCCATTTTAGTGTGTGATTATCTCTTTATAAGATAATGTTAAAAAATTGGGAAAAAGTACAGGTTGATTCAAATGTATCGATCTCCAGAGCAAAAAAGTCCAAAAATCTAAATTTAATCGGCGATTGCTTCGTTCATATAAATAATGAATTGTATTTATTGTACGTATGTATTTTGATGAGCTCTTTCCGCTGACGTATATGGGGTTTTAATTTGAACCATTTTGGCCCCACAAAAAATTAAAAACCGTGAAATATTTGGGTCAAAAATCGAAATTTCCAGTCTTTCTCAAATACTTATATCCATTTCCCAGTGATTTTAGGCTTAGTTAAATGTATTGCAAAAAGAAAGTATTTTTTTAAAGTTTCACTTACGAATCCGCTTTTCAGTCCGATTTGTTCTAAACATTTTTTGTGACTAAATTATCCTAGTAATTTTCTCCAAAATATTCGTTTGGGTTTGTAATGGCTTCCTCAAACAATTTATGCAATAAAAAAATATGTGCATATTCCTTATTGGGTATTTGACAACGTGCGACAAAGCCTGTTTAGTGAAACAGGTATTTTTAGAATATAAACATCTGCAATACAACTGTGAATTTAAATCCCATTTACAAACATTCGACTCCTTTGTTTTTCAAACTTATTTTTCATTTCAAGCTTGTAGTTCTATGGATTATTCCAGTGTTCCATTGCCTTTTCACTTGACATTTAAAACTTGTCACCTTTATTACCTTACAAAATTTTACATTGTTACAGTTCTTTACTCCCATAAAATGTTTTATTGTGAAAGGAAAAAATATCAGATAACCGTGCATGCGGGCTGCCAGCGCCGGATTTAGGCCTAGGCCGACCAAGGCCGGGCTTGGGGCGGAAAATTTTCGAAAGAGCCGAATATCAGTATTACAATTTCCAGCTCTATGAAAAAATACTAATGTTTTTGATCTATCACTGATTTTTACACATTCATACAAAATAAATCTCATCTGGCTAGAATTAAACAAGTAAATCCCCTTGTCAGGGTACGTTCCTTGCGCGGCACACTCATTAAATCTTGGGGGTACTTGTGCAACAAAATGTTGTGAAATCTCAGTAACGTCTTTTGACTTTGTGCAAGAACTCTAAAAATTTTTTTACAGCAGCTTACCAGGCGCGGCCCGTGAAATTTTAAAGTTGTATATCTCTGTTGCGAGTTATGGGACCCATGCCAAATTCAGGTCTTTTACTAGTGAGCCTACTAGGAATGTTTTGGTAAAGAAAAAAATTATTTTGTAATTTGCGAAAAAAAGTTGAATTTTTGAATTGACCCACCAGGGTAAAAAATTAACACGCTGAGGTATTTTATGTACTATTTTTTCTAAAGATCAACTATGGAAATCAAAGACTTAATTTTACATATTATAGAGTCTGAACTTTTGCGAGATATTAATTACAACGAGGTTTCTATATTTCTGTTTGTTCCTTTGAATTAGTGTTTTCTTTTTAAATAGATAATATTATACACGTTCCTAGAGCTGGACCCAAGCAAATTGAAGTTTTGTGTAAGAATTTTTTTTTATTAATATATAGCATTTTTTTGAAATGTATGTGATAAATTCTAACCAATCAGATTCTACAATGCTAGTCCGGTCTAATTTGACAATCAAAAGTTTTAAACTGACAAGTGTAAGAATAAGACAACTAAGTTTTATTCTATGAAGTTATTTCCTGAGCTTTTTCGCAAATTTATCAGGAAAAGGACAATTTTAGTACATACTTTCAACAATAATAGAACTAAATTCATTACAGCAACTCGTTCCAAGATGAAAATCATTTGGAAACCAAGTAAATCACTGAAATATCACAATAATTCATAAGTTTTTAATGACAAGGACAGGACAAAAACCTGTCAAAACATAACTGATCAACTATAAGATCTTAATTTAAACCAGTACTAAATCTTAAACTTTCTTAGTGAATCTGGACGTAAAAATTTAAACATGATAACCTGGAAGTGGCGGCAAAATTTTTTGGGCTTAGGGCGGCGCTTACGCAAAAAAATTGCTGCCCCCACCCTTATCATCAAAAGGATCGCTCAGAAAAATCTGAAAAAATCAAGAACATTGAGAATTAGGTGTAGATTGAACCAACATTATTAGGATTGAAAAATTCTAGCGCGATCAATTAAACAATTGTTTATTTCCCTATAACTGCTGAACCTTTGGTGTTAGAGAAAAAGTTTTTTGACAAAAAATATTTCTCACGATATAAGGAACAACTTTTGTCCTTACACGTTTTTTAATGCTCCGCGGATACGCGGTGTGATACGGCTTTGATGCCGTCGGCGGCGGGTAGCGGGGCAGATGGACGGAGATCGGGCGGACGAGGTTTGCTCAGGTTAAGTGGGGGGCACGGAACATTAAGTGTGCAACTATAGTTTGCACTTGACCGAATTTTTTTTAATACCCTTGGCAAACAGACATGGCCTACAATTCAAAAGTAAAGAGAACTGCTACTAAAAAATGCCTGTCTTTAAAGTAGCCACAAAGTTTTACACGATCTTTTTATTTTTATTTAAAAATGTCGCAAAACGTCATCAGTGTTCAACACCAAATACCGGGACCTTAATAACAAGTTGCGCTTACTTCTACTAAACTTCAGAACGTTGGTGTACAAATTACTTAAAGTTGAACACAATTATATACATTATATATTATTACCATTAGGTCAGTGATGAAAAATAACTAAAAATATTAATCTTTATTAATAATCTATTAATGTATTATCAGTACTATCATAAAGGGTTCCTGTTATGGTTTAAAATTGCGCTGATTTCAAAGTTTAGAACTTTGGTGTACAAGTTACCAGAATTTGAACAAAATTAAACTTATCTTTAACCTCAGTAATAAATACGTAAAAATATTATTTGAAACTTTTCAGTGCTTTTCATTTTGTGAAGTCGGTTTATCTTTTTGTAAAAAGTTATTTAAGCAGTTTGTTTAGAAAATTGTTAAATGGTTGTATTTGCAAGATACATTGAAATTTTTGTAGGTCTCAAGTGCCAGTGAAAACTGAACTGGAGGAAACTGAATATGATGTTGTCTATCAGGATTGGAAAGTAAAAAATGAAGAAGTGGACATCAAGGAGGAAGGATTAACTCAAAACGTAATTGAGTAAGTACTTATTTTGCTAATTACAATTTCTTATTTTTTTTGAGATAGTTTAAGTCTCTATTGTAATTTTATAAAATTATTTGTACAATTTAGTTTATACATATATAAAACGTATAATGTTCATATTAATCGAAAAATTAATTAAGTAATAAAACAAATCGGCTTTCAAAACGCTGATTTTAAAAATACCAATTTAATACGGAACACTTAAGGATTGGATATTGGGCGTGTAAACATTGCTGAAGTTTTTAGATATTCATATATTCATATCCAAAAACAACTAAATCTTCTTAATTTTTTCTTAAATTACAGGCCGTATACCCGTTTGTAAAAGGCATTTTGTAGAATATGCAATAAATATAAAATTGCTGTTAGGTATTATTAAAAGAGAGCAACCAAGCCAAGCCGATTCAATCCAAAATGTCTGATTTTGAGTAAAATGAAAAGAAAACTAATTTACGTAAAAGTTATTAAAATTGCTATTTTTATTCATTAGCAAGTGACCCAAAAACGTTTTTTTTTTTTCAAAAAATCCTTTTGTCTTTAATCTAAATTTGCAATATTTACAACTATATATGTTACGCTCAATAGTCGAATTCGGGCAATGCCCGAAAAAAATACGCAAAACTAATTTTGAGCAACGAATATTTCCCAAACCCGAAATTTTATTCTTATACGGTTATTGAACATTACAAAATAAGCAGAACTAGTTTTGCGCAATTTGAAATGTACAAAACTAGTTCTGCACATTTCTGAATGGCCAGCACTAGTTATGCTTGTTTTACAGCCTCCCAAACCCAAATAAAGAGTAGGGTTATGTTGTTGTTTTATAAATATCACTTAGAACTGCATCCTCCGATATTTCTGGATCTACACAAGGTTTTATTTCATGTATGTGCAATAAAAAGTGTGTTAACCGAGCATGTTCTTGTCGAAAAAAGAATGTCATCTGCAATTCTAAGTGCCATCATTCAAGCTCTTGTTCAAATAAATAATTTTTTAAACGTAACTGAATATTTGTCTAAGAATAAAGTTTTATTTGTTGCTGTATTTGTCAGTATTTAAATAAAATATATTATTTAAATAACATTTCCAACTTTATTTTATTCGGACGCTGCGCGCTGATTAAATGAAAAAAGCATAATTTAACTAGTGCTGGCCATTCAGAAATGTACAGAACTAGTTTTGTACATTTCAATTTGCGCAAAGCTAGTTCTGCTTATTTTGTAATGCTCACTAACCGTATATAAATAAAATTTCGGGTTTGGGAAATATTCGTTGCTCAAAATTAGATTTGCGTATTTTTTTCGGGCATTGCCCGAATTCGACTATTGAGCGTAACATATATACTTTTTCTTATGGATTTATGGCATTTTATGAAAAACTAAAAAAAGTCATGAATGACGACAAATTTTGCGCGTGTACGTAGGAATGACGTGGCACCGATTTCAATAAATTTGTCATTTTTGGTGTTACTTAGGTCAAAGAATCGACAAACCTGCACTATTTCTGATTTATGTTTTTATTGCATTTTTTACTACTTTTTGGACAATGTTACTTAAAGTTTTGCTTAGTTAAACACAAGTTTATTTTACTCTATCATTTTCTGCCACAAAATACAAAGATATTTATTGTAAAACATATTCAGTGTCCCCAGATTTTTAGCATATGTGTAGTTTGTTACCTTAATGTTGTTCTTTAATTTTATGTTAACATATCAGTGTCACTTCTGTTGTTTATTAAAAAATATGAAAGTTGTTTTTACTCCACTGGTTACTAAAGTGTAACTTGCTGATAACCCGCTGAAATATCAGCGTTAGTTATTTTTAAGCTTTATACCCGGGTATACTACGCAAGTATATGCACGACACATCTGGTCGGATCGAACTTTAAGTAGGTTTTACTGACTGAAGTCGGCGTTATCGGCATCTAGTCGAAATTTTTTATGGAAATTAATTTGATGGTAGTTTATCTCCCGGGTGGAGGGGGAGATCGTCAAGGTTTGTGTGGTGCACCTCTTTGGGGTAATGGGTACCTGCTTGCAATATTTCAACTTTATTAAATCCTACATATAGACATAAACACAAATTGTTTAAAATTCCACTTTATTTAAACAAAAAATATATTATTTTACAATATATTCGACAAGCTTCGCCAACACGGTGGCTTCTTCGGGAAGTCTTCCCGAAGAAGCCACCGTGTTGGCGAAACATGTCGAATATATTGTAAAATAATATATTTTTTGTTTAAATAAAGTGGAATTTTAAACAATTTGTGTTTATGTCTATATGTAGTGATATGGAGTTCCACCAAGTAAAGGCAGAATCAATTCAATTTATTAAATCCCACCAGTAATAAAATTAGGCGTGTTGTCTGGAATTCATCCATTAGCATTCAGTTTTCACTATCATATTCTAAAATAACAATTATTTTTCAGTCATAAGGCATAACCTTCAATGACATCGCCGATTCCAATATGCACAGTGGACGTGGCCAAAGAATCGCACATCTAATTCACAGTCTAAATGTATTGTTCCAGACGGCCGAAATGACACTGTCACTTTTCTAACTGTTATTTACTGACAATGTCCCAACAACCTCTTTACTGACGAGTCAATGCATTCCTAAGATTGAATACTATGAATACAAAATCTTCAAATCCAATATCTACTCTTATAGTTACAACTTTTTGTTTTACTCTTTGTTGCAGTGTGTCGTCTGGTGGAAGTAATCAAGAAGAACAAAGGTACAAATACCATATGAGGGTTTGCCAGACAAATCAGAACCAACATTTAAAAAGGCACCAGTTGAAGCACACGGACCCTGAAGAGAATGATTTCTTTCGATGCAATGAATGTGAATATCAAGCAGTTAGGAAACGCAATTTAAGGCACCACATCTTAAAGCATCACAACCCACACAAAGTACATTTGTTTAAATGTGACAAATGTGAATTTCGAACAGCTATTAAAGATTATTTAAAGAACCACATCTTACAGCACCACAACCCACAAAAAGTAGGTTTGTTTGGATGTGACCAATGTAAATATCAAACAGTTTGGAAAAGTCACTTAAAACGCCACACCTTAATACATAACGAACCACATGATGTTGACAAATGCGATTATCAAACACGTTATAAGCGTTATTTAAAAATACATTACTTGAAACATAACACCACCGAAGAAGTTCAATTATTCAGATGCGATAAATGCAATTATCAAACACGATATAAGAGTTATTCAAAAGAACATTATTTGAAACATAAGGCCACCGAAGATGTTAAATTATTCAGATGCGACAAATGCGATTATCAAACACGTTATCAGAGTACTTTAAAAACACACTGCTTAAAACATAAGAACCCCGAAGAAGTCGAATTATTTAGATGCGATAAATGCGATTATCAAACACGTTATAAGGGTTATTTAAAAACACATTACTTGAAACATAACACCACCGAAGAAGTTCAATTATTCAGATGCGACAAATGCGATTATCAAACACGTTATAAGAATAGTTTTAAAAAACATTACTTGAAACATACGACCACCGAAGACGTTAAATTATTCAGATGCGACAAATGCTATTTTCATACACGATATCAAGGTGTTTTAAAAAAACACAGCTTAAAACATAAAAACCCCACAGAAGTCGAATTATTTAGATGCGATAAATGCGATTATCAAACACGTTATAAGGGTTATTTAAAAACACATTTCTTGAAACATAACACCACCGAAGAAGTTCAATTACTCAGATGCGACAAATGCAATTTTCATACACGATATCAGGGTGTTTTAAAAACACACAGCTTAAAACATAAGAACCCCGAAGAAGTCGAATTATTTAGATGCGATAAATGCGATTATCAAACACGTTATAAGGGTTATTTAAAAACACATTTCTTGAAACATAACACCACCGAAGAAGTTCAATTACTCAGATGCGACAAATGCGATTTTCATACACGATATCAGGGTGTTTTAAAAACACACAGCTTAAAACATAAGAACCCCGAAGAAGTCGAATTATTTAGATGCGATAAATGCGATTATCAAACACGTTATAAGGGTTATTTAAAAACACATTTCTTGAAACATAACACCACCGAAGAAGTTCAATTACTCAGATGCGACAAATGCGATTTTCATACACGATATCAGGGTGTTTTAAAAAAACACAGCTTAAAACATAAGAACCCCGAAGAAGTCGAATTATTTAGATGCGATAAATGCGATTATCAAACACGTTATAAGTGTTATTTAAAAACACATTACTTGAAACATAACACCACCGAAGAAGTTCAATTACTCAGATGAGACAAATGCGATTATCAAACACGTTATAAGAATAATTTAAAAAAAACATTACTTGAAACATAAGACCGCCGAAGACGTTAAATTATTCAGATGCGACAAATGCGATTTTCATACACGTTATCAGGGTGTTTTAAAAAAACAGTTTAAAACATAAAAACCCCGAAGAAGTCGAATTATTTAGATGCGATAAATGCGATTATCAAACACGAAGAAGTCTAATTATTTAGATGCGATTATCAAACACGTTAAAAGGATTATTTAAAAAACCATTACTTGCAACATAAAACCACCGAAGAAGTTAAATTATTCAGATGCGACAAATGCGATTTTCATACACGTTGTCAGAGGGCTTTAAAAACACACTGCTTAAAACATAAAAACCCCGAAGAAGTCGAATTATTTAGATGCGACTGATGTGAATATCGCGGAATTAAGAAATGCAGTTTAAAGAACCACATCTTACAGCACCATAACTCACAAAAAGTCTGTTTGTTTGGATGTGACAAATGTGAATATCAAACAACATATAATTTAAAGAACCACATCTTAAAACCGAAAAACCCGAAAGAAATAACTTTGTTTTGATGTGACAAATGTGAATTTCGAACACGGTATAAGTATAATTTAAAGAAACATTACTTGAAACATGAAATCCCTGAAGATGTTAAATTATATAGGTGAAACATTTTATAGAGCTTCTTTCGAAAGCCACTACTTCGAACATTAAACCCTGAAGTCGTCAAATAATTTAGGTTAAGCAAATGTGAATATCAAACAATTAGGAAAGCTCATTTAAAGATCTACATCTTAAAACACGAAAACACCAAAGAAGTCATTTTTTGGGATGTGGCAAGAGTGAGTATTGAACATATAAGTCTAATTTAAAGAGTCGCTACTTGAAACATAAAACCCCCGGAGAAGTTAGATTGTATAGATGCGACAAATGCAATTATCAAACACGTAATAAAGGATATTTTTAAAAAAAACTTCTTAAAACACAGTATAGATGTGATTCAAAGAATCACTTCTTGGAACCTAAAAATCGCAAACGATTCTGCGCGACTCTTTATCGGTCATTATGACGTCACGCGACACTAACCCAAAAAACACGTAGGTATACAAATAATAATTTTTGGGAGTTCTGAGTCATAAAACCAAAAACATGTTAAATATTTAGGTTGGGTTGGGTTATATAAAGTACTTATTAGTAGCTTAAATTTCTGTGTTCTGTGAAGCTGGAACGGACTAACAACTATTGAAATATTACGCAAAGTACATATCTGTTCTCCTTTACATTACTTGGACCGGGCGTTATGGGAATGAGTAACAGGAACACCGGCCCGATATAAAGTTGAGAATAGTGGGCGTTACAGAAGATTTCTATAGTTATTGAAAAAGTAGTGAAAATTGCGCCCTAGAAACGTTTGGGTTCAGTTTGAAGCTGAAGTCACAGTGCCATTACAAAGTGTATATGTCCTTCTGGAACGAAGACTCAACATTTACAGTTAAAAATTGTGAAACTACTTGGTATATTCGGTTAAACAATTTTTATCGCGTCTTTAACTTACACAAACGTCACTGTTTGCAGGTAGGCTGTATTATAGATCCATTTTCATTATATATCGGAGAACAGCAGGCGCGGCCCGTCCATAAGGTCATTTGGTCAATGACCCACCTAAAATTTTCAGTGATCTACCTAATAATTTATTTTTTAATTTTTTAAAACCAAAAAAGAATCTTTTGTTTCAAAGTTCCATGCTAAAACTCCCCAAGAATGAATAAAGTCAAGCCAGCCATCGTCAAAGGATATCCAAGCTTGTTCCGGGCTGGGTCATATTGTAAATTGATCTTATAGGTTTATTTGGACGATATAAATTCATTAAAAGCAAGAGAGAAACAGACATACGCGCTTTAGGAAGTTAAAAAGAGACACAATTGGTCGACGGCCCACCCATAATATCTGGCCACTCCCACTATGGAAATACTCTCAAACCGCCTAATACCTAATATGCGCATTGTAACAACAATTTTAATTAGTGGTTAAACATAAAAAATTATAAATACGATTTCGGTCAGGCCGGCGCTAGCCATCGAATTTAACGGTATCGGACCGATTTTCTTACATAGCTAGCGTGGCTCAAGGGATATAACCGCAGCGAGGTAAAACCGACGCTCGCGGGTTCGCACCTGTGTTGGGGCAAGAACTTTTTTTTTAATTTTTTGTTATTTAAAAAATTAGATCGGCTCTAAAAGGTGTATTGGCAACAAGTTCTTCCTCGATAAAATATTTTTAAAATTGTTGGCAATCTCATATTTAACTACAGCTTACATCCTGCACGTACGTAGACAAATATCGTATTACTATGTCTAGTCGCCAGCATTGTATGTATTAAAGAAAACGTAGTTTCGGCAGCGTTCCTAATTTTATTTTACGAATAGTCATACTTTTAGCTCAGAATTTTTTTCTGTTTATATTCTGGGCTTTTAGTACAAGACGCGACACCTATTGAGGAGAAGCTAAACTTATCACAACGAAAACCGCTAAAATCTACTAACTTAGAGTATTAAAACACATAGAAAAAAGCCATAAACAGAAGAGTGATACTGAAAGTCATAAACATCAAGAGTAGTAATGTTCAATATTCTGCAGTACCTATTCTATGATTTTGGCGGTGTTTATTTGTAGGTAAATAATTTCTTGGCAAAACTAGGCACATTATTAGAAAACCTCATTTAATTAAAAAAGTGTATTTTGCTTGTTGCGTTGATATCACTAGTTGCCCATAAAATTTTGACCCACCTGTAAAAAAACTCACGGGCCGCGCCTGGAGAACAGGGAATATTTTTTAACCTTATAAATTGTTTATCTTAATAAAAATATTTACTCATTTTTGTTTTTTTTTTATTTATTTAAAATAATAATAATAAAGTTTATTTAAATTAATTACAATTTAAATATGATTATATATATTATATATATATATATATATATATATATATATATATATATATATATATATATATATATATATATATATATATATATATATATATATATATATATATATACAGGGTGTTATGGAAATCTTTTAATATATTATAATGGGTGACTCCTGGGGTAGTCTACAGACACACCCAATACTTTTTTTACTGAAATCGAACATTTTAAAAATTTTCAAAAATACCCTAAAACCAGTCTATATTCGGCGCACCTGGCTAAGGGAGCACATGGTCCGACATAGCGCTTGACAGAAAATTACGCGCGAAAAACTTAAAACAATTGCATTTGTTGTAACGTTGCCAGACATATTATAAATCTTTAAGAATAATTTATTTTGTTTTATTAAACGTAATTTAAGACAAAGGTAAAACAAATTTAAACCTTTTTCTAAGAAAAAAATAAAAACAAAATAGTAAAAAGACCACTGCAAAATCAATCCTTTTTGTCAGTAGCCTTAGTTTTAACTAATATTTATAACACCCTATTATTACGTTACTAATAAGATAAGCATTATTTCCACCAGCTAAAACTTTCTGCTAAGAAGAAGTTAAAAATCAAAACGAAAAACACTAACTGAGCACAACTACATAGTATTTAGTTTCGAAGAATGATACTTATCTAGTAGGGAATAGGTATGTTGAAAATGGCTTCCATTATTTGCTTCCAAATCCAAACAAGCGTGCGTCCGCAGCGTATTGTCGAGAACCAGTTGAAGGATATTTGTTAGGATTATTTTAATAAACACTCGAATCAAATACAAACGAATGTTTTATCGTTAATGAGCAAAAGTAAAAATTCATCAGCTTAAACAAAAGACTTTGTTGAACACGAACACAGTCACACTACACTAATTACTTAAAACTTTCTTCTCAAGTTAAACAAGAAAACAGTATTGATATCATTAAAGCTTTGGAGACGGGGGTTATTCCAGGGATGGCTCTAACCTAGTTGGAAATAAAATTAGGACCGATTTGAAAATAAAATACTAATATTTATTTACTCGCTCTGTGTAATTTGAAAATGCGAAAATACTTCGGTAAAAGTAATATAACATACAGGGTGTCTAAAAAGTCTTAGTATGGGTAAATATCTTTGCTATTAATAAAGATAGAGGCACCAAATTGTAGTTGTGTCTTATTGGTTAATAAATCTGCTTTTTTAGGTGATTTAACTTTTTCAACCCCCTTGGGGGGTGACGTTAGGGAGTTGAGGTCAAAAATTTTTGAAAGCAAACCTATGCCGTGTGGTCCCTTCTTTTAAAAGTCTTCAAAAAATAAACATTTTACCGCAAACCCCGTATTTTAATTCATTTTTAAATGGCAAGCCTATAAAAATTATAAATCGTAAATCGTATAATCGGAGGGGATTAAGTCGACCGTTAGTCGACCTCTTGTGCCATACAGTACCAATCTGCTCGCACATTTATTTTTTGTTTTGTGGGGCACTTTTCTTTCTAACTTTTCCAACTTTTTGGACTTCTTCATTTGTCATTTTTTATATTTTTCGTTTTTTCCACCTGCGCAGTACACCAAAGTGCGTACCACGCGCAAACCGAGCGTGCTAGACATGCGCAAGGAATTTCAGGAGATGGACTTTGGTGTATTCATTTGAACCCATCTCCAATAGTCAAAGTACCACTACGTATTTAACTTTATAACTTTTTTCCCAAGTTTTTTTCGACTTTTTAATTTTTTTGCCATCTGCGCAGTAGATCAAAATGCGTACCACGCGCAAACCAAGAGGGCCAGACGTGCGCACGAAATTTCAGGGGATGTACTTTGGTGTCTACATTCAAGCCTACCCACTTTCAAGAATATCTCTCCAATAGTAAAACTACAACTACGTTGCTTAGCTTTACTAAAGCTAAGCAACGTAGTTGTAGTTTTATATTGGAGATTTTTTCTTTAAAGTGAATGGGTTTCATGGGTTCAAATGTAGACACCAAAGTCCATCGCCTGAAATTCCGTGCGCATGTTCAGCACGCTCGGTTTGCGCGTGGTACGCATTTTCGTGTACTGCGCAGATGTCAAAAAAGTTAGAAACAAAAGTGCCCCACAAAACAAAAAATAAATGTGCGCGCAGACTGGTACTGTATGGCACAGGAGGTCGACTAACGGTCGACTTATGCCCCGCCCGATTATACGATTTATAATTGTTATAGGCTTGCCATTTAAAAATGAATTAAAATACGAGATTTGCGGTAAAATGTTTCTTTTTTAAAAACTTTCAAAAGAAGGGACCACACGGCATAGGTTTGCATTCAAAATTTTTGACCTCAACTCCCTAGCGTCACCCTCCAAGGGGGTTGACAAAGTCAAATTACATAAAAAAGTAGATTTATTAACCAATAAGATACAACTAAAATTTGGTGTCTCCATCTTTATTAATAGCAAAGACATTTAGCCATACTAAGACTTTTTAGACACCCTGTATGTTATATTACTTTATCCGAAGTATTTTCGCATTTTCAAATTACACAATGTGAGTAAATAAATATATGTTATTTTCAAATCGAATCCTAATTTTATTTCCAACTAGGTTAGAGCCGTCCCTGGAATACCCCCCATTTGCAAAGCTTCAGTCATAGGTTATTTCGGCGGAGTTTATGAAATTGTGCGCGTAATTTATAATTTAGATGGCGTTTTATTTTCTAATAATAAGCTGTAAGAACTCTTACGGGGCAGTTAAAATATAAAATACATACAAACCGTAACACTTAAAAGTTTTTAGTATCAAATTTGTTGAAATATCTTCATTTGAGGTACTTTAATTACTAGCTAATATGCTCTACGTCAACGCAACCACTTATACACCTACATGTATGATATTCATGCATTTTGTAATAGCCTCGATATTTTTAAGTACAGTAATAGCGTTTTCCCTTTTATTTTCTTTGAGTAGTATTTTCAACGTTTTTAGTAAGTTGAAGTTGTGGTTAGAAGATTTTATTTTGCACAGTACATGGAATTTAAAGTTTATTTTATTCGTTAAAACAAGGTTTTATACTTTGCAATGTTTATTAAATAATCCTAACACATTTAATTATTTATTAGTGCTATTTAATAGATTATCGTATGAACTGAGTATTGCGGAATATTAAGTTAGCAAAATCAAAATACATTTCTGGATGTTTAGTTTGGTGGTAGCTTTCGTTTGAACAGCTGATCCCTGGATTATTGCAGGTATTTTAACTTTTTGAAATTTAGCGTTTTGAGTTAGTTATAGGTAGGTAGTCAGTTAGTAATATCATTTCACCAGTTTAAAAAAGGCAGTATTTTTCGTGGCATATTATGATGTTTATGTCTTTACGATGCTCCGATGCTTTTATTGTATTTTATTACTTTTTTTTAACCATAATCAAATGTAGCGAGAGTGATATTAAGCTGATGAGAATTTAATCTGTGTCAAAATGTTGCGAAGCGGATTAATAAGGGTGATAAGTTGTCCACCTAATCCCTTTTTTGTTTAGGTTTTGGCTAGTTTTAGTTACTGAAAAGTACAAAAGTTAGTTTTTCCTCACTTTTGTGTATACGTTTGCTGCATACAATTATTCTGAGTTATTTTTGCTAAACTGTTGCTAGTTTTATTGAGCTATTAGAATTTTTTTTAAGCTAATTTAGGATAGGTAGTCTTTTCCTCTAAAAAAATTCTGGTCGGCTTAGTTGAAAATTATTATTATCATCTTTGAACAGCTGTTCTCTGGAATTTTTGTGTTGTAGTATTTTAACTTTTTGAAATTGAATGTTTTAAAAGATTTAGTATGATTTCTTACTTTAAAGATAACAAAACTATTATTTTTTCAAATCTGTTACATAGGAATATTCTAGAGAGAATTGGCAACGTCACAGTGACAACTGACGTCAAAACAAAAGTGTTTTTTCTGTAACTGACATTTCTCGCTGTTTTTAATTTTTCCATGTATTTATGACAGTGGCGCGCTGTTACAAAAAATAAATTTTTTGAAGGCCGATATCAAGCTTTTTTTATAGTGAAGCTCCATTTATGAATATTTTTATTCAATCTGAATTCATATCAGGAGTTACCCGTTCCAATATATTAAATGATTTCCATAACACCCTGTATATATATATATATATATATATATATATATATATATATATATATATATATATATATATATATATATATATATATGTATATATATATATATATACAGTGACCGGCAAAAAGTTCGCAACATATGGGAAAAATTTTTATTAGGAGAGTATCGGAAAAACTTTCCCAGGGGATCGGTTCTGCATGTCCGATAACCTAAAAATCGATTTTGACATACGTCACGTGACCACTGGTATAGCGTCAAATTAAAAAAAAAATTGTTAATTTACAAAAAGTGAGGTTAGTTGACGAGATATCAAAAAAAGTTATTTGAAAAAATTGCTTAGAATTAAATTCTAGGTCCTTGTGCAAAATTTTAAGATTTTATTTAAAAAAATTGGAAAACTCAATTTTTTTTAAATATTTTTTATCGATTTACAAATTTCCGGTTTTTTTCGTTTAGATAACTTGGCTAATGTAAAGCCCATGTATCTGGATGAAAATAAACGAATGTAGTAGTTTTTTCTACAATTGACAGGACAAAATTAAAAAAAACAGGGTTTCGCCGGACGCTAGCTGTTGCAATGATTTGTATCTAGCAGCAGTGTCAAAATTTTAGAGACATTTCAATGAGATTACATTGAGAAAACCTTAATCGTCTTAAATATATCTGAAGTTCGACTTTTTGTAAAGTTAAGGGGATTAAAATAGATAATAAACAAAAAATTACCTGTTTATTTAATCGAAATTTTATAAACGAAAACCAATGTAAGAAAAACTTAAAAGTAGTCAAATTCTGTACTAACAACACAAAAAATCATTGTTTTTCCTTGGGTGCACAAAATTTAAAACTCAGTATGACCACCATTTCTCTCCATACATACTGTTGTTCTCGAGCGCAACTCTCGATTAACATTTCGGAGCATTTTACGATTTATTTGCAATACACAATTTATAATGACATTCTCTAAATTTTGTATATTCCTAAAGGGTCGATGTTTGTACACAGGGTTCTTTAGGTATCCCCACATAAAAAATCTAACGGAGTCAGATCTACAATTCTACAATTGACAGGACAAAATCGAAAAAATAGGTGTTCGCCGGACGCTCGCTGTTGCAATGGTTTGAATCTATTGAAATGACTGTATCAAGATTTTATTAAGATTTTTCGCACATAAATTTAACAACCAGGTCTATTTAGTTGTACTTAAAACTACCAAAGCAGGCTCTGAAATTAAAACAACCAAATAATCTAGTAGGTTAAAAACAACAGAAAAATGTCAAACAAATTATAATTTGTTTGATTTCAACCTATGTCATTGGTTTATGTCTCGCATCTTACTAAGTTTGATATTTTACATAAGTTTATTAATATTTTATTCCTTAAAATGGCACCCACACTACTTCTTCAGGAAAAGATAGAAATTATTTTAATTTCTGGAGATAATTACAAAAGCCATAGAGAAACAGCAGCAATTTTTAATGAGAGGCACCCCGATAAATCCCTCCATTATTCCACAGTATCTCGTCTAGTCAATACATTTAAAGAAACGGGATCGGTAGAAAATCAGTATAAAGTTTCCCATGAAAAACCGGTAACAGGTGACGAAGGTTCTCTGGATGTGTGTTTGTCGATCACAGAAACACCCCAATTAGCAGTTAGTCAAATATCGGAGATCACTAACATTCACGAAAGATCTGTGCGGAGGATATTAAAAAGAAACAAATTTCATCCGTACAAACCTAAATTTGTACAAGTATTAAAAGATAGGGATTATGACTCATGACGCCCGCTTCGATTTTTGTGCCTGGTTCTAGGGTATGATTGAGGAAGATTTTAATTTCTCAAAGAACGTTCTTTTCTCGGATGAAGCTACATTTACCTCTAACGGAACCGTCAGTTCACAAAACTGTAGATGGTGGGCCACCGAAAACCCAGACTTTGTAATTCAGAGTAAAGACCAATATAGTTTTAAGGTTAATGTGTGGTGCGGAATTTTCAACCTCAGAATAGTGGGACCTTTTTTCTTTAGAGACAATTTAAATTCAGAACGATATTTAGAATTTCTACAAACTGAGATATCTGACTTTTTAGACAATTTGTCATTAGCCGAAAGAAGAAATTTATACTTTCAACAAGACGGAGCTAGCATTCATTCCACAAATGAGGTGAAGAGATGGCTGGATCAAGAATTTGGAAACCAGTGGATAGGACGGTTTTCTGAAAATCCGTGGCCTGCGAGATCACCAGATCTGACTCCGTTAGATTTCTTTATGTGGGGATACCTAAAGAACTCTGTGTACAAACATCGACCCTTTAGGAATATACAAAATTTAGAGAATGTCATTAGAAATTGTGTATTGCAAATAAATCGTAAAATGCTCCGAAATGTTAATCGAGAGTTGCGCTCGAGAACAATAGTATGTATGGAGAGAAATGGTGGTCATACTGAGTTTTAAATTTTGTGCACCCAAGGAAAAACAATGATTTTTTATGTTGTTAGTACAGAATTTGACTACTTTTAAGTTTTTCTTACATTGGTTTTCGTTTATGAAATTTCGATTAAATAAACAGGTAATTTTTTGTTTATTATCTATTTTACTCCCCTTAACTTTACAAAAAGTCGAACTTCAGATATATTTAAGACGATTAAGGTTTTCTCAATGTAATCTCATTGAAATGTCTCTAAAATTTTGACACTGCTGCTAGATACAAATCATTGCAACAGCTAGCGTCCGGCGAAACCCTGTTTTTTTAAATTTTGTCCTGTCAATTGTAGAAAAAACTACTACATTCGTTTATTTTCATCCAGATACATGGGCTTTACATTAGCCAAGCTATCTAAACGAAAAAAACTGGAAATTTGTAAATCGATAAAAAAATATTTAAAAAAAATTGAGTTTTCCAATTTTTTTAAATAAAACTTAAAATTTTGCACAAGGACCTAGAATTTAATTCTAAGCAATTTTTTCAAATAACTTTTTTTGATATCTCGTCAACTAACCTCACTTTTTGTAAATTAACAATTTTTTTTTTAATTTGACGCTATACCAGTGGTCACGTGACGTATGTCAAAATCGATTTTTAGGTTATTGGACATGCAGAACCGATCCCCCGGAAAAGTTTTTCCAATACTCACCTAATAAAAATTTTTCCCATATGTTGCGAAGTTTTTGCCGGTCACTGTATATATATATATATATATATATATATATATATATATATATATATATATATATATATATATATATATATATATATATATATATATATATATATATATATATATATATATATATATATAAATAAGCTTGATAAAACCCCCGAAGACGTCGTAACTTTTCCTCCGATCCTTTTATTGCAAATTATTGGTTAGAGGTAAGTAGTATAAAATAAGAAGGTTAATGTGGCTATGCTGACACTGTTTTTGCTTAATAAAAAAGAAAATTTTTCCAAATGCTGTTTGTGTTCAGTGAAAACAAAGGTCTACTGCTATAAAGTCATAAAACTTACGGAAGTATTGTCAGGTTAGAAATTTATTTTTTATGACAGTTCCGATTAAAATTTCATAGTAGACAACCAGAAATACTTGCACAAACAAAGCAGACTGTGATAAAATGTTTGATTATTCTTTTTTATTGGCAACAACAAGGATAGAAAGATATCGGATCCCGTTGGGAATTTTATCAGGAAAAAAGGATTTTGCGATGACTAATCTTTCGAAATATATAACCAGCAATACTTCCACAAGCAGGTACGATAAAAATTTGAACAATTTTTTTTTTGTCTTTGTCTAATGCACTTTCGTCAACACGGATAGAAAGAAATCTGATTCCTCCGTGATTATCAGGAAAGGAAAGATGAATATTGTGATCACTAAAATATGTTCTGGTGTAAACTGTCCATGGAACTGACCAGTAGAGTGAAATATTGTTCAATTGTTTTTTCTGTCATCATTGTCATAAAATTGGATACAATATAGTACAGGACATTTTACAATGCAAATTATCTCCTTTTTAAATTTACCTATTTATGGTATATGGGAAACTCGTCTTATGTAAAAGACAGTTGGCGTAGGAATTCCTTCAAAGTGTTGCGTGTTACGTTTCTGTTACACAATTTGACAAATTACGTTAACTGTCACGAAATTCGAAAATAATTTAATCGTAATATTGGCGACTCCAATTAGGGAGACGGCAACACCGTTCTGGCCAACTAGCGGCCGTTTTGGTACTAGTATAACGGGGAATGTTTACGTTTTCTATAACTTTTTTAGCATTTTTGAAACGTCGAATTTAGTATTATTTAAAAAGTTTTTTTCGGAGTACTTAAGTATATATAAGTATGACTACGAAGTACAACAGAAACAATAGTAAAACTCAAAAATCATTTTGAAATACCTTGTGTACACAGCAGTTTTTTGCCCCCGTCGTTCGGTAAATTATGCTCAGTGTTTCGTTGATGTTAAGGCATAATATCCGCCCAAGGTGATGAAATAGTGTACCATAACAGTTTTCTAGGTTATATTATTATTTTTGTGTAACAATTCATTGTAATTCTTGGATATTATAACGTTTTTTCTCATTTTTTCCAATGAAATGCGTTGGGGACACAAATTAAGAGCGTGGCGTCCTCATCAGCCGATTTGCTAAACTACTATAACGGGGAATCAGCTGATGGCGGAGGAGTTCGAGTTGACGCTTGGAACGGTCCGAGAACACAATTTAGACATTGTATATTACTTCTTACTTTGTCATCTATATAGGGATATTTTAAGATTGTTAAGAACGTATGTCTGGGATTTGTCGGCTCGGATAATTCGCCGCGCCTCTAGCAGCCACTTTTGTAACTAGCATATCAGGGGTTGTTTACCTCTGTTTGTTTATTTATACCATTTTTAAAACCTCAGAATTAGTCCTATTTTGTAATTTTTGTTACAAAATCTAAAGTATATTGAGAAATAAAGAAGAAATGTAACAAAAACAACAAGCAGACCCAAAAATCATATTTGAATAACTCTAGTGGGAAAGTCGATTAGTGGCCCCGCCATTCGACGAACTTTTCAATGCCTGTGCATAAATATCCGTTTTACTCGTGTAAAATACTGTGCATTGACTATTTCCTCAGTTCTCTTAATATTTCTGTGTAATAGTTCCGTATAAGTTTCGCTTATTACATTTTTAAAATGCAAGATTTTTAACCTCAAAAGACCAAACCACAGACTGAATCAAGAGAGTGTGCAAAATGTAAGTTATATGAAAGTTGAGTATGTTTAAGCTCACATCCCTTTTTATCAAAAAAAGCCCTAAAAATGGAGTGACCATATCCTTAATGATGGAAGAAAATACCTATGGACAATACTAGAGACAAACCTCAATATGAGGAATATATAATAAGGTTTTCCTACAAATGAGTGACAGTGTCCTTACATTTTACACTACGAGATTAATTTATCGCTTTTGATGGAGGTAGGTAAATTCATCATTTATAACTAGTTAAGAATTGTGAAAATGTGTTTGTTAATAAATGAAACTTTTACCGTTTTAAAAGGCAATGTTGAGGGCAATGTATTACAATGTTC
Source organism: Philopedon plagiatum (assembly GCA_963971165.1). Taxonomy (NCBI): domain Eukaryota; kingdom Metazoa; phylum Arthropoda; class Insecta; order Coleoptera; family Curculionidae; genus Philopedon; species Philopedon plagiatum. The sequence continues at coordinate 65,282,302 of OZ020193.1, forward strand.
TGCGTATTCTCATAATATATAAAGTACGATTCTATGCACTATAAAATTCTATTTTTAAAAGCAAATCTACATTTTTGTACTCCGTAATAAACCTAATGACTGGCAGACATAGATAATATCTTGGTTTCTATTATAGATAGACAATATAATATTGTCAGTGTTCATTTTTGAATGTTTTGATGACCACAAAAGTCTTACTTATTATATTAGATAGGTAATTAACCTATAGTTGATTCTTTTTTAAACTGCTTTAATAATGTAAAAATGTCCCTACATGGGGATTGATACTGGAGTTATACGAAGAGTTATAGTAAATATGAAGGAACAGTAGCTGATAAATATTCTAAAATTTAAGTACCCACTTGTGATTTAATATTAAATAATAAATTAAATACAATTTTGTTTATAAACCTAATTAACATTGAACTACTTTAAAATCATCTAGTGGGTATTTTGGATTTTCAAGTCTCCTTACTTTACATGTCTTTGAAAATAGTTTTTGCAATATTTATAAATTTTGTTCATTTTAGGTAATTATGCTAGGCATGCAAAATTAAAAAGGGTTGCTACCAGAAATTACCAGTATAATCTCTGTTTAGTACAATTTTTGTGAAGCTAAGAAATGCAAGAAGTGAAGCATCAGTAGGTAAGTATGAAATTTGGTTATGAAAACGTGAGCGGGGAAACCAAACTAGTGCCTATATAATTTTATGAATCGAGTATTTTTACTTAGTTTTACAAAGTAGATATTTACAAAAAGTAATAATAAATTTTCTTTATTTATAAAATAGTGCATATATGTACGCAGCAATAAGACACGCATAGCAAAGTTTAGCCTCAGGCTACTCGAACAAAGCTGCTTGAACACTAAGATGTACTAGAGCTAATGTAGGTGAATACGCCTCGAGGCAGCCACCAAGTGCACTAAAAGCAGGTCTTTTTCAAAAGTGCAGGTTTGTTACATGCATAGGAAAGAAGGAAATTTTTTACAGCACATACATTTAGTATAAGTACCTAATTAATTCATTTCCAAAGCCAAAAATTCATTCACAGTACACACAAGTTCCCTTTTCTAATTGGTAAATAGGTGAGAAAATTGAAAAGAAATGCTTTACATACTTAATTTAAAAAACGTTAGTCTTGGCGAAAGGTTCCTTGCTTCCATGTGCATGTGGAAGAAACTAGAAAAAAACGTCTATTTTTAGAAAAGACCTGATTGTATTTTTACTCATTTTTTTTACCTGTGTGGCCTGCTTCAAATATTTTTTTAATACCTATCAAATATGTATGTCAAATGCTGCAGAAGGTTCCCTTATGTACAGGTGAGAAAATTGCAAAGAAAATTTAGTTTTTGGGAAGACCTGCTTTCAGTGCATCTGTGTGGCAGCCTTTTTAAAATTTTTGTATCAATATCAATATTATGTCAACTGTACATTAGTTTCTGGTTTTTACCTCAGATATTGTTCAATTCAACAGTCCAATTTTTCTAAACAACCCAAAGACAATTACGAGAAAAATAAGCGTCACGGGAGTTTTTGTCCTAAATATTAGCGGACACCAAGTGTATATACACCTAGTTCTGACCAATCATAGACATATGAAATGTCTTATGGTTCTCACTAACCGTGACTGGCTATACCTAGGTGTAGCCGATTAGAATAAGGTTATTAGACCTAGTTCTAGCCGACTGCGACTGGTGATACCTAGGTATAGCCAGAAATAGGTTACATCTAGCGCGCGCCTTCAATATTAGCGTACACTTAGCTGATACACCTAGTTCTAGCCGGCTGTGACTGGCCAGACCTAGGTGTATCTGGTTATAATGAGGTTTGTAATAGGTTACACCTAGGACTAGCCAACTGCTAATGGCTACACCTAGGTGTAGCCGCACTTAGGGTTCTACCCGTAACATATGTACTTATTATGAGAAGTTAATGACTTGAGGCTAAACTACGAGCCAAACTACCCCTGTTATTCAAAGTATTATAAAATTTTATTAAGTTCCTTAGCATTAATTAATTATCTTACATTTATAAGTTGGGGACAAATTCTTAGATGTTTTTAAAAAAATTCTTAATTTTTATACTCAGTACGCCACTGACTATCTTTTATTTTCACGCATTAGTAGAACTAGTTACTCTACAACTATTTGTGAAGAAATTAGAAACCTCCGGTAGGTATATTACTTTACCTCAGTGTTTTTATTTTTTTTAGGAGAATTTTGACATCGCTTGTTTCAATGAGCTTTTGTGAAGAAAATTGTGTTAATTTAAATTAAACATTAAAATAAACTTTTCATAAACATATTTTTATGTCCTGTCGATAAGCTATAAACTTTAAAAGCAGTACCTACCTATTTATTTAGTTACAATTTACATTTTTTTTTGTAAAAGCTTATCGAGACAAGCGGTGTCATATTTGGCTAAAAAATAAAAACGCTAATGTATATAATTACATATCAACTACAGAGTTTTAATTCGTAGATTTTTGTAGGGTGATAGTCCTAATGCGTAAAAATAAAAGATAGCCAGTGGCATACTGCTACAAAGAGTAAAAAATTAGAAAAATAATACAAAAACGACTTTCTTAACATTTTGCAATCAAATTAGAAATTTATTCTAAGAAACTACTCTTAATAACACCTTTGAATATTTTTAAAAATTTAAAACAGAGCTAGGTAATTTACTCTAGTTATTTTCAGTTTTTTTAATTTCCCGCTCTAATAGGGATGACTTGTAATTTATTTATTGGAGGTTGTAGATGCACTAAATTTTACTGACAATTGGATTTTCAGGGAGTAATAAAAAAGTTTTCCATTTGTTTAAAACTCTATATATATATATATATATATATATATATATATATATATATATATATATATATATATATATATATATATATATATATATATATCTTTTTTATTGTTTCTTTCTTGGGATTAGGTTCGTTATAAAAACATTTTTTTTTTATTATTTTTTATTAAAAGTCCATTGACGTTTCGACCCCTTTTCGGGTCATTTTCAAAATGTTTTTTTTATTTGGTTTGTTAAAAGACCTAAAAATACATTATTGGTTAAAATTTTTTTTACAAAAACACAACAATACGACAGTAAAGGATTAAAATTTGGACATATTATTTTAAAATTCTACGTTCTTAACAGTAAACATTTTTCTACAATTGGAAGATATTTTTATTATACGCACCTTGAAAACTATAAGGTCTTAGAAGGACTAATCTGTTATTTGTTATCAGACACATTAAAACATACCAGAGTATTTTACGTGGAAAGAGAAAAAGCCGTCGTTTTTTTTTTTTTTTTTTATAAAAAATGTAATCTATTGATTTGATATTAAGAGGATATGACTGATGTTGGTTAAGAGGAGATACTTTTTTTAATTTGCTGTAATTAAATTAGCATATATGCGGCTAAGTCCTCCTATATCTGTTCTGTCATTCAGAGCATTTTTATCTTTTTTTATTTCTATCATTTCTTTGATGGATAATTTATAATAGTTCTGATCTTTATTTAGAATTCTTGTTTGGTTGTAACTAAAGTCATGTTTTGTCTCTCTTACATGTTTACTCAGAGCTGTTGATGTGTTTTTTGTATATTTGTGTCCGTTAAGTCTGTTCTTTAGTAACTGAGATGTCATCCCAATATATTTTTTTGGACAATTTGTGCAAGGTACAGAGTATATCACATTAGATTGGTTCATAGTTGGTGTCGGACTCTTTAAGTTCGTGAAAAGAGAACCAAGTTTGTTTGTTGTTTTATGACAAGCCACTATGTTATGTTTTTTAAGAATACTATTTAGTTTTTCAGATAGTTCGTTTATATAGGGTAGTGATACATATTTGTTTGCTATTTCATCAGAGTTTTTTTTGGTACTAAAAGCGCTATTGTAGAATTTGTGTGTACGTTTACTAATCACTCTATTAATTTCGTTTTCTTTGAAACCATTTTGCAACAAAACAGTCTTAACTTTCTTTAAAATTTTGGGTCTTAGCTCGGGTGAGGTAAGCATAATAGCTCTGTCTGTCAAGCCAATAATGACACTTTGTTTTTGAGATTTTGAATGGTTGGAATTAACGTTCAAATATCTCCCTGACCAAGTTGGTTTAGTGTACCATTCTGTTATTATTTTATTATTTTTTCTAATTAGTGTCACGTCCAAGAAGCTTATTCTATTGTCTGTTTCTATTTCACTTGTGAATTGTAATTTCTTATGGAATCTGTTAAACTGGTAGAGTATTTCATTGGTTTTGTCACTTGGTAGAGCGATTAAACAATCGTCTACAAATCTCTTGAAAAAAAGTATATTGAAGTTCAAACTTTGAATGACTTTTTCTTCCAAATACTCCATGACAATCTGTGCAATGACAGAAGAGATTGGGGAACCCATGGCGCAACCATCTAATTGTTTGTAAAATTTGTCTTTGTATTGAAAGTAATTTGTATTTAGGGTTAAATTAATTGCTTCTATAAAGTTATTTTTTGTTAAAGTGGTATGTTGTTGTAATGAATTCCATTTTTCGTTTATAACTGTTTGGACAAGTTCCTTTGGTATGTTTGTGTATAAAGATATCACGTCTAGGGAAAGAAGCTTGTAGTTTTCTGGCATTTCTACTGAGTCAATAAACTTCTTAAACGCGAACGAGTCTTTAATAAAATGATTATTTTTTCCTGCTATGTTTGATAAGCAGTTTGCTAAATATTTGGACAAACCATATAGTGGTGATTGAATGCACGAAACTAAAACAAATATTTAGCAAACTGCTTATCAAACATAGCAGGAAAAAATAATCATTTTATTAAAGACTCGTTCGCGTTTAAGAAGTTTATTGACTCAGTAGAAATGCCAGAAAACTACAAGCTTCTTTCCCTAGACGTGATATCTTTATACACAAACATACCAAAGGAACTTGTCCAAACAGTTATAAACGAAAAATGGAATTCATTACAACAACATACCACTTTAACAAAAAATAACTTTATAGAAGCAATTAATTTAACCCTAAATACAAATGACTTTCAATACAAAGACAAATTTTACAAACAATTAGATGGTTGCGCCATGGGTTCCCCAATCTCTTCTGTCATTGCACAGATTGTCATGGAGTATTTGGAAGAAAAAGTCATTCAAAGTTTGAACTTCAATATACTTTTTTTCAAGAGATTTGTAGACGATTGTTTAATCGCTCTACCAAGTGACAAAACCAATGAAATACTCTACCAGTTTAACAGATTCCATAAGAAATTACAATTCACAAGTGAAATAGAAACAGACAATAGAATAAGCTTCTTGGACGTGACACTAATTAGAAAAAATAATAAAATAATAACAGAATGGTACACTAAACCAACTTGGTCAGGGAGATATTTGAACGTTAATTCCAACCATTCAAAATCTCAAAAACAAAGTGTCATTATTGGCTTGACAGACAGAGCTATTATGCTTACCTCACCCGAGCTAAGACCCAAAATTTTAAAGAAAGTTAAGACTGTTTTGTTGCAAAATGGTTTCAAAGAAAACGAAATTAATAGAGTGATTAGTAAACGTACACACAAATTCTACAATAGCGCTTTTAGTACCAAAAAAAACTCTGATGAAATAGCAAACAAATATGTATCACTACCCTATATAAACGAACTATCTGAAAAACTAAATAGTATTCTTAAAAAACATAACATAGTGGCTTGTCATAAAACAACAAACAAACTTGGTTCTCTTTTCACGAACTTAAAGAGTCCGACACCAACTATGAACCAATCTAATGTGATATACTCTGTACCTTGCACAAATTGTCCAAAAAAATATATTGGGATGACATCTCAGTTACTAAAGAACAGACTTAACGGACACAAATATACAAAAAACACATCAACAGCTCTGAGTAAACATGTAAGAGAGACAAAACATGACTTTAGTTACAACCAAACAAGAATTCTAAATAAAGATCAGAACTATTATAAATTATCCATCAAAGAAATGATAGAAATAAAAAAAGATAAAAATGCTCTGAATGACAGAACAGATATAGGAGGACTTAGCCGCATATATGCTAATTTAATTACAGCAAATTAAAAAAAGTATCTCCTCTTAACCAACATCAGTCATATCCTCTTAATATCAAATCAATAGATTACATTTTTTATAAAAAAAAAAAAAACGACGGCTTTTTCTCTTTCCACGTAAAATACTCTGGTATGTTTTAATGTGTCTGATAACAAATAACAGATTAGTCCTTCTAAGACCTTATAGTTTTCAAGGTGCGTATAATAAAAATATCTTCCAATTGTAGAAAAATGTTTACTGTTAAGAACGTAGAATTTTAAAATAATATGTCCAAATTTTAATCCTTTACTGTCGTATTGTTGTGTTTTTGTAAAAAAAATTTTAACCAATAATGTATTTTTAGGTCTTTTAACAAACCAAATAAAAAAAAACATTTTGAAAATGACCCGAAAAGGGGTCGAAACGTCAATGGACTTTTAATAAAAAATAATAAAAAAAAAAATGTTTTTATAACGAACCTAATCCCAAGAAAGAAACAATAAAAAAGATATATTATAAATGGTTCAAGAAAAGTAACAAAGTATATATATATATATATATATATATATATATATATATATATATATATATATATATATATATATATATATATGTGTTTATGATAAGAACTTCCCTCCGGGTCAAAACCCTGGCGGACCACCCTCCACCTTTTCTAGTAATATTTATAATACAAAATCTACATATATACGATAAGGGGAACCCAGAGAACCGGTTTCTTAAAAGAGGGGTAACGATTTTTTAGTTCGATTTTCTCATATATGTAGTATGAAAAAACCGTTCCCTATGACCTCCGGGTGATATATGCCTCTAGTTGTAAAATCTTAACTCTCATACCTCCAGCAAGGTTGTCAAATCTTTGGAGGATGGTTGATGCAATTATAATAAGTTGTATACAGCTTTATTTTTTGAAGATTAATGTACTTTAATGAAAATTTAAAATGTATATATATCGAATCGTTGGCATAAATATTACGTTTTCATTTATAGTATATTTTATGAGTATACTAAATGCGACATCATATGAGATATATAATAAGACCAAGTAACTTTGTTATTTTAAGCGGTTAAGGTTAAACAAATTTTTCTTTAACATTTGGTTTGACTAAAAGTAATCCATGTTTCGATATTTTTAGTGTTCCGTGAAACGGAACACTTATGAAATCTCTTCGGTGTCCGTTCATCCGTCCGTCCGTCTGTCACAGGCGATTTTCTCTGAAACTATTCGACGTACAAATTTGAAATTTAGCACAGATATAGAGTGTGGTGGCCTAATTATAGACGTAAGGTATAAAGAGGTAAATTTTATTCTGGGGGTTAGTTTCGGGGGGTAAATTGGGCAATGCAAAAAAAAATTAAGAGCATCGTGTGGGGTCTCAAATGAAAGCTTATTGAAGCATTATATTTTTTATGCATTTTTTAAACATTTTTGGGGGAAAACGCTTAAAAATTGCCGTCCCCCACCCTCATCAGGGTGGAAGGATCGCTCAGAAAAATCTAAACAAAAATCATGAAAATTGAGAACTAGGTTTGTTGAACGAAAATTGTCAGGACTGGAAAATTCTAACGCCATCAATTGTTATAAACAATTTAATTGTTTCTTTCCTTATAACTGTTAAACCATTGGTTTTAGGGAAAAAGTTTTTTGACAAAAAAATATTTCTCACGATGTAAGGAACAACTTTTGTCCTTACACATTTTTATTTTTAATTAGACCCACTCAGCTCCGCGCATAAGCGATGCGATACGGCGTTGGTGCCGTCGGTGGTGGGTAGCGCGGCATATAGACCGAGATCGGGCGGCCGAGGTTTGCTCTTGTTAATTGGGGGGGGGGGGGGGGGGCTGATGGCACGGGACACTAATTGTGCAAGTATAGCTTGCACTTGACCGATTTTTGTCAGTTGCATGCTGACGGTGGCTAAACTAAAGATGATAGAAAAAGAAAATAAGACCAATTTGTACCCCTAAGAATCCATAAAAAATTTACTTTTTTTTTTAGTAAAATAGCAAAGTTTAGTGCACACCAAGTTCCTAAATTTTAAAGTCTGCTATCTACCATTTTTAAAGTAAGTCATGAGTCGTTGAAAACTCAACGTTACAGAGGGTTAAAATGCACCGCTACTCAAATTCCTAACAGATTTTTATTACTGTATGGGTGCCATATTGCTTACTAAAAATAGTAAAAAATATTGTCTTGTTGTGCTTAGAAAGCCTATTAATTAAAGGTGTTATTTTCCCAGGCCATGCAGGTCAAATTTGTAAGTTTAATTTGTCATTTGCCTAGGTTGTGCATGAATATGTTTTTATTTTAATGTTATGTCTTTACTTACACCCCTCTCTCCCTAATATTGTATTTTAATAAAAATAGCGTATAATTCTGCTTTGAAAGCTCGTTAATTAGCTATGTTACTTGCCTATATTGTTCAACATATTTTTTAAAATTTTATTTTACCCTCTCTACTGACACTCCTTTCGATTTTTTTAAATAAAAATAATACTTTACTGTGTTAAAAATGTTAGTTTTTCTCTGGTTTTTTCGATTTCGTTCGCTGCCAGGGCCTTTTCCGACGGGATCTACAGCTTAACGTGGGCTCCGAACTACGGTCATTAGCCCTACGACAACCCAGTTAAGTCGCCGTTGTGACATACCGACAGTGGAGTGTGTAACTTTTACTCACACCCTACTAGATATCTGATCTCCTTCGGCCTGATTACCTGGTGTATTGGGTAAACGATACATTTTTCACTCTTCTTTGATATAACCGACTGACTAAATACGCCAAATGTGGTAAGGCTCCGAAATGAAGCTAGTTAATATGATGGGATATTTGCCTGGGCTGTGGTAAATATTTTTTTTTAATTTAATTTTATTCTCTCTATTTATACTCTTTAATTTTTTATATAGGTATGGGATATACACCTATACTCATCTATGTCAAATATCATGTCACTTATTGTTATAATTTAGGATTTTTATTAGTTCAGTATTGACACTAAATTGAGAGTAGATCCTCCCTCGGGTGAAGAGAGCGTTCGCTAAGGTGCAGGTGTTCCCCTTAGAAATAAGGACTTCCCATATGTAAAATTCTAGCTCGATAGGCTTGACATCGTCATCAACATGGCGCCGAGTGATGATGCGCTGTCAGAGGCGGAATTAAAAAAGTGCAAATACTGCAAAAGCAAAGTGGAAAAAATAGCTGTGAAATGTGCAATGTGTATAGTAATGTTCCATCAATCATGTGCCCTAAGAATGACGGGGTTACAGGTCTATAGTGGCAGCAAGGCCATTGTTCTGTGCCCGGTATGTGCGAAAAACACGAGGGACGATGAAGTGAATAAATTGTTGAATGAAGAACTCGGTAAAAAGGATGAAGAAATTACAGTCCTGAGGAAGAAAATCAGTGAGCTGCTGAATACGGCAATGGGAGAAATGTTTGAAAAATTGGAACAAAGAATTAACCAGGTGGAAAAAAACATATCTAAAAAAGTGATGGACGTGGAAAAAACTATCGAGCAAAAAATGTCAACACTAAATCGGACGACAGAGGTTCCAGCTAGGAAGGTGGATCCGATACCATCGGACGGAATTTTACCGACAGTGCTCCGGGACACGACGGAGGGTAGTTCTAACCAAATCGACCAGCTAAACGAACAAGCCAGTAGTTCAGATAAACCGCCAACAGCATCAATGACAGTGGTGTCGGATGACAATGACATCTACGTCAATGCCAAAGCAAATCATTTAGATAATGGAAATTTTTCCCTAGAAAATGATAAGGAGTCACAAGAAAGTGATAATATCCAAGAAATAATCCAAAAAGCCCCAGGTGACAATGAAACAGGGTGGAAAATTGCTAAATCAAGCAGAAACAGAAACAATAATTATCCGAAGCGAAATAGGCCTGAACCAATTCGCGGCCAGAGTGATGATTTTAATATAAAAATGGCAAGCAAAAAGGCATATGTCTTTTTGTCCGGCTTTGGCACTGAGGTCACCCCAGAGAATATAGAAAAATACATAAAGGATGTGCTCAAAATCGAATGTAAAGCCTTCAAAATGAAAACGAAAAATGACAATTACAAAAGTTCTTTTAAAATAGAGGTGCCTGCAGATTCAAAACAGGCAGTAATGGCACCAACCATATGGGGCAAAGAAATTATAGTCAACCATTTTCTACACATGAGACGACGCCCAGGCAGGGAATATCCAATAGGGAATGCAAACAAATAAACATAATACATCAAAATGTATGCTCTATAAGAAATAAATTAGGAGAACTTGAAGTATTCCTACATGATAACACAGTGAAATTTGATGTTCTGTGCCTCACAGAACATTCCATGAAACCTGAAGAAACAAAATACTTAACAGTGGAAAACTACACATTAGGATCTGTGTTTGCAAGAAAACAACATTTACGTGGTGGGGCAATGGTGCTGGTCAGAAATGGTATGGATTTCAGCGAGAGAGCGGATATTGTCGAGAAATCATTAGAAATGACATGTGAGCTGGCTGCCATCGAAATGAAACAATATAATCTAGTCATTGTCACTGTTTATCGTCCCCCTGATGGAGATTTTAACTTATTTTTAGGTACAATAAATGTGATTTTAGAAACTCTAACCGTAAGTTTTAGGAATGTAGTAATCATAGGTGATTTCAATGTCCACTTCAGCACGAGGAATAGTAGGAAGCTTGATTTCGTTGATATGTTAAATTCATACGGCTTTGCCGAGCAAATTTCTTGTCACACAAGACAAAATGCATGTCTAGATAATATTATTGTAAATTTTAGTAATGTCCTGGATTTTGGTACGTCTGTTTCTCAAGGGGTAATCTCAGATCACTTAGCGGTGGAGATAGGTATCAAAATGGTTAAAAATGCTGAAGTAGAAAAGAATGATTATCATCGGCCATTGACGGAGTTAGGTATTAACAACCTGTTTCAGATTTTGGCTGATGCAGATTGGTATTTTGTGAAGGCTGACATAGCAGCAAATGAGAAATGCAATATATTTATGAACTTCCTTTCTCAAAACTACAACCTTTGCTTTCCTCCAAAAAAAAAGGCTTTCAATGCAGGTAAAAATGTAAGGTGGTACACTCCAGCGCTGGGTGAAATGAGGGAACGCCTAAAGTTTTTAAGTGATCTCTGCAGAATCTCGGAACTGCCCGAGATAGTCGAAATTAAAAATCATTTTAGACGGAGCTATAGAAGGGCCGTAAATGATGCCAAAATGAGGGCAAACTCTGATTTTATCAAAAACGCTTCAAATCAGGTGAGGGCAGCATGGCAAATAACAAATGATAGTAGGGGGGTAAAAAAAAGACAAATTTCAACTAATCTGGATGCAGATGACTTTAACACATTTTTTGCTAACATTGCAAATCGAATTATTCAGAGCATGCCTCAGGCATCACAGATAAAACCTGAACAGTACCTTCAGTCTCTTACTTCTAAGCTTCGCATACCAAATGATGGCTTTTCATTTAGAGAGGTTACTTTCATCGAAGTAAGAGATGCAATAAATGGCATAAAACAAAAAACTAGTAAAGATATCTATGGCTATAGCACAACCCTTCTAAAGAGACTGAAAAATAACTTAATTAGTCCACTAACACACCTAATAAATTCATGTATAAAGGAGGGTACCTACCCTGATGCATTCAAAATGTCCAAGGTAGTCCCAATTCATAAGAAGGGTGACACTGACGACATGAACAACTATAGGCCAATTACTCTTGTGCCTGCCCTGTCTAAGGTCTTCGAACATCTCTTGAAGGCTCAACTATATGCCTATTTTGAAAGTAACAATCTATTTGCTGCTAACCAGTTCGGTTTTAGGAAAAATAAGTCAACGACGAGTGCTTTACTCACTATATTGGAGTATGTGGTTGGGGGCTTTGAGGAGTGTCAGCACGTGGGGGCGGTCTTGTGTGACCTCTCCAAGGCTTTTGACTGTATATGCCATGACACGCTCTTTCTGAAACTTAAGTGTTACGGACTGAGCGATCAGAGTGTGGGATTGCTTTATAGTTATCTGACAGACAGGGTGCAGCGGACCTTCGCTGGGGGGCGGCTCTCTGGGTCGTTGCCGGTGAGGCATGGGGTGCCACAGGGGTCCATATTGGGTCCTCTGCTGTTCCTCATTTATATCAATGACATAGGAATGTCTACGGATGATAAACTGGTAATTTTTGCTGATGATACAACAGCACTTATGAAGAGTAAGAGTCTGGATTCCCTGTCTATACAAATGCGGGACGCCATTCACAGACTGGAGGAATGGTTCAGTGCAAACAAACTGTCGTTAAATATTAATAAAACGGAGAAAATATGTTTTACTCTTAGAGATGTGGGTCGGGATGGGGGCGCCGGGGACTTGCTGTCAACAGACACGGTTAGGCTGTTGGGAGTTCATCTCGATGGAGCTCTTATCTTTAATAATCATATAGACCAGTTGGCTAGCAAACTATCTAGTACCATATTTCTCCTAAAAAACCTTAAAAAAACGGTTGAGGGAAAGGTGTTATTGATGGCCTTTCATGCTTTATTTCAGTCTCACTGTAACTATGCCCTGTTAGTCTGGGGTCATGCTGCCCAGGCAACTAGAATTTTTAAACTTCAGAGGCGAGCTGTCCGAGTGTTGGCTGGCTTGGATTTTAGAGCAGACGTCAGGCAGCGATTTGTTCAGCTTGAGATAATGACCTTGCCCTCTCTGTATATTATGGCATGTCTTAATTACATTAAAAGAAATATCAACGACTATAGCCTCCGCAATGACCGTCATGGCCATGATACTAGGTTTAATTGTGATATAAATGTTGATTATCTAAGATTGTCTAAATCATTCATTAGCACAAATTATTATGGACCTAAATTTTTTAATAGGCTCCCTGTACATATAAGGAATAAGGATGAAAACTCGTTTGCTAGAACAGTAAAAAGTTATCTGCTGGGACAGGCATTTTATAGCATAGACGAATTTTTGAATTCAAATGTTCAGGTCCCATAGGACTTTCTGGTCTGGAGGCAGTGTTCTTCGGGGTGGGAGTGGACATTGAGTCAGGTGTGATTGTTTTGGCTAGGATCATTTTAAAACTTATGTAAAGAAAAGATTTTAATGTTTTAAATTTTTAATATGTTGACTAAAAGTGTTTCTGTGTAAACTATGACTGTTATTGTGAAAACTATTTTTGTACTTTATTACTTATGACGAATGTAAGACTTACCTATGTTGAGAACAGGAATAAAAGGTAGTGCCACACTAATCGAAAATAAAAATTTTTTTTGATTTTTAATATTTAATTGTTTTTTATAGTTAATAGATAGTTTATTACCTACTTTTATTGCCTTATTTTCAATTTTGTTATGCAATGAAATTATTTTTATCGATAAGACACCCCCGGATTATTTTTAATTTTTTTGGGAAATGAAATTATTTTTATCTATAACTGGAAAAGGCAAACTTGCCAGGTTTTCAACTAGTTTTCCCTGACATTCCCTGACCACTTTTGAATCCCCTGACATTCCCCGACTTTCCAGAAAAGTGGGAACCCTGTTATATAAACATGGATCCCCAGACGCTTCTTTTTCGAGATACAGGGTGTTAATATTTTCTTTTTAAAAGTTTGGTTTTAATTTCTCGAAAATGCGTTAAGATATTGACATGAATTTTGGTACACGCCAGTATGTAATCAAAGGGCACCTTTGCGTGCAAAATCTTATTTTCTAAAGTACTTGCATCAGTGGCGTGCGTGCTAGTACGTCTTTATTTTTAGCGAAAAAGATGGCACGCCACTGTTTTTTTTTTTGCAAAATTGATATTGTTTTCTTTAAGCCCAACCAATTCTACGTGAAAACTGTCACTTGAGTCTTTTTGTTCCGTTTTCGAGATAAAAATTAACTTATTTCTTGCAATAAAAACAAATAATTAAAATGAGTTTTTTTAATATCATTTGTTCAGGAAACTGTGCTTTTTGATTTAGGCCTATAATAATAGTAGATGCTGGAAATGGCTCCGTGCTTCAATTCATGCTCTAAATCGTCTTCGCATAACTTCGGAATACTTGAGGTGTGAAAATATTAAACACCCTGTATCTCTAAAAAGAAGCGTTTTAAGAATCCATGTTTATATAAACTTATTTTCATATTTTTAGATGTAGAAACCGTCCTTAAAATTTCTTAACATCTTTTTGTAACACCCTGTATATATTCAAAAGCTAATACTACTAGTAGTAAAAGAAGTAGTATTTTAATACGTCAAATTAACCTCACTCTAGATAAAGAAAAAGGGCAAATAAAAGTTTTTCAAAAAATGCACCACTATCGTCTGGTTGCATAAACAATTTAATCACAAATTAAACTAATTAGACACTTGTAATGTGAGAGCACTCATTTTAACATCATTGCCAAAGATGACTTTAAACATCAATTAAATTTACTACTTGATTAAAAGTTTTGTGCAACCTGCTGTATGACCAGTAACCATTAAATGTATTTAAAAATTTAATCAAATTAACAGTTTCTTGTTTTTATTTGTAGATTATTTGAAATATATCTAGGACCATAGTTAACACAGATTCAAGTTCCTAAAGTTAAGATAAGACTGACAAATGTACAGAAGCATCAAAGCAATCAAAGGAAACTGCCATACATTTGTTGAAGCCCCCTAAACACCTTTTCTTGTTTTAAAAAGATTAGCTTACCTTGATAAGTTATACATTGCTTTTTTCTTTTAGACTTTGTTTTTACATTTACTCATATTGTGCAGTTCTATAGTTCAATATATGGATGTTCTCGCATTTTCTCTTTTTAGACTTATACTATTATTATAAAAAATCAAATCAGTTCACAAATCATTTATTTTTCTGAATGGATTATATAATTGTTTAGCTAAATACAAACATTTAATAATAAAAGATTGTTTATCAACTGCAGGGCCGTCCCTATACTATGTGCCGCTGGCGTGCAAACCAAATTTTGCCGCCTACAGCCAAATAAATTCAGTACATGGGATTAAAAAATTACTGAGGAAGCTATTGCTTTTTTTTTTGTAAATATATTAAAACATAAAAAAACCATTTTAAAAAACATAATATTCCAAAAAAGCATTGAATTTTAAAAAACATAATATTCCAAAAAAGCATTGAATTCTAAAAAACATAAAATTCGTAACAACAAAAACTAGTAGTGTTAAAATTAACAAAAAATACGATGAATGAAATACTTATTTTAATCATTATTAAAAATATAAAATCTTAAATAAAATTTATCTTTTTTTCCTTCATGACAATATTTTAAGAAGATTTTCTATGTCTAAATTTTCATATATCTTAAGTTCTATTGATATTAAGGCAAGAGCATTAAGCCTATTTTGTGTTGTCGACGCGACGTTCTTATAATTTTTCATTATTTTCAGTTTTGAAAACGATCGCTCTCCGCTGGCAACCGAAACAGGCAATGTTAAAAGTATCCTTAAAACAACAGAGAAATTTTGAAATTCTGAGGTTATATTATTTTTATATATGAAATTCAAAATTTATTTTGGAGTTTCTTCGGTTCCTATAAAGTTTTGAATATGTCGGATTTCATCTGCTAAATCGACAGCATAAATATCTTTGGGACAATCGGTTCTAGATAAATCTGACAATGATAATTCTAGATCAGTACAATGGTTTTTTAGCTCTGGACTCGAAATTTGTTTTAGTTCTTTGAAATTATGCAAAAATGCGAATCTGTATTCATATGCTTTTAGGAGCTCAAAACGTTCTTTTATAGCAGGGGTGGCCAACCTTTCTGTAAGATTTGCCACTTTTGAAAACAAAAATTTTGGCCGTGCCACTCATTTTTCGGAAGGCAATATTTTATGTGTATGTGTAACGTTAACGGCGGCGCCGCAACCAACATTTTTTTATGCCTATATTGGTTCGCAATGCGGGGTATTTTTTTTGCTTTGGCGAGTTTTCTACTTGGTTCATGCGTTTTGTGATTTTTTTTTAATTCATTTGTATCAAATGTTTGCGTGCCACTCTAGAGAGCCATGCCTGCCACTATGTGGCACGCGTGCTGTGCGTACTCGTTGGGCGGCAAGCAGCGGTCGCAACGGACGCTGTTTGTGACAGAGAAAAGACAGCCGAAACAGTCTTGCAATTTTGCCGCCCCTAACAAAACGCCGCTGGCGTGCGCCGCACTCCTTGCACTCCCGGGTAGGGACGGCCCTGATCAACTGTTTAATAAGAATGTTACTACTAGTACTAAATGTATAAAAGACTGTTTACATTTAAAATTTAAAACTCAGAATTACCAATTGTAGTTTTGGAGTTTGTATTTTATTTTATTTAATTTGTATTGTAAAAGGTAACAATCACATCATACACCGTAGACAGGTTAGCAACGGCTTTTGGCAACGGAAACAAATGGACTTCCCGTCAGCCGCTGGTGTTCGCGCGACGAGTGAGGGCGCCTGCAATCTGCACCCATCGTGTTTAAATCAATTTGTAGGGTTAGATACATTAATCTCTAATTATGTAAAATGTAATTACTCAGTATTCCCTTATAATCGCTCGTGACTATAAGCAAGGATATAAACCTTATGTAATAAAAATTTAGATTTTACTTCAGTCAAAGACAATTTCTTTGGAAAATAGAATCAAAAGAGTAAAAGAGAACAATTAAAAATTTATAAAAATAAAAAAAATTCCATTTTGCGGTAAAAGGCGATCCACGGGGTATCTCTTGGGGCAAAAGTAAAGAGGGTGTATGGCTTATTGTATTTTTGCCATAATATGCAAAAGGTCGGCCGAAATGGCTTTTGTAGATAGGACAGAACTTCAAAAAGTACAAGAACTAGTCAGATCCGTTATCCAAAATTGAGAGTTTCCAGCCAGAAAAGGACATCCAAAGGGCGTTTTCTTCTTCCAAATGATAGGTACTGCCTCTCTAAATACTCTTCGGATAGAATATTGGAAAGGTCGGTTCAAACGGTTTTACAACATGGCACTGAAGTGGCAAAACACGGAACGGAAAAGTTATAAAATTCAAAATATTAGCTTCTCAGTGGTAAAGGGCTATTCCACTGGCCAATTTCTGGGCTTAAAATAAAGAGTGTGTATCTTATCTTAATGCATTTTTAAAAATATATCCTAAAGGTCTGCGAAAATTTGTTTAACCACTGGCTAAACTTCAGAAAATGCAAAAATTATCATACCCGTTGACATGAATTGACAATTTTTATCCGTAAAACGACAGTTGCTGGGGTTTTTATTGTTCTAAATTATAGGTAAATGCCCCCTGAGTAGGCTTCTGTTTAAACATTATTAAGGTCGGGAGGAACTTTTTTTCCAAATGGAACAAAATTTGTACAAACACCAAAATTCAAATTTTTAAAAATTAAAACATCTCCAATTTGCGGTAAAAGGCGATCCACGGGGTATCTCTTGGGGCAAAAGTAAAGAGGGTGTATGGCTTATTGTATTTTTACCATAATATACAAAAGGTCGGCCGAAATGGCTTTTGTAGATAGGACAGAACTTCAAAAAGTACAAGAAATAGTCAGATCCGTTATCCAAAATTGAGAGTTTCCAGCCAGAAAAGGACATCCACAGGGCGTTTTCTTCTTCCAAATTATAGGTACTGCCTCTCTAAATACTCTTCGGATAGAATATTGGAAAGGTCGGTTCAAACGGTTTTACAACATGGCACTCAAGTGGCAAAACACGGAACGGAAAAGTTATAAAATTCAAAATATTAGCTTCTCAGTGGTAAAGGGCTATTCCACTGGCCAATTTCTGGGCTTAAAATAAAGAGTGTGTATCTTATCTTAATGCATTTTTAAAAATATATCCTAAAGGTCTGCGAAAATTTGTTTAAACACTGGCTAAACTTCAGAAAATGCAAAAATTATCATACCCGTTGAGATGAATTGACAATTATTTTTATCCGTAAAACGACAGTTGCTGGGGTTTTTATTGTTCTAAATTATAGGTAAATGCCCCCTGAGTAGGCTTCTGCTTCTGTTTAAACATTATTAAGGTCGGGAGGAACTTTTTTTTCCAAATGGAACAAAATTTGTACAAACACCAAAATTAAAATTTTTTAAAATTAAAACATCTCCAATTTGCGGTAAAAGGCGATCCACGGGGTATCTCTTGGGGCAAAAGTAAAGAGGTTGTATGGCTTATTGTATTTTTACCATAATATACAAAAGGTCGGCCGAAATGGCTTTTGTAGATAGGACAGAACTTCAAAAAGTACAAGAAATAGTCAGATCCGTTATCCAAAATTGAGAGTTTCCAGCCAGAAAAGGACATCCAAAGGACGTTTTCTTCTTCCAAATTATAGGTACTGCCTCTCTAAATACTCTTCGGATAGAATATTGGAAAGGTCGGTTCAAACGGTTTTACAACATGGCACTGAAGTGGCAAAACACGGAACGGAAAAGTTATAAAATTCAAAATATTAGCTTCTCAGTGGTAAAGGGCTATTCCACTGGCCAATTTCTGGGCTTAAAATAAAGAGTGTGTATCTTATCTTAATGCATTTTTAAAAATATATCCTAAAGGTCTGCGAAAATTTGTTTAAACACTGGCTAAACTTCAGAAAATGCAAAAATTATCATACCCGTTGAGATGAATTGACAATTATTTTTATCCGTAAAACGACAGTTGCTGGGGTTTTTATTGTTCTAAATTATAGGTAAATGCCCCCTGAGTAGGCTTCTGCTTCTGTTTAAACATTATTAAGGTCGGGAGGAACTTTTTTTTCCAAATGGAACAAAATTTGTACAAACACCAAAATTCAAATTTTTTAAAATTAAAACATCTCCAATTTGCGGTAAAAGGCGATCCACGGGGTATCTCTTGGGGCAAAAGTAAAGAGGGTGTATGGCTTATTGTATTTTTACCATAATATACAAAAGGTCGGCCGAAATGGCTTTTGTAGATAGGACAGAACTTCAAAAAGTACAAGAAATAGTCAGATCCGTTATCCAAAATTGAGAGTTTCCAGCCAGAAAAGGACATCCAAAGGGCGTTTTCTGCTTCCAAATTATAGGTACTGCCTCTCTAAATACTCTTCGGATAGAATATTGGAAAGGTCGGTTCAAACGGTTTTACAACATGGCACTGAAGTGGCAAAACACGGAACGGAAAAGTTATAAAATTCAAAATATTAGCTTCTCAGTGGTAAAGGGCTATTCCACTGGCCAATTTCTGGGCTTAAAATAAAGAGTGTGTATCTTATGCATTTTTAAAAATATGTCCTAAAGGTCTGCGAAAATTTGTTTAAACACTGGCTAAACTTCAGAAAATGCAAAAATTATCATACCCGTTGACATAAATTGACAATTTTTATCCGTAAAACGACAGTTGCTGGGGATTTTATTGTTCTAAATTATAGGTAAATGCTCCCTGAGTAGGCTTCTGTTTAAACATTATTAAGGTCGGGCCGAACTTTTTTTCCAAATGGAACCAAATTTGTACAAACACCAAAATTCAAATTTTTAAAAATTAAAACATCTCCAGTTATGTATTCATGGTTGCCGACTGTGTCTGTTTCATTGTCATAAAACTATGGTGAATGCGCAAGAACGAAATAAAACTAAAACGCCATATGGTATTATTCTAAGAATGATTTTGAAACTTGTCTTACGTTTTCATATAATTTCTACTGCTACGATAAAATTAATCCTACTTTTATCATGCTGCTATTTACTACTGGTAAAAGTAAAATACGAAATTTCAAAAAATAATATTTATTGAAATAGAAACTCCATGCGGTAAAAAAATATATTATGAGCTATACTAATAGATATATATGCATATGTAACGGAAATGTTCCCTACAAGTAGAAAATTTTTATTATTAATTTTACGAAATAAATGGTAGGTATTAACATACATAAAAACTAGAGTTAGCGTGAACGATCGTTCTAAAACTGGAAAAATCTAAAAGTTCCCCAAGAGGATTGGTGGTTTTTGGCCACACAATAGCGGTATTATCATTAGATGGTGATATTGTTTAAACATATCCAGCCTATCAAAGATGAGAGCATTTTTATGCTTGTCAGGCTCTATCCATCAGACAGTCAAAAATGGAAAATATGGCTTACAGCTTTTGGATACTTACAATTTTTTTTTTAAATGAAACCGACTTTACAAAAGAAAAAGCACTAAAAAGTATGAAATGCAATTTTTACGTATTTATAACTGTGGTTAATGGTAAACTTAACTTAGTTCAAAGTTAGGTAACTTGTACACAAAAGTTCTGAACTTCTTATTAATTGTTTATGAATGATTATTACGGGTCCTTATACTGTAAAATGGCGCCGACTTCAACTTTCAGAACTTCGGTGTAAATTACCTAACTTTGAACAAAACTAAGGTTACCATTAACCACAGCTATAAAATACGTAAAAATGGCATTTCATACTAGTTCTTTTGTATAAAGTCGGTTAATTTCTTTCATTTTAGTTCACCTATACTCCCTTCCCCTTATTCATCTTATCGCTCCCACTTTAAATTTGTAATGTCCATGCAATGGTATTTCTGACCTCAGTAATACCGAAAAAGACATTTCATTAATTTTTTAAGAATTTTCCACCCGTTCCTTTTGCCCCCCTTCGACACCGTATTTTTTTACATGTTATATGAACTTAGTTTTTCCGACTTCAATAACCCCGAAAATGACCCATTACTGAACAGTTTTCGAGAAACTGGCAGTCGCTCTCCTTTATCCCGCCACCCTCAATTTTCTTAACATAATCTGTTACGCAAAATTAAATTTGTTGACCTCTATAACCCCGAAAATGATATGTTAGTTAACATTTTTAGAGAAATTGCCAATCGCACCTCCCCCCCCCCCCCCCCCCCCGCGGTAAATTTTTCTAACATCGGTTAGACAAAATTAGATTTTCTAACCTCAGTAACCCTGAAAATAATATATTACTTAATATTTTTGGAGAAATTCTCAGCCGCTCCTTTTACTAATCCCTCTCCACCCCCTTGTAACTTTTACTTTAACATTTGGTAGAACATTTTTAAAAAACGTGTTTCCTAAAGTGGACGCTTCAATAAAACAAAACAGGAATTTTCGTTTATTAATTTAAAATATTATAGGAATAAGATGCTTATAAATTATTACATAAATTATCGAGAAGATACATTTGTTAAGAATATATTCGATTTGTAACAGAACATTCAACACTTAAATCAAATTCTTATATTTACACATTAGAACTGACCTAATTTTAACTTAAAAATTAACTTTAAATAGTTGATGCTTATGCAGAACTGTATAACCTGATACATGTGTGCGTGGTATGTAGATGCATCGACCAAAAGTCTTCGTCACAATTAATTACAAATAAACATTACCTGCACCGTTAAAAAACTCACGTTTGTCATACTGTCGTATATTTCATGACAAATCTCATATGCACTAGAATGGTTGACCTCAGTAGCTGGCTTAGCTCTCTTTCTTTTAAGAGGTCTAGTAGTCTCCTTCCAGGGCCCCTCCTTGTATTTCGTGATGGTAAATTCAGTAAAACCTGTTGCAGCAGAAGTTATCTAAAATATGATACATGTGCATTACACACATATTACTATTTTACATATGAGTACATAAGGTATGCCCTCTGATGTAGTTGTTTATACAACAGATGCGTTAAATTTAATGTTTAATAACTAATCTTGCCTTTGTATGATAAAAGCAGAGCAAGTTTGTCGTCTATTAGTTCTGGATAAAATTCCTTTAACCTTAAATAATAAATTCAATTTTGTGAAAAATTAATTTATAAAAAATTACTTCTTAAATGTAAAATTACACTTACCGACTTAAAATAAGTGCTTTGTTCACTAATTTTTTCATCTATCTCTTTGAGCTCTTCAATACTTGTTATTGGCAAATTGTGTTTTGCCTCGGTTCTTTCCCCATTATTCCATTGTTAAAACCTCGTCCATGTCTTCGAACTTGGTCGAGTACCAATATCATCCAAAATTTTCTTATGTGGCTTCTGGGTAATTATTATTTCCACAATTTTATAAATTAATTTAGTAAAATCAGAATCTACAAGATAAAAAAAGAATACTGCTGCAAAATAAACTAACATTCAACAAAAATCACTGACATTTTTCATATTATTATTATTATTATTATGCCCTGAAGCTCGACTTTCCTTGATATCCTCGATCAAACCCTGCTAAAAAATAATTTGTCGTCCTAACATGCCTAGACAAATAAAAGCGACAACTTTTTTTTAGCGCAATGTGGGTATTTGTTTTTCACTTTGGGAATCTAAGTGGTAGGCTTATATTGAGAATGGTTTTTATGTAATGTTCGAAATGATATACCTTAATCTTTATATTACCTGGAATCGATCGATGAATCAGGATGATTTTAAAATGTGGAAAAAAATAATTGCTTTCCTAACAGCAAAGAACGAGGCAGCCAAGAAAATAAAAAGGTATGCTTGGGTTTTATTTCAGGCAGACAGCATATAAATAACTAAAAAGGCAATACATGAAAAGAGGTTATGTCGGTTTCAGTGCCTTATATCATTACAGTGGCGACAATAGGGACGCGTTCTTTTTTACACTAGGATTTTTTGATGGATTTCACCAGATGGATTTAAGCCGACGTCATATGTGCGGAACTAAGACCGGAGGCGAAACGCAAAAAGCGATTCTATTGGTTGCTGAGCGGCCATCTTAGGATTTTTGACGTTACGCTTTTATTCCTCATAGGCCCACTTGCACGAAACTTTTAAGAATAACTTAAGTCGTTCTTAACCGTTAAGAAGCAAAATTTCCTTGCACCAACATTTAAGAAAGACTTAAAGCCGCTAAGAAATTCTTAAATTTAAGTCGCGGATTTCTAGCCCTTAAAGTGAACTTAACTTATTCCTAACCTCAATCTAACTGGTGGGTGATTGGTTTACTTTCTTTTGTGCTTTTTTTACTCTTTGTTTGCACTTTTTTCAATATTTCATTTGAGTTTTTCCTAAAATGGAGATATTCAACGACGACTTAGACGTTCTAGAATTAATCGAAAATGGATTTCCTAGAAGGATATACAATAGGTATGTAAAATCTAGGGTCTTATAATCAGTAACCATAAATTTTGAATTATTTATAGGAACACCATAAATCTTATTTAAAATAAATATTTTTTTTATAGAATGAACTACTTTGAAGACATGGACCAGATGACATTTTTCAAAAGATTCCGTCTGACCAAACCAAGTGTCCAAGCTGTTCTTCAGGAGATTGAAGATCAGCTAGAGTTTGATCATGATAGGTATGTAGGTAGTACATACTTTTATTTAAAATTAGTTTGATGAATATGGCTTACTGGTTAACAGTTTTTTTTTTGTGTTTATTTTGAAAAAGGTTATTCCAAGAAATGTTTTGTAATCTAAAATTACCATACAAAATTTTTATAACCTTTACAATGATTTTTTTCAGGAATGAAAGTGTTACCCCTATGAATCAGCTACTTACTACCCTAAGGTTTTATGCTACTGGTGCACACTTGTCTTCAATAGCTGATTTTATGGGTATGCATGAAAGCACAGCTAGTAGGATAGTGCAGAAGGTATCATTAGTTTTGTCCAGACTAAGACCGAATTATATTAGCATGCCACAAGGAGAACGCATTCTTCAGACACAGAATCGATTCTTTCAAGTGGCTTCCTTCCCACGAGTTATTGGATGCATCGATTGTACACACATAAAAATTATTTCGCCAGGTAAATAAACATTCTTTCTGTAATCATATTTTAAGAGTAAATATATTTTATTTTAAAATAAATATAACTTATCTGTATCAGTATTGTAATTTCTTTAGAAATTATATTTTGATAATTAATTATTTTGCTTTGGGATAATCTAGTTTTTACCTATCACTGTGTGATTAACTCTCATTTGATTTGAATTTTTGCTTATGGCTTTATCGTTTAATGACTTATTTCTTAGCATTTTTTTTGCTTTAGGAGGTGATGATGCGGAGGTCTTTCGCAACCGAAAAGGTTACTTTTCAATAAATGTACAAGCAGTCTGCGATAGTGATCTTCAATTCAGCAATATTGTAGCACGTTGGCCGGGCTCAGCTCACGACAGCACCATATTCAATAACAGTCGCCTTCGAGCACAATTTGAAAATAATGACTTTCCCAATTGTGTGATCTTAGGTATGAATCCCTTTTTGTATTTTTTTAGTTTTAAATCACAAACTGACATACTCTCACATTTTAGTTTTACTCTAGAGTTTTTGGAGAAATAATATCACTCAGATAAACATAACTTTTTCTGTTGCTGTCAATTTGTTCAATACTTTCTTTACATTGGAAATGAATTAGCTAATATTAATGGAAGTTTGACATAAGTCCAAATTCTATTATAGTTGGAGATAGAATATTTATTCCAGACAAAGTAAGGCAATCCTAATAAACTATAAGAAAAGCTATACCTACTTTTTGTCAAAATATTGTACTATATAAAAATAAGGGAAAAAAAACTAGTAGCTAAAAAACTGTGACGTTTGCTTTTAATTCTTTTGTAAAATGAGCATTTACCCAAGCAAACATAGTACTATTGATTAACAGTTAAAAGCCAGAAAGATATATTGATCACAGAGGCTAATGCCATATTTAGTGCCATACATTGCTGCTCGAGAAAGGGTTGTGTGATGGAGAACTTGTGAATTGATTTTTAGTTTTTTAAGACCTTCAATATTCATGACAGAATTATATTTTTTCAGGAGACAGTGGATATCCGTTAAGAAATTATCTCTTAACACCTTTGATGGATGTTCAGACTAGGGGCCGACAGCTGTACAATGAGGCGCACATACGTACAAGAAATTGTGTGGAGCGACTATTTGGCGTTTGGAAAAGGAGGTTTCCAGTTATGGCTTATGGTTTAAGACTAAAATTGGAAACTTCCTTGTCCGTTATAGTTGCAACTGCAGTGCTGCATAATGTAGCACGCAGCATGCTAGAGGATGAACCTCCAGTTGATGACAATCAGGACATCCAACACCTTAACTACTTGATAGAAATGGGAATAATTCCAGAACAACCAGGCATGGGCAACATTGATGTACGAGGACAAATATTTCAGAATGAAATAATAAATTATTTTCAGAATAGGCAACATGTCTAATTACACAACATAATTTGTAGGTCTTTCTCAGTGATTTATTATACTTATAATTTACAATCATTAGTCGTTAGGTGTGTCTAATAAAAGTAATTTTGTATATTTGTAGCTTAAGAGCGGTACAATCAAAACCTTCAACAATCACCTTTTTTTTTCTCTGATAAATCCTATTTTTTTATATAATGGTACAAAATTATTTCGTCTCCTAGGTCGCTGTACTATCTGTCTATATGCTGAAAATATTTTCCTACACTTGCCGAAATGTAAAAATTAACTTTTGTAGCGCCGGATGCCCCGAAATGGCGTTGAAAGTTCACAAAAATGGTAATTTTTGAAATTTGGATAAGGTTTGCAAATATTTTGCAGTCAACATATAGGTATATAAATAGAAAATTGGCCAAGCTCCTATGTGAAAGAGTACAGATTATCGATCACCATACGACTGGCCTGTGGTGTGGACGGTAGGCAGCAGGTGGGGAGGGGCCTTGTACTCTTTCTAGCTTATAGTCCGTGGCCAAAGTTCCAGTCTAATACCAGTATAGTAATACATTGATCTAAGATATGAGGTATTGATGTACCGTTATATGAAAAACTCTAGTTTTATCAGAGGAAAAGAAAAATAGGTGATTCTTGAAATCCTTGAGTGTACTTACGGTACTATGGTCTTAAAAAAACTTTATTACTCTAACTAGGTTTTTTTCTTCTTTTTTATTATCTATGTTAGCTTACAAAATATCATTAGTCTAGGTATTTCTCCCAATGACATTTTGTTTTACATAACATGCATAGTTTGTTCATTTCTGTAATAAAAAATTATATCAAACTGTTGTCTTATTTCAATTTATTTTACCATTTGTGGCAAAGCGTTCAATAGAAACAAACTAAGAAGTAGTTAAGGGAAAAATGTTAATTTAACCACTTACCTAACTGTGCATACTATCTAAAAAGTGACATGTCATGGCATTATAATAATGAACTCGCAGGTCCTGTACCAAATTTAAATATCCTTAAAAATAGGTAATTTTGTTGAGATTTTAGTAAATACAAAGTTCGTTATAAAACTAAAAACTTAAAATTTTGGATTAATTCTCCCAAAAGGTGGGAAAATTCGTCGAATGGTATTGTTTTTATATATTTTTTTTAATATAAATGAGACTGACCTTAACAGAGTTGAAGATTTCCGGGCTGGTAGGTGGTGGTCCAATAATTTTGACGCATCCTATATTCTTTGTAGAATCTCCAGGAAATAAAGATTTTATTTATTTATTTAATTTTACTTCCGAACGTTTCAGCTACGTCTGTGGTACAAAGAGACCTTCGACACAATGCTGTGGTAGCCATCCTCAGCGGTTTCGTGGTCTAAGTTTCCTCGTAGAGGTCCCAACGTAGACCACGTCGTGAGTAAACTTAGACCACGAAACCGCTGAGGATGGCTAACACAAACATAGCTGAAACGTCCGGAAGTAAAATTATTGGACCACGGCCTACCAGCTCGGAAATCTCCAACTTTATTGACACCGGTTGTGAAAGCCTACATTCTACATGACACTGACCTTATTAATATTTTAAAAGCAATATAAATAAAGCATTATTTGAAAAATAAAGGTCCTGTAAAAAAAAGTGAGCCAAACTATCCTCCTTTATTTGTGCTAAAAAAAATCTTTTGTATAATGTCACCACTTTTGCTTTGATATCTAAACAAATTAACTGATTTTTTGTAAAACAGAGTTTCCGGGACGTATACAGAAACTATCATTTTTTCTTGGTTTTTTTTAGAGGAACCAAATCAAAAAGTCACACTGGTAAATTTGTAATTGATATTTTGCGACAAAATTACTTTGAAGTATCTCCAATTAAAATTTGTTCTAATTCACTATAAACACCACATTTTATTACAATGACACCTAACTTAGAAATTTTACCAGCCAGCCCTTCGTTAACAACTAATTTCAGCTCGAATTTCAGTTATGGATAATTTAAAGATAAAAACACATATTAGAAACTTCCTTTTAATTAATTTAAGTAACTACACAAGTACAAAAATATTTGTGTAACAAAATATTTGAACATTATTATTTTTATAAAACAGTCTTATGATTCTTAAATATGGGAATAATATATTTTTAACACAAAACAACATAATATTTAATACAGGAATAAATTATTATTAATGCTAGAGAGAAAACATTAACTATATATTAAGGAACAACAATTTCTAAAATAGTGCAACACTTACTTTAACTACAACTACATATATATCATTCATGACAGCCAGAATGCTAAGCAACATAATACATTGTAATACAAATGTAGGGACAATTCATTTTTAAAATATAAGCAAAATAACTTTTTCTCTAAATAACATCCAATAAAAGTTTTTAGCATGGCCCAAATACACATTTAAATCATAAATCTCATGAAAGTAGAATGAAATAGTCTAAATTCTCCTATTATCATTATATTCATTTCCATTTTAGTATTTGCTACTATTGCATTTTTCTTGAAATGCAAGCAAATATTGCTGTAGCAGGCCCAAACTTTTATTTGTTAACGAACAGTAAAATATTTAATTTTAATCTGTAAAGTACATACAAATTAAAATAAAATATCTTACTTTTCTTTCAAAAATAATTAGGGAATCTGCTACAGAGGCATTTGCTTGGATCTTCAAAAACAAAATATATTAAACATAACAGTAGTTAAAAAAATAAAATGGTAAATGCTATTGGTTACACATAAACAGATGCAAAACCTATAGTGTCCAATCAACTGACTCGCCAATTGCATTATCCACGTCAGAGCCTTGCACAGTTGTTAATACTCTTGGTATGGCACTAATGTCTCCTTGCATAATTTTCTTTAACTGCTCCTCTTTAATTTTTTTTTCTAATTCCAATATGTCTATTCTTAGCTGGTGTTCTTTCTTCAACCCTTCCAATAACTCTAACTTTTTTTCAATTAAAGTTTCATATCGCTCACCCAACTTTGAAGTCGTTAGAGTTTTCACTATTGTTGGTCTTCTTCTTGACTTGCTTGGTAATATTTTTCTCTTCTCATTTTTACAGATAAACTAAAAATAAGACCTTGATATTTTTCAAAAATATAAGTCATATCCATTATCCATAAAAAAGCATACAAGAGGTGTATTTTTTTTAAAGTTGGAGGTGTTTTCTTCATCCAAATATCAAATTCTTCAGCAATATCCTAACTGTAGAAATCTACAAGGTAGATATCATTGTTAAGTTTAAACTTTCATAAAAAAATTGTTTATGAATTGTTTCATTAGTAGGACAGATGCTTGTATACTTTTTTTATAGGAAAAAAAATAAAGATATCAGCATCAAATGTACCCTCAAATATACCTGACTGTTTAGAGGCCTTTTTAAAGAAGTTCTGTTACTCTCTTCTTGGGAGGGTATTAATTCCTACAAATAAAATATTTTTTATTTACAATAACTCACTTTACTAGTTTTCTAAATGACTTACCACACTGTCTTCCTTATCATCCTGCACTAAAATCTGAATGTTATTTTGTGTCTGAGTGTCTTGAACCTATAAAAAATTATGTTAGATTACTCTCCGGCATAATGAACATTGGTATAATAGACAATATTACCAGGCAGATTACCTTATTAATATTTTGCTTTAATGCTTCATTAATAGGTGCCTTCAGCATACTCATGGAAGGTCCTCGGAATGGGTCTGAATCACATGAATTAACTGTTTCCTGAAAACCAAAATAAAATTCAAACTACCTAGGTATATAAGAGTGACATATCTATATTGTATGATACAATGTATAGCAGAAAGATGAATACATTTGAATCTGAATATTTAAACTGTTTAATTAAAATGAATAAAAAAACTCACCACTTTATCACTTGTTTTTCCAAGAGAGATAGGAGTGTTGGTAGTTTGTTCATAATCTTTGTCTAGGTAATCATCATCATATGGAGCTATGGAATCTTTTATTCCATACAATGTCTTCTCACTCACGATTGAAATTAAAATTTTGTCTGCAGCATCCCTTTCAGGTGGTGGTGGTGGTGGTCCTCCTCCAGTGCAATATATGGTTTTTTTTTCATTGGCTAACCTTTTACGGAGCTCTTCCTTTTGATTATTATAAAATTTTTTCAATGAATCTAGGGATCTTTGGGCCATTCCTGGTGCCATAGAATTAAACTCTCGGGCTACTTTTTCCCACGCTAGTTTTTTTTCTTCCATTGAGGAACTATCAGTTTTCTTGTTTTCTATGATGTGTTTCTGAGATGCAACCAATCTCAAAAGACTTTCCTTCTCAGCAAGGCTATAATTTGGTGCTCGGAATTTTTTTTCGCGTTCCATTTTTTAAAGAATGCAACTTATAAAGGTATTTCCAACCTTTTTAATTATGTCTGCCGGCTTTAACTGTTCAAAATATTTTAAAGGAAAATAAACCTAACCAAAAATTAAATAATAAATACTCTTCATACCCTTGCTATGTCTATCTTTTTTTGGCATATTGTATTGGCAATATCGTAATTCTGAACTTAAAAGATCGGTTTTATCTATTTTGTTGCTACTGCAAAGATAATAATTTCCAAAAAAAAAAAAAGAAGAAGAGGCAGTGTTGTCAGCTTGTTTAGAACTTAAGCTTTAATTAGTTAAGTTGTATTTGAAAGCTGGTGGTGCAAGACGAAATATTTTAAGATTTACTTAGGATTTAAGATATTCTTTACTAAGAACAACTTAAGTTAATTTTGATGCAAGTGGGCCATAGAGGTGGTACAAACTGTTATTTTTTAATAACAGTTCCGTTTCGTATCTGTTCCGCTTACGGAACAGTTCCAAAAACCTGTTACTTTTTAACAGGTCCAACGTTGAAACCTCTTACAGCCAATTGCACCGACTTTTTCTTATGAGACCCTTAAGCTAATGGTCTATTTAAGTACCATTAATGCTTTTCATGCTTTGCACCATTACTTATAATTAATTAATGGACCCTTATGCATTCCTTAAAGCGTTCTTAGTTAATTGGCCAAATTTGGTCAATTAAAGCGAACTTAACGGCCCTTTAAGCTACTTTTGCATTTTTTATATTAATAAAAAAGTGAAAAATTAAAAAAAAAATAACAAAGTGTTTGTGCATACGTTTATTTTATACTAGGTAAGTGTGACTTGTATTTGAAGTCCAGGATATTTTCAGGAATTTGTTTGGTTAAGTTTTTCAAAATTTGATTTTTTTGCAAAATTCTATTTAGAATATCTAGTATAGTACTATATAGCTAGCTGCTAGAATGAGCTTTATAATCTTTAATTGAATTCACACTATCTGAATCAAATATATTAATGTGTCCCTCAACAGTAAGAGGGTCCATTATGTAGCCAAAACTAATAAATCATCCGGATCGTCGCTTTTTTTCTGGAGGAAATTTAGAATCAACAGAACGCGGAATAGGAATAGTACTTAGATAGAATTACGACGGATACCTACCTATGTAAATAATTTCGGATTTCAAATTCTTCATGTTAAAAAGGAGTATATTGTTACTTGTCATGTACATACATATTATGTGTATATTGTTCGGATAAAACAGTGCGATATTTAAGTGGTTAAATTTATTATGGGGTAATAAAACCTAATTTAAAATACGGAATCGTTACCGGATGGTCACATTAATTTTTAGAATTTTAAGAAAGGACTATTTAAGTATTAGGTTTACCTAAGTCAATACAATCGTAAAGAATTTTTTTTATATGTGTTTTTTTTGTAAATCCGAAAATAGGAAGTTCCATTTTCCATTCTTAAAAAAACAAATGCCTATCAAAATAAAACTTAGAAAATAATGATAGCATTTTTATTTATCTCTATGCAAACCCGTAAGTCTTGACTGACTGACATGTCAAGGCCCAGGCTAAACCACTGGGTCTAGCAACACCAACTTTGGAATTGGATTCCTCATGGTGCAGATTGTAGTTTATACGCAGGCGGCGGCGCACTAGCACCTGCCTATGTTGAATATACCTCCAGCTCGGTCAGTTATATAATTTTCCTGTTCTCGACCAACCAAGCCCTAGGGCGGCTTAAGTTCAGTGGATACAAATGGCACATGTCGACCGGATCGAACACCCTTGCTTTGTCTGAAATATCCTCTGGAGTCCCTAAGGCTCGCCTCTCTCGCTTTACCTTCACGATATTCGCGGGCCCGTCCTGGATTGTTTTTGAGCGAACATAAGTGGCGCTGCATAGATCAACATGAACCCAACCTAACATTACAGCGTAAGCACCGCAACTTTTCGCTGACGGTCCGGATAGCGGATAAAGCTGCGAGGACGCCTCGCATCGGGCCAGTCCGAGTTGTCCACCACCCCCACGGATGTCATGCGGGTCGCTATTCTGCTACGCAATACTGACCATCTTTCCCATCCATTTTATTAACCATCACGAAGTCCGCGGAGCATACGACCTGGCTGGATCTTTTAAGGGACCACTTCCCAATAATTTAAGACGGGCTGCAATTCGTTACACCCTCCGCGAGTCCTGCGACAGCCCGCTACGTTACTTGTTCACAAAGCTTTGTCTGGCTGCGCGCTACCTTTAGTTTTATCAATTTCCCTCTTTGCTCCTTCACTAGCAGGTTTGTGTAAATGTAGCAGGAATTGATTTTGATACATTTGCGACTTCGCAGATACAGAAATGTCGCAAAAGTCACCTCGCTTGTTAACGTATCTGAAAATTTTAAATTTCGCGCGCTGCCTGACTCTGATGTTGGCAGCCCTGTCAATTCCATGGTTCGCTCTCTTTGAGCATGGCGGTGAAGACTAGTGTTGTCAGTCTATTACAATTGTAACAAATCTATTACTTTTTGGAGATGTTTATTACCTTTTTAAAAAATCTATTACCTTTTGGTTGCCAGCACCTTAAATCAATAAATTTCTCTGTTATTACAAAAATTATAGTGTAAAAAAACTTGCGAAAAAAAGCTTACGGAGTAAACGAAGTTCCAATAAAACACCGTCCGCCTGGCGGACAGGACCGTAGCTAGTGGGCAGTGCCCACTCTAGAAAATCACTGAAATCTTTGTCTTGTCTACTGGAAAGATATTACCTACATCATAAGTTTGCCCCCCCCCCCCCCTAAAATTTAGTTAACCCCTCTGAAATCAAATCCTGACTACAGGCCTGCCGGCGGAACATTTTGTACTATTTTGCAGCATGCAACGATGTGATAGAGAAAGAAAAACATAATTTATGCTTTGGCTTATATATAAATTCCAGCGTCGACAATCTTTATCTATTATTATTACAAATGC
Organism: Philopedon plagiatum; assembly: GCA_963971165.1. Taxonomy (NCBI): domain Eukaryota; kingdom Metazoa; phylum Arthropoda; class Insecta; order Coleoptera; family Curculionidae; genus Philopedon; species Philopedon plagiatum. The sequence continues at coordinate 65,314,827 of OZ020193.1, forward strand.
GCTTCTTTTTGATTATTTTTGGGTCCAAAACAAAATATTACCTTTTTGAAAATCTATTACCTTTTTAAACACGGATTTGTTACTTTTTGTGAAAGCAACGCTGGTGAAGAATAGAAGTGCTGAAATGTAAGTATCCCTAATTGATCGATTTAGGGGGGTTTTTACTTTGCTAATCCATGACAGACTGATTAAAAGTAGCCGCTGTCAACTCTAATTTAAAACGGCGAGATATCTAATTGATATCTCTCCAAAAATCAAATACGCATAGAAAAGAAATAACACGCCAAATTCTGATTGGCTCAGTGTTTCCTGTTCTGTTCGACAATTTCCATGGCCTCCTGCCTGTTCGGCACCCTGCCAATTATTTTCTAAATACCCGGTCTGGCGCTTATTCGGGCGGCCCTCCGAGGCAAATTACACGTACTCCAGTTTGGGCGTCGTTTCGGAGCCCTCGGATAATCGGGTCTAAACCCCCGAAGACTCCCAATTTTCTTTTTATTTTATGGTATCTTTCACTAGCACACTTGAGGCGTTTTTTGACGCTTCAAAACCATGTGCTCTCTTTGTTTATCCAACGTAATTAAACGTAAACAAACAAAGATAGTGCCACAAAAATCAAAACCATATTGTTATCCTTATTTGCACAATGCAGTCAAATGTAAATAAATAAAGACAACAATGGTAAACCCTCGGGTTTGGTTTGGATGGTTTTGAATCGCCAAAATCGTCTTTGGTTAGGAACCGCTCAGCTGTCAATCGGACCAGGATATAACCTTTTTCTGTCAGAAACTTGACAGACCCATCCGGAAGTCCCCCTCCTTGCCCGCCATAGACTATGCAATTCGCAGGTGGATCTAGTCAAATTTTTAGGAATCACTCCCGCCCAATCTTCCCCGTTTTTTCCACGATCCCCAACCAGGGCTCTTCCTTCTTCCCCGGGGAACAAAATCACGATTTCTCCGCTTTCTCGCGCACTTCCCGTGAGAGAGACTGGCCACCAAAACCAACCGCCCCGGATCACATGTTGCTCGCAAAGAAAATAAAGAGGGTTTGAGTTTTGAGTTGCTCGACCGGCAGACGAACGAAGAATCTTGCAAAAAATACAAATAGAGAGAAGAGCGGTTCCCATGTAAAATGAGATACAAGACAAGTAGACATTAATGACAAATAACAATAATGACATTTCAATACTAGCGCCGCCAACCGAAGGTGCATGGTGAATTAAAATTCCTTTTGGCTTTTAGTATTTTTAATGTCAGTTTTATCGAAAATGAATATTAATAAAATCTTGTTGGCGGTGCAACAAAAATTAATATATATTTTTACGAATTTTTAAAAATGGTATTTAAAGTAAAAATAAAACTCGTATGGATAAAGATAACACTATTTAATACATTTTAAAATAAACAAAACGGTATTTTAAAGTTATATTTTAAAACTAACTAATGACGAGCAATAATATACTGATTATGTAAATGAATCTTTAGTAGTGGTGGGACATCTCGAATAAAAAATAATTAATCATTCAATTATTGAAATCACTCGAGATATCTCGAGGGGTCAACTCGATCATTCGAATGATTTAGCCAAGAGCACAGAACAGGTTAGAAACGTTGAGCGTGCTAATTGGTCGCAACATTTGGTGGCGCCCTCCGTTGTATGCTCGGAAGTACTAAAGGCGGAAGCGGGACGTAGGGAACCCACCATCTGATCACTGACAGTTAAAGGTAAATTAATGTTTTGACATTTTATAACCTTGTTGTATTTATATGATGTTAAAAAATATTTTTTCTACTCATGTCAATAAAAACCTGTATTGTATGTTCAATAGTAATTTCAGAACATGGTACATTGTGGTTTACACCTTTTCATTGTGCTTCAATCACCATGGTGATTGAACTACAAAGTTCCCATTGTGCACGGGTATTTTTTACAAAGGTGGCGTTGACCGGTGCCGCGTCAAAATCTTTATAATTTCATTGACATTTTTTGACATCTTAAAAAGAAAAATATTACTAATCCCATTTTATTAACAGTAACATTCGTAGAAAAAGTATAGTGTAAAACTCGCATGGAATGACCATTTCCTACTCGTATGATTTGCAGCACTCGCCTGCGGCATCGTGCTGCAAACGTCATACTCGTAGGAAATGCATGTCATTCCATGCTCGTTGTACAATATACTATTATTGGACGTTATAAAAGAATTTTCAGAGAAAATATAAAAAATGTCAATAGCGGCTATTTGCTAAAACAAATATTTAAATACAACAAAGCATAAAATACCAAAACATCAATTAACCTTTAAAGGCAATACAAAACTGTATTGTATTTAAAAGTAAAACAACGATGTCCCATTTTCACTAGTTTTTTACTAATTACTTAATTTAGTCAATATAAATATAATGAAATTTTTATCAAGTCAACTCATAACATGGCTCACATGAGAATGTTAAAGCAAGGTAAAAGTCACAATCGGGTGAAGGTTCTAATCAGATTTCTTCAGTTCCATTAACATCACGCTGGGCTTGTGTGGAGGTCCATTCCATCGAGCATTTAACATGAAACAAAACGAAAATTTCGGCAGAATCATCTTATACACTAAGTACTTAATAGTTATTTATATCACACAAATCTGGTGCACTATTTCACTTTACTCATTAATTGAATGGCACATAAAAAAAACTCTAGATAAGTTTCACCTTTTTATTACTGCCATTTATTTTGCTGTCAGTAAAAATGATGTGCTTTCTATAGTGTCCAGTAGGGCAATCCAGCGTTAAAGTGTACTCGTCAAGACGTATACATTTATTTCCGAAGCTTAACGTAGGGATGCTACACACAACCGTATGTATACCAATTGACAACTTGTGTTATAGTCCAGCAAGTGAACATTTTCTCGTGAAATGCATCAATTGATATACGTCACTGTATTATTTGTAACATTGTATGCCTGAGAGTGGTAAAATGCCAGTCTGTAAAACTTAAAAGCAAAAGGACGCCATCTTGCTTCAACCAATCACATGAGGGATGTAAAGAGCATCCAAAAAACCTCCTGAATATGCCCGGTCTTCAATTCGGAAGTAAATGTATACGTCTAGACGAGTACCCGTTAACTCTGGATTGGCTTCCAGAAGTTACAGGTTTATCTTCATTATTTTTTTCTCTTAAATATTTGTAAAGACTTAATCAGACATTAAATTTTACTATATCATTAACAATATTGTGCTCGTCACAAAAAACACATTTCTGAAATTCATTACTGTAAATTTAAAAATCTTGTCCTCCAGACCAACAGAGTGAGCATATTTGTTAAGATAGCAGTTGCTCAGAAAGGCTTTCAATTCCAGAGGATGTTTTTTGCTGAGTTTGCACCCGACATCAGCATTATTAAAATCTGATATTGAAAAACCCAGAAATTGGCACAGATTTTAGGACTTATTCAATAAGCTGTTTTTCAAGCTTCTAATGTGGCAAGAGTTTTGGGAAAATAAAAAAAAAAAATGTGGGACCTTTGGGACATTAACAGCGGGTTGCAGAAAACTTTTAATCCAGTGTTAAATCCTAATTCAGGGTTAGAAACAAAAGATATTCAGTTTAACACAGCGTTAAATTTTTTTTCTTTCTGCAACAGCCCAAATTTTGAGCTAATCCGGGATTAAACAGACAAATACCACTAAAAAACCAAGGTGTTGTTTACTTTTTCATTTGTTTTTAACCCAGAGAGCACTTAACGCTGAATTAAACTAATTCCACAATATGGTGGGATTAAAGTCATGTTTTTTTTAACATTTTTGATAAAATATTGGTTACTTTGGCAAAAGTTTATGTTCCAATACAAGAACTTGAAAGAAAAATCCTTCCTTCAATATTTTAAAATAAAACTATATACACTTTTATTGCAGATGGGCATCTAATTTATAATAATGCTTACTCAGCAGGTACCTACCTTCACACACTAACAAAAAAATGTAGGAAAAATAAAGTTCATCATCTATAACGTGGATTTTACCAAAAAATATAACTTTCATCTTCAATACCATAACAAAATTACTCTTTATAATATTATTTTGTTGTTGGACTTATTCAAACATATTCTATTGCTAGTCTTCTATAAAAATATAGATATTCTGCTAAATTTCCTTCTGCTTACTTTTCTTCAATCACATAGTTTTCTTTAACACCTCTCTTAGTTTAAATAGCAAACCCTTTTGTGGGTTTCAAAATAATATAACAACTTGTAGAGGTAGGTACCTAGTTATTTTCTGAATTACTTTCGTCCTAACGTCGAAAATTATCTTATTTACAGCAAGTAAAAACACTGGAATGCAAGCAAGTTTGTATTTTTTGTATTAATTGTTTCTTTTATGTTACTCACGGCTCTCTCGATAACAGAAAAATAAAGGGCTTAAAATTTTTTAAAACAAAACACTGACGTGTAACCTAACCTCAAATATTTCAAGATTTAGAAGTAGCAGTGTTGCCAGCCATTACTTTATTTGGTACTGGATTTTAATTGAGAAAGTACTAAATTTAATGAAAATGCACTAGATCTTCACAAAACAGGCCAGACAATGCACTGACACAGGAGATATAAAGAACTTGTACTTGGTATAAAAATATAAAATATGTAATTCCCAATTTTAAAAATGAAACAATTACTTCCAATCTCTGAAAAAGGTAGGATCTAATCTCCGGCAAAACAAAACAAAAAATACGAGACCTGTAAAATATGAGTAGAGTATCTCTTAAAAACGTCGGATGGCATTTTCTACTAAGGTTTTAACTCAAGTGTGTACTAGCGTACCAGGGATATCCTTAAAAGGTTCTAGATCTAGTACAATTCTAGTAGACTGGCAACACTGTTCACCACCGGACCAAGGCGTGTTCGATGAATGGCATCGATCCGGACGACTTTACGAGATTTAAGCGAAATACGTAACTGAATCAAGAATGAATGTAAAACGAAATAAAATAGCGCTGGAGTGTCGCAACGAAATTTGTTTCAAGTGCTATTCAACTTTCTTAAATTTAAAAATATCATTAATGCCACAGATCAAACTTAAAAAAAGCATTTCAATTAGGTATAATTATAATAAAATTTATAATTAAAATAATAGTTTTTATTATGGAATCTTTATCTAGTTTTACAAATTTTCAGGGAATAATGAACAAAGATATAAAGTAACTGATGCAAACTTATGTTTTGAAAAATTACAAAACACATTTTATTTATGTAAATAACTAATTTTTATTTAAAAACTATTTTACATTGATGTCACCAGTAGGTATTTCTTAAGCCCATTTGTACATCAAAATAGGATCTGAAAGGTTTTTTCTTGTGACTTATCTGGTACCTGTAACAAAAAAAAACAAAGCAAATAAAGTAAAAAATTACACAATTAAGTACATAATAATTTTAATAAAAGCACTAGGTATGTTGTACAGTGTACACGTGTACACCCAAGTAAATAACTTGTTTATTGATATTTTATTCTAAATAGTAACAAGTATATGGGGATATGGGCTTTATAGGTATTCACATGATAAAAATGGTAGTCAAGTAAATGTGTCAATAAAAATTAAAGTTAATGAATCATGAGCAAAAAGTTTATTAAAAGAGAAACAGCAAAATTTTACTTAAACGAATTTGAGGTGGATGAAATAAATACTCTAGTTTGCTTGGGTTTGAGCGTGACACATGGTTATTGGTTAAAGAAATTATAATTGTAATCTATTATACTACCAGCAATTTAGGTTTACAAATTGACCAGGATACTCACCCAGACAAAAATGTTTTGTTAGCTTAACTGGACAAAAGTTATATAGTATGCTATTACAGGTATATAAACACAGAACTTGAGGTAAAAATAAGGAACAAAATTGTACTCAAAAATTTTGTAACGTACCCAACCCAACCTATTTAACTAAGATATTAATGACAATATTTTACCTTTATCAAGAAAATAACAACAAAAGTTTCGTTTCCAAATTTTTTCCTTGGCAGTAAGGTATTTCACCGAATATTGATTGTGTCTAGGATAACCTCTCAAATAACATTCATTTAGAACTCCATTCCTTAGGTTTATCAGGAAGTATGTTTTTGTGCTTTACTTATCTTTCATCAAAAGCCCGATTTTTAGGATTAGGAATTCACATTCTTGAGAAATATTAGGATCCTACGGATGTACCTAAAACAAACACATAAATGGATAATAATGTCAAGAGTATAGTAGTTAAGGAAGCTGAAAAGCAGCAAATTTTTTATGTAAAGCATTTTTAAGGCAAATCTTAAAAATTAACAGAAAAATTATACAAATTTTGCTGGGCCTATGTATCTGTACGGTATTTTATGGTTCAATGGTTTCATACAACTTACCTTATACTACATATACATATGTTCAGAAGTTCATTTTCTTCTATATTTGTGTAATTTTCCTATTCGCTTTGCCTATTTTCCCAAAAAATTTTTTTTTATTCAAAATAACCTCGCTTTAACAAGAAATACAAAACGCTTTGTTGACATTAAAATCTGACGTTTATCGTACGAGTTTTCCCGAAACTGCGACCGCTTCCAAATCTAAAAGCCGATGTTAAGCGATTGCTGTTTCAAGTAGGCCTGGGCCGGCTTTGATTAAATCTTGGGCAACTTGACCAAAATTTAACACCGTGTTAAAATTTAACACGGTGTTAGTTAATCATCCTTTCTGCAACCCGCCGTTAGTGTAATAGGAATTCTTACACAATGGATATTTACATGAGTACTAAACTCTGCTAAACGAAGAAGCTGCTATGACTGCAGCCATATTAGAGAAAATACAGAGACAGTAAGATTGGGTATGGGTGGCAAACTACAAAATTAATTTTTCCGACAAGCAGAAAAAATATAAATCACATTGAATGTTCTGGAATTAAAATCATCTAAATAAACTGCTGGCCAATTCAAGCGGGACAAACTAAATTTTTGATAAAATTTAGAGTGGAATATTTTCGAAACGAAAAAAGATTTTGATTTAACTTTTTCAGTATGTAATTGAATAGTTCTTCTAGTTTTTATACTTCAAGGCACTATTGCTAGCAGTCGCTGCAACTCTATTTTACAGGGTGTTAAGTGAAACCCTGACTTTTTTGGAAAAGTTATCCAGTTCCGAGAATCTAGGAAGAATTTTTTTTGAATTTTCTTTTCATACTAAAATGATCCATGGTCAAATACAAAAAAACAATTTCTCCGGATTTTCTCTATTTTCATTTGTTTTCCGTATACAGGGGTTAGTCGAAATTATCGACTTCTTCTTACAAAGGAACCCCTAATTTGGCCGTTTATTCACAAAAAGCGAAAGACCAAGTAAATTTGTAGTTTGAAGTAGTCCAGCTAACAAAATTAATACAAATTTTTGTACAGGGTGTAGCAAGTTTGGATCACGGGCTAGTAAATTATTATTTTTTAATTTCTACTACTTTTTCCTAAGTTAACTATTAATTATCACGTGCTACGTTAAAGGGTTAAAATTTGTTAGGTCCGATAACAGTACTGGTTAGAAAGATCCTTTTTGCCCAAACGGGTTTTTCATTTTTTGTCTAGTCCCATTTTTAGTGATTAAACGGCTCGCATTTTGAACCTAACTTTTTGCAATTGCATCCATGAACGATTGAAGTGAGAGTGCTTTTTTGGTGGTACATAATGAATGTTTTATCCAACCAAAAAACATGTAGTGGCCAAACAGCTAATGATGCTTATTCGAAGAATTTTTTAGCATTATACAGGGTTGCAAAAAATATACCACCTATACTTTATATGGAAGTCATGTGATTTTCAAATTAATTGAATATAGTCCCAATTTTCTTGGAACTTTTTGCCGAAACTGTTTTTGAATTTTTTTGTCTGGTCCCATTTTTAGTGATACAAATGGCTTGGGTTTAAAACTTAACTTTTTGCGATTGCATTCATGAACTATTGAAGTGGACATCGTTTATTGGTTTAACCAACCAATAAAAAAGTGTCGTGGCCATAGAGCTAAAGATGCTTATTCGCTGCTTTTGTCCGCGTTTGCCCAAAACATATCACCTACATTTTATATGAAAATCATGTGATTTTAGAGTCCTTTAGGTATTCATAAAGTTCCTTTTTGCTATATTAATAATTATTAAAGAAAATGTCCTACTTATTATTAATAAAATCTAGTAACGATACAGATAAAAAGAATAATATTCATTCGGAACTTTTTCACATTATACAGGATTGTGCAGAAGTTACTACTTATAATAGAAGCCACGTGTTTCTCGATATCTTTGGATTTTCGTAAACTTCGATTATTCATTATAAAAGAAAAATATTTTACCACTGCTCTAAAAAGTCAGTACATGGCATTGAGAAATTTTAATTAATAAGAAGTGTCTTAAATTAATAGTCACGGAGTACATTTTTCTCGTCAAAAATTGGAGATGGATAGTGAATTCAACTGAACAAGTTATAAAATTCTGTATAGCGTAGTTTTTAGAAGGTATAGAAATTTCAGAAGATTTAATTACTTTTGAAAGTACTCGAAAAGATACGTAATTTTCAAATTTAGTAGTTATTTTTCCCGGCATTACTTTAGGAGATCCAAAATGTAAATTTTGGTTGTTACTTTTATAGGTAAACAGAAAACGTTTTAAATTATAGAACATTTTTTTTACTTGAAGGTATTATAAAAACTTGCAACTAACGAAAACAAAACAAATCTTAATACCTAGTAGGACCTCCCCTTACATTTATTATCTCTTGGCATCTTCGAGGCATGCTTATTACCAAATTATTGACAAATTCTTGCTGAATATTTTCCCACTCCTGAACAATGGCGTCTGCAAGTTGTTCTAGAGTCTGAGGAGGATCTTCCCTAGAACTTACCAATAATTTCAATTTAGACCAGACGTGTTCGATAATATTCATGTCTGGTGATTTTGCAGGCCAGACCATCCTGGTAATATTATTAGCTTCCAAAAACTCTTGCACAATGCGTGCTCTATGAGGTCTGGCGTTATCGTCAATTAGCACAAAATCGTTCCCAAAATTGTTTGCAAATGGTAGAACGATATTGCTTAAAATTTCGTCCCTATATACCTGACCGTTAATGGGCTCCAATGTTAAAAAAAGTTCCGTTTTGCCATTAAACATTACACCACCCCAAACAGTAACGCCTCCACCACCAAAAGGTTCCTGAGGAGCCATATTCTCCTCCATATACCTTTCGCCACGTTCACGCCAAACTAATATTCTGCCGTCCGAGTGAATTAAATTAAATCTTGACTCGTCTACAAACATGCAGTTTTCCCAGTTATCTAATGGCCAATTGCGATGTTCATATGCCCACTGGAGACGTCTTCGCCTATGCTGTGGTAGAAGTCGCACACATTTAGCACGTCGCCGAGCTCTAAAATTAAAATTTTGGCTTAAAAATCTGTAGTATAGGTGTAGGGAATGAACCAATAAATAAGCCAACAGTAGCTTTTATTATACTAAAATGCAAAATTAGGTCAATTTTCATAACGTTAGTTCTAGGGAAGAACTAAGGAACATTACGCTGCAAGCACAAATAATGTGTTTAGGGTCGCCTATCAAAACTTTAATTTATGAACAACTTAGTTCAAGTTTACATTTATAATATCGGTGCGCAAAATCCAAGATTCACGCCTCAGCTGACGTCGATATTATAATAGCCGACTTACTAAAATGAAACACTAAAAATATTGGTACAAAAAATAAGATCTCATTTGAAGTAACTCACCTTAAGTTATTATTGTTTAAAGTTCTTCTAATGGTCCTATTGCTCACACGAATGTGTGTTCTTGCTCTGAACTCCTGGTTAATTTTCTCTGATGAAATTTTTCGCCTTCGACGAGCCTCTCTAACCAACCATCTTTCATCTGCAATGCCGACTTTCTTTTGGCGACCTCCCCCATAACGATAGTTTGCACTTCCCGTTTCGTGGAAGCGTTGACGCAGTCGAGATATTGTACTTCGCCCAACCCCGTACATATCCGCAATAATACTAATTTTTACCCCATCTTGTAGTAAACGCAAACAATTAGCTTGTTCTTTTGCACTTAATCGAGCCATTATAAAGGATAATAACGCACCAATTCAAAGAAGAATACTTTGTTGCCTTGGTAACTGTCAATAGCAAAGAAAATGTTTTATTTTTTGGCCTACTAGATCTTTTGACTAAGAAATAGAAACGCCGCTAAATTAACAGAAATCCACCTGCAAAGTATAGGTGGTATATTTTTTGCAACCCTGTATAATGCTAAAAAATTCTTCGAATAAGCATCATTAGCTGTTTGGCCACTACATGTTTTTTGGTTGGATAAAACATTCATTATGTACCACCAAAAAAGCACTCTCACTTCAATCGTTCATGGATGCAATTGCAAAAAGTTAGGTTCAAAATGCGAGCCGTTTAATCACTAAAAATGGGACTAGACAAAAAATGAAAAACCCGTTTGGGCAAAAAGGATCTTTCTAACCAGTACTGTTATCGGACCTAACAAATTTTAACCCTTTAACGTAGCACGTGATAATTAATAGTTAACTTAGGAAAAAGTAGTAGAAATTAAAAAATAATAATTTACTAGCCCGTGATCCAAACTTGCTACACCCTGTACAAAAATTTGTATTAATTTTGTTAGCTGGACTACTTCAAACTACAAATTTACTTGGTCTTTCGCTTTTTGTGAATAAACGGCCAAATTAGGGGTTCCTTTGTAAGAAGAAGTCGATAATTTCGACTAACCCCTGTATACGGAAAACAAATGAAAATAGAGAAAATCCGGAGAAATTGTTTTTTTGTATTTGACCATGGATCATTTTAGTATGAAAAGAAAATTCAAAAAAAATTCTTCCTAGATTCTCGGAACTGGAAAACTTTTCCAAAAAAGTCAGGGTTTCACTTAACACCCTGTAAAATAGAGTTGCAGCGACTGCTAGCAATAGTGCCTTGAAGTATAAAAACTAGAAGAACTATTCAATTACATACTGAAAAAGTTAAATCAAAATCTTTTTTCGTTTCGAAAATATTCCACTCTAAATTTTATCAAAAATTTAGTTTGTCCCGCTTGAATTGGCCAGCAGATGTTTTAAATATTTTTTTTTTTTTTTTTTTTTTTATTGATAAAGCCTGCGGCGTTTACTGTTATTAAAACTGGTCTGCAAGACCAACCATTAATTTTTCTCTAAATTCTTAAAAACTAAAATCCTTATATACTAAAGTTCACCCAATGGAGTCCTAAAGGTTTATCTGTTGTGACTCATGGCCATGGCACTTAGCACTCACACACTTGCGCACTGTACTATGTTTTCAAAAGTCTATACTAGTTCAAAGGGCTTGGTCCTCTTCAGCCTTCTAACTAGGTCCTGGTTGTCAAGAAGCCTAATGGCTTCGACGTTAACGTGCTGATGGAGTCGAGACTCGTGCTTGATGGCAAATCTTCTAATTTCACTAGCGACATACGGGATACCAAGATCGCGATGTAGGTCACTATTTCGTATGTACCACGGTGCACTAACTATGTTCCGTAATACTTTATTTTGGAAGGTTTGGATGCGTTTGATGTGGCTCTCCTTGGCACAGCCCCATAACTGGATGCCATAAACCCAGACTGGTTTTAAAATCTGGTTGTATATCATGATTTTACAGTGTATTGACAGCTTAGATTTTCGTCCCAAGAGCCAATACAACTGTCTATATTTGAGCCCTAGTTCAGTGCGTTTAGTTCTGATATGTTCCTTCCATCTTAGTTTCGCATCTAAGGTCATCCCCAGGTATTTGGCAGTATTTGCATAGGGAACTATGATACCATTTACGTTAATTGGTTGATGATTGCATATTCTTTTGTTGGTAAAGTTGACACAAATAGATTTTTGCTCATTAAGCTTAATCTTCCAGTCTGTGGTCCAATTGTAAATCTGGTCGCTAGCATGTTGGAGTTGTCTGGTTATTGCATCTAGGTCTGTTCCTACTGCTAATGCAGCAGTGTCATCAGCGAATGTAGCCACAGTTACATTTTCTATTTGTGGGAGATCACAAGTGTACAGTAAATAAAGGACGGGTCCCAAGACGCTTCCTTGAGGCACACCTGCTTTAACTTCCTTCAGTTTGGAGTATTCATCCTCCTGTTTAATTCTGAACACTCTATCTGTAATGTAGGAGGTTAGCAACTCTACATATTGTTTTGGTAACATTCTGTTTAATTTGTTAATTAGCCCTTTGTGCCAAACTTTATCAAAAGCTTGAGCTACGTCAAGGAAGATAGTTGAGCAGATTAGCTTTTCTTCTAGTGCCCTTTCTATGATGTCTGTTATTCGATGGACCTGGTCTATCGTGGAGTGCTTGCATCTAAAGCCAAATTGATGATTTGGGATTAGGTTACTGTTCTCTATTATAATCTTAAGTCGTTTTAAGAAAAGCTTTTCAAATAATTTTGAAATAATTGGTAGTAGTGATATGGGCCTGTAAGATTTGGCTTCATTCGGTGGTTTGCCTGGTTTTGGTAGCATAATGACTTCAGCCACTTTCCAGACGCTAGGGACGTGTTTTAATCTAAGTGCTGCATTAATTAGGTAAGTCAGCATAACTATACCTTTTTTTGGTAGTTGTTTTAAAATTTCTCCTGTTATAAGGTCAAACCCAGGGGCTTTTTTGGCGCTTAAATTGTTTTTGATTTCGTTCTCTACTTCTTTAGGAGTGACTAGTGCTATTTCATTCTCTTGGATATTCACAGACTCTTCCATATTGACATTGGACTGGATATCATTTGGCTGAAAAATTTCGGCTAGATGTTCTGCAAATGCTTCAGCCTTTTCCCTATTATCTCTTGCCCAAGTACCATCCCTTAATTTGATGGGTGGCATTTGGGTGATTGGCCTTTTGAGTTTTTTCGTTGCCTTCCATAAGGAGAAATCCTTGTCTTCATCAGCTGATAAATTTTCTAGGTAGCTGTTTATAGATTCTTCTCTAAGTTTTTGTATTTCTCGTTTAAGTTGTTGAGTTTTGTTGTTAAGAATATTTTTGTCCGATGGATCCCTAGTGTGTTGCCATCTCCTTCTGGCTCTTCTCTTTTCTTTGACAAGTTCTCTTATTTCCATTGGATAGTTGTTTCCCATTGTTTTTTGAGTGTACGCCTTTGTGTTGTCCCAGGCTATTTTTTGTATGATGTTGTTGAACTTTTCAGCTGCTACTTCTAATTGTTCTTTGGTTCTTAATTGGATTTTAAGGATAATTTTATTTTCCAGTTCATTTCTAAAGCTTTTCCAATCAGTAGTTTTATTAACCAAAGTTGGCCTATTTTCTTTTCTAATTATTTTCTCGCTCAAAGTTAAGATCACAGCTGAGTGATCGGAGTCTAGGTCAAAATTATCTTGAATATCAATAAAATTGGGTGACACTTTTCTTGATATAAAAAAATCTAATAGATCTGGAATTTTATTAGTATCTGTAGGCCAGTATGTTGGTTTACCAGTAGTGTGAAAGTTGCATCCGGTTTCCCTTATAGCTTCCCTAAGTTCTTTACCTTTTGTAGTTGTTAATCTGGATCCCCAATCCATGTGTTTCGAATTGTAGTCACCTCCCACGATGAATCTGTCTCCCAGATGCTGTAGAAAGTTTTTATAATCCGTTTTCTTGAGGTTATACCTTGGTGGACAGTACACTGCAGCAACAGTCAGTCTCTGTTTGGTTGTGTTACTTGTTTTAATTCCTATTGCTGTTAACTGAACTTCTGCACTCCTAATAGGGCATTGTTCATAATGATTAATGCTATTCTTTATTATAACAGCCGTTCCCCCACGTGCCTGATTGTCGGGATGAATCGTTTGGTATACTTGGTAACCCTTTATTTTTAGGTAGGTCTCATTTGTTGAATGTGTTTCTGAGACCAGACACACATCAATACTTTGTGTGTTGAGAAATATTTCTATTTCTTGCATTCTGTTTTGGATGCCATTAGCATTCCAAGTTGCTATTCTTAGATCTTGTTGATGCATTATTGTTTTTCACGAGTTTTGGTTTCCAGTCTGTCTAACCTTTCTGTTTTAAATATGATTAAGAAAATGATACTTACCAAATTACAATATCTGATTTGACTATTTACATCTGCAATAAAAAAAGTTTGATTAAAAATCATTCTTTATGACACAAAGACCACAAAACAGAAATGGTCAAATTCACTATTGCCAACTTTCATCATTTATTTATTATTACGAAATTATGTTCACTTAAATAAACCATATAATAAATAAATAAATTATTAATATTAGTCTAGTCTTCAGAGCATATTGGTATTGGAAATACATTCGAGTGTTTATTATTTTTGAATGTTCACAGGATATTTTGCTGACCGACTTGCTGATAACTGCACTTTAAAATAACAAAAAACGAAAAAACTGTATATTTTAAACAAACTACACGTACAATTTAAAATTAAAAATACCTGGAAAAATGTATGTTTACTAAACTATGGAACAGAATACCATGTTTCAAGACATGTATTCATAATAGGCTATATTTTTCTTTAATACAAAAGAACACTTACCTGAAAAAGTAATAAAGCCGTAATTTGCTTTTCTAAGCCGATGAATTGTCATTAAAATCACACATAAAATAATTTACATCTTTTCACAAAATTATAAAATGGCTGATGGACAAGACGAAGGCGAGGCAATCGAGAATAAAATAACCCTGATTGGTCTAATTTTGACGTATCTGTTGTCTGTCGAATGGAAGCAAGGGCCTCTATGGTACTTTCGCTAACTAAATGTGACAAGTGGCAGCTGCGATAATCCGTATTTAAAGTTTCAGGGCCATGGCCAAGCCAAGAGGTTATATCGCCTTTTGCCTTGTCGAATGACGAGACGAAATACGAAATGACGCCGCCGCCGACCCGGCACTCGACGTGGCTCGGGCCGGGGCCAAGATGATATTATTTCGAATGATGTTTCGATTCGTCATTCGCATCATTGGAGACAGCGGTTAGTAGCATGTTTTTTTTTTAATTCGAATGATTGTTTCAAATGATCGATCATTATTAAAATCATTGATTATTTGATTCATTCGATTATTCCCAACACTAATCTTCAGAGAGGTGTTCGTGTCAATGTACCAGCATCAATTAGGCAGCTGCTCAATTTTTACTACTATTACATGTACATTACAAATAACAAAATAATTTTGTAAAAATCTATCCCCAGCGTAATAATTTATAATTTGTGGCTATATTTATGTGATACCTGGTAGCTTACCATATAAATATAAACACCCCTCTGATAAAATGTACGCAACTATTTATCATTCAACATTTATCAATAATATAAAATATTTTTGTGTTATATAAAATAATCTGTTTGACCAAAGTTAATCAAATACACAGCTTTGCCAGCACTTCGTCTTTCAATACTTCCTATTATAAACAATGCCAATAAATCTATTGAAAGTAAACAATACCTATTAAATATTTTTATCAATAATAGAGTATCTAAATTTAATTATGTCCATAATAATTCTTCTGTCTTCTAGCTATTGTAGTACAAAAATTTGTAGTTTTTTTATTGTTACTTGTTAAATAATATACATTTTTAAAGGAAGGGAGAAGGAAGGAACTTACAAAAAAAATTCTTTTCCTTTCAATGACACAAGATATTGCAGCACTACCTGACCTTCTGTCAATACGTGAACTTAATTGAACATACCTGCAGCAGATATTTAGAAAATCAAATTAATAAATCCACAATAAGAGTTCCATACAATTAAAAAGGATACAAGTCTTGTGAGTTGTCGCATTAGTTCAGCATCTAAGATGACCCATGTGCTCTTTTTTCGCACTGCATGAACAGCTGAAATTTTTATTGAATTTACTTTAGAATACAGCAAAAGCAAATAAACTTTATTAACATGGTTTATTAAACATGTTTCTTCAGATTCACTAAAAAGGTTTAAGATTTAGTACTGGTTTAAATTAAAATCTTCTAGTTGATCAGTTAGGTTTTGACAGCTTTTTGTCCTGTCATTGTCCATAAGTCGTCGTTAAAAACTTATAACTTAATCTAATATTTCAGCGATTTGCTTGGTTTCCACATGATTCTCATCTTGGAACGTGCTGCTAAAATGAACTTAGTTCTATTATTGTGGAAAGTACACACTAAAATTGACCTTTTCTTTATAGATTTGTGGAAAAGCTCAGTAACAAATTCATAGTATACCTAAAACTTAGTTGTTTTATTATTGCGCTTGTCAGTTTAAAACTTTTAGTTGTCAACTTAGACCAGTCTAGCGTTGCATTTAGCATATAAAAATAGTAAACAAAAACAGTTTATTGGTCCTTTTACTTTGCTAATCATTTAAGGTTAGAAACTGAGATTTAAACCACAATTTGCTGTAAAGGGATGCATCCCACCTATGTATTATATGTACGTAAACTCAAGCTAGTCATCGATCACCTCTCGGTGTGATTTTTCTTATGTTAAATGGGAAATCTACATTAACTTTATGTGATCTATAAGTCAAATGATCTGTTCTACAAAATCTAGTAATCTATACCGTATCCATTTACTTTTGAGAATGATGACAGAAACCCATTTTACAACGAAGATATCAATTATGTCTCTCTCTCATGTTCTTTCTCTCTCGTCTTCTTTCTCTCTCATACTCGTAAAATTTTTAAAGCTGGTAGAAAGTTAGGTTATGTGAAAGATTAATATGACATATTATTTGAAGCCTGTCCCATGATATAAGTTGTTTTTTCAGTTTACAAATATACTTAAAAAGTTTATATAAAGTATTCGCAGCTTAAATTCCTGTGTTCTATGAATCTGGGACTGACTAACAAATATTGAAATATTACGCAAGGTACATATTTGTTCTCCTTTACATTACTTGGACCGGGCGTTATGGGAATGAGTAACAGGAACACGGACCCGATATAAAGTTGAGAATAGTGGGCATTACAGAAGATTTCTTTAGTTATTGAGAAAGTAGTGAAAATTGCGCCCTAGAAGCGTTTGATTTCAGTTTAAAGCAGAAGTCACAGTGCCATTACAAAGTGTATCTAGCCTTCTGAAACTAAGACTCAACATTCACAGTTAAAAATTGTGAAACTACTTGGTATAGCTATTCGATTAAACAATTTTTATCGCGTCTTTAACTTACACAAACATCACTGTTCGCAGGTAGGCTATATTATAGATCCATTTTCATTATATATCGGAGAATAGGGAATATTTTTAACCTTATTATAAATTGTTTATCCTAATAAAAATATTTACTCATTTTTGAAATTTTTCCTTTATTTATTTAAATACTTTTCCTCCGATCCTTTTATTGCAAATTGTTGGTTAGAGGT
The DNA here is from genome assembly GCA_963971165.1 of Philopedon plagiatum. Taxonomy (NCBI): domain Eukaryota; kingdom Metazoa; phylum Arthropoda; class Insecta; order Coleoptera; family Curculionidae; genus Philopedon; species Philopedon plagiatum. The sequence continues at coordinate 65,332,194 of OZ020193.1, forward strand.
AGTATTGTTATTTGGGTAGGAAACAATTTTAAATGCTATAAAATAATAAGGTTAATGTGGCTATGCTGACACTGTTTTTGTTTAATAAAAACGAGATTTTTGCAAATGCTGTTTGTGTTCAGTAAAAACAAAGGTCTTTTGCTATAAAATCATAAAACTTACGTAAGTATTTTGTCAGGTTAGAAATTTATTTTTTATGACAACTCCGATTAAACTTTCACTATAGGCAACCAGAAATACTTGCTCACAAACAACGCCGCCTGGGATGAAATGTTTGATTATTCTTTTTTATTCGTAACAACATCGTTTTTATTTGTCTTTTACTAATGCCCCTTTTTGCTAACAAGGATAGAAAGAAACCGGATTCCTCTGGAATTTTATCAGGAAAAAAAGAATTTTGCGATGACTAATCTTTCGAAGTATATAATCAGCAATACAAACAAAGAATGTACGATAAAAATTTGAACAAATCATTTTTTCATTTGTCTTTGTCTAATGCACTTTCGCCAAGATGGATAGAAAGAAATCTGATTCCTCCGTGATTATCAGGGAAGAAAAGATGAATATTGTGATCACTAAAATATGTTCTGGTGTAAACGGTCCATGGAACTGACCAATAGGGTTGATTCTTGTTCAATTGTTTTTTCTGTCATCATCCTCAAAAGTAAATGGATGCGGTATAGTTCATGCCTACATCCATTCAAAAACAACTTTGTAATATAATTTAGAAAATATGTCAATGACCTTATCTCTTTATACTGGGGTTAGATTTTAATAATAAAACTTATGTTTTTATCCAACTTTAGATGAATGTGATATTTACTCACCTCAAATTTAAAGGAAACACTCCCAGTGGGAGTGATACTCTACAGATTAAAAAAGGATACAGGTACAGTTTACCCGCTCAGATCATCCATGTCTTCTTCATTCGTGCTGTGGGAATTGCTGAAATTTTTATTAAATTCGCTTTCGAATAAAGTTAAACAAAATAAACTTTATCAATATTTATAATCCCTAACTTTAACAAATGCATTAAACAAAAAAAGTGTATTAAAAGCAATATGGACACCAGATTTACATATGTATAGTATACTGATATACCTTTTATGAAAGTTAATTTATTTAATTTCAAATGAAATGTAGCATAAAGTAACCCTTATGTTTTTACGTAATATACACCTTTACTGACAAAATATATTATATTTGAAATATCTATAAAAATCCGTCATAATAAAATTAGCCTATATAAAATATTAACTTTGGAGATTAAAAGATAGGATTTTTTTCCTGAAGTTTTAAAAGATTTTTCTTATTTTTGGATTACAAGACCAATATTTTATCTAATCAGGGAAACGATTCAAGAAGCCAATCTTAGGACGGCGGTTAGCTTCGAATTTAGACTCGCCCATAAAAGATTTTCATTTTAAAGATAAAATTGTTTTAGATTATGTTTTTTCTCACGTAGGACCTGGAGAATGTCCTTATTTAATGGTAGACATTTTGGGGTTAAATTTTTATGGACTTTTGGATTCAGGGGCAAATAAGACGTTTGTAGGAGGTAAAGGCTGGGATAAATTAAAAGCTTAGGGGTTAAATTGGATGTCAATAGGAAAGCGTTGTGTACAATAGCTGATGATAGTTCATGTGAATGCATAGGTATTGGCGATTCAAATTAGGGAGCTTGCAACACTGTCTTGGCCAACTAGCGGCCGTTTTGGTACCAGTAGAAGGGGCAATGTTTACAATTTTTGAGCCGATTTTTAATCTTCGAAATTAGTTTTATTTCGTAAATTATTGATGAAGTGCTAAATAATATTTAAATATAGGGACGAACTGCAACAAAATCAATAAAAAGAACAAAAAATCATTTTGAAATAATCCTACCAGACAAGCAGATTTGTAACTCTTCATTCGGCGAATCAATATTAGTGTTTCGTTGATGCAAACGCATAACATCCCTCTTGGGTTGTAGAATCCTGTGCGCCGACTATTTTCTCGTCTTTTTTTAATAGTTCTGTATAACACAAGTAAAAGTTTTGAATATTAAAAGGTTTTTTCCTAAGCTCGTCCTGAAACTCCATCAATGACCGTGCGCCGCCTAACGGTCACTTTAGTAACTAGCACACAGCTGATTGGTTATTCTAACCTTAAATTTTTCTTTATGTTTAGATCCGAGAACCGAGAAGACGGGTTTACATTTTGTGTTTAATAGTTTTGTATCACTTTTCAGCTTTGATATTAGTTTTATTTCGTCAATTTTTTACGAAATACTAAAATATATTTCAATATAAAGAAGAACTACATCAAGAATAAAAAGCAAAATCAAAAATCATTTTGGAATAGCTCTATTATAGTACCTATGCAGTTCGATTTTTTCAGTCATTCGGCGAATCACACTTAAAATACTGTGCAGTGTCTGTTTTTCGGCTCGGTTTTAGTGCAAACTTTGAGTACAAAAACATTTTTTCCTGAGTTTTTGCAATATTGCAGTGACTATGATCATGAGTTTGATGATGACCTAAGTGAACAATCTGACTGTAGGAAATACAATCGGAAATGTGTTTTGACGTGTATTACGAATAAGATTCTGTTTCAAAACATAAGTTTTTATCCTTTTCCAAAAAAAGGAACAGCATTAAGTGGTTCGATGGTGATAATAAAATGATGTGTGGGAAGCTTGAAAGACTATGCCTAATATAGGAAGGTTTTCCAACAAATGGGTGACAGTGTATTCTCTTCATTTTACACAGCAAGATTTTTTGTTGAGCCTGGTAGAGGTAGATATATGTTACTTTTATTAAAAGTTCTAAAACTCTTATTAGATATATTTTTGTTAATGAATGTTAAGTCTACACCAGTTAGTTTTAAAAGTAATGAACTTAAATGTTCTGTTTAGTTTTTAACATTAGGTACACAAGAATTTTTGTAGTGGCCATTGATAGCATTATAATTTCTTATAAAATGTGTTTGGGCAGATCTAGAATTTTTATAATTTCAGTAGTAAACCTGTACGTTTTGAAATTAATTAATACTAAATAGAATTTAAAAATGCTTTCCATAAGATGGCCAATTTAAGAGTTCTACCATTCTCCTTGATCTATATCCTCTTTTTACAATATCAGATGTAATAGTAGGTATATTACATAATAAGTGTTGAAAGTGACATTTTTCACACGAGTGTGCGAAAATTACTTTCACATGAGTAATGTACAATATTTTTCCTATGACCACAAAAATATTTACCAAAAAACCCCCAATTCCTGTCTTTTTTATACCCCCACTTTTCAACAAGTGTGCTGAAAAACTTTTCAACACGTGTGCTGAAAATAAAAAATGAAATTGGCCCCACCTGTTCAAACTTCATGTTGACAAGTACTTTACAACACATGTGTTGAAAAGTACTTTTCAACACGCGTGTGATATAGGGCACTTTCTAGCCAAGTTAACCGTGCTTTTTTTCGCACTTTCATAGGTGGTCGTAGGAAAAAGTATTCTCTTGGAACAAAGTACAGTACTAATGGTAAATATAAAAAGCTTTATAAGGACTGTTGATAAATGTAAACCTTTCTTTTTAAATTTATTTTAAAAACTAACATGGCTTTTTTAAAAGGGGACACAGGAGGACAATGCACCCCTACTCTCCTTTTTTTCAGTGCCTCTGCTACTGAAAAAAATTCTTAAAATTTTTGTAAAGTATAAAAAATGTCCGTGTGCAGTTATGATAGTGGAGTTACATTATATAAAAATTTTCCTGTTCAGTTATGATATTGAAGTTAAATTATATAAAAATGTTCCTGTTCAGTTATTGGAGTTAAATTTTATTAAAATGTCCCTGTGCAGTTAATTTATAAAAATCTGAGTTATATTTAGTGATTATGTCAAAATCGGGATGACACATGCACTAGAATGGTTTGCTTGGGTTTGCTGGGGAATAAACTCTGTTTATTTTAGTGTTTGTTAAATTTTAAGTAAGCACCACTGCATAAGAGACTAAAAAGGACCACAGTTCCGTCCCAAAATTTACAATTTAGGATTTCCTTGCAATGCAGTTCTACTGATGCTGAGACAAGGATGGAACGAAGCACTTGTAAGTATTAAATTAAAATTTTTATTAGAAAGAGGTGATTGGAGGAGACAGGCTAGTTGTATGCAACTAACAGTGTTTAATATAAGTATAATTAATGTGGGCATCGTTTGTTTTTATTTAGTTACCACAACCACTTGCCAAAAATGTGTCATTTTTACTCCACATTTATATTCCGTTTACGGAGTTGCCAAATTCTCTATACTTTCTTATCTATAGAGGATTTTTTAAAAATAGTCAAAAATTTATTTATTTAAGTATCTCGAGAACTATTATAGTTACAAAAAAGTTCAACCAAAACAACAACAATTCAAACAAAAATCACACGATTTTTTACCTTCTCTAAGGTAACTTTATTGTTTTGTTTATACCATTTGTTTTTATTGAGTTACTGATAGTAACTTGTTTTTTTCAAATACGGACCTGGACTTTTTGCTGCATTTGCTGAAAGAATACTTCATACCCTTTACAACTGTGTATCACTTGATTATGTTTTTCGACGTTTTGGTGAAGAATAGTATCATCATCAATATATTCTACGAGTACGGACCTGGCATTTTTCAAGTTAGCAACAAGAATAGCAACATCATCAGGATTTTCTAACAATACGGACCTGGGATCTTCCATGTTAAGGCACAATTCATAACCTATCGCCATGGTTTGTGATTTTTTGTGGTTGTGAAATGGTGCATTTACTTCAAAAATGCCAGGTCCGTACTGGCAGAATATCCTGATGATGCTATTCTTCACCAAAATGTCGAAAAACATAATCAAGTGATACACAGATGTAAAGGGTATGAAGTATTATTTCAAAAAATGCAACAAAAAGTTCAGGTCCGTATTTGAAAAAAACAAGTTAGTATCAGTAACTCAATAACAACAAATGATATAAACCAAACAACAACGTTACTTTAGAGAAGGTAAAAAATCGTGTGATTTTCGTTAAAACAGTTTTTTTCTAACTATAACAGTTTTCGAGATATTTAAGAATAACATTTTTGACAATTTTTAAAAAATCCCCTGTAGATAAGAAACTATAGAGAATTTGGCACATGCACATTATCATTAGAAAAGTATTTGCCTTATTTTTAAGATTAGTTGTGAAATTCGAAACTTGTGTGTAATATCGTTTCAACAGACAAAGTTTTTACTCAAAAAAATATAAATCTAAATTTTACAAATTTGCTTCAATTTGATGAAGGTTATGTAGAAGTGATTTGATTGTGGTTAATTTGAAATGTATTATAGTTGAATATAAAAAAAATCATTATACGGGGTATAATTTAAAACTTAAAAAAATATATATTTTCTTTGATTAGAAGGTTATGAATTTGTATTTGGACATATATTTTTATTCTAAACAACTTTTCTTAATAACGTTTTTCTGTATTTTTGAGCTAACCTTAAAACGCACAAACCCAAGCAAGCCCAAGCAAACCTGAACAAACCTGAGCAAACCCAATGAAACAAGCCTGAGCAAATCTGAACAAACCTAAGCAACCCCAACGAGGCAAACCTGAGCAAACCCAACCAAACAAACCTCGACTCTAATTGACTCAATCTCTCATATGTTTATTTAATCACTTAGACGTAAAAATGAGATGAAAAACTTATAAAGGTATCTATAGTCCACTTATTAATTTACTAGCAAAAGACATTTTTAGACCCTGTTGGCTGTCTTGATAAGGGAGTAGGCTATTGGGGTTCTTACGCTAGTAGAAAAAGGCTTGAGGTATAAATAGCTATTTATTTCGATCTATAATTTTACATTATTTGTTATAATATTACTTAGTAAATCTTTGAGTTGTTCTAAAAGCCCTAGATTAGGGCATTTAATACCAAAGAAATTAAGATTCATCTTTCCTGAACTAACGAGGCTGTTGGTAAATTCATTATATTCGAAATACATGCCGTTTTGAAGGAAGTATAGACGACCATTTGTGTATCGAAATACGCCAGCTACTCGAGCAGGAACGCCCGGAAAAAGTTCTGATATTAGGTGTGTTTCTTTCGGTCTAAAGCTACATTCATCCATGCCCCATACCACAAAGTTATTGATAAACAAATAGGTTCGTCCCTTATTAGTGTTAACTGCTGCAGAAATGATAGTTTTATCACCTCTTCTAGCAAGCATATTAATATTTTCCGAGCGTATTAATTTAAAGGTTCCATATTCAAAAAAGTAAATTGTATCACCCACAATGGTAACAATTTCGCCATTGGGTCTTTCATAAATAGCTGTAATGTTTTCTAAATCTTTTGGCAAGAATGGCAAGTAATCAGTTATCAGGAAAGGCTTGTTATTAATTTCTTTGTTATTTAAATTCAGCATCCAGACATATTTTTCATAAAATATATACAACTTATTTTTTACCACTAAAAATGTGTTAAGTGTTTTAAAATTTAAATCACATAACTCTGGTCGTATCTCGATTTTCTGCGTTGTTGTTTGCAAACTCGGGGATTTTACTGTTGGTTCCCGTGGCGGCACAGGCTTTTCTGTTGGTTTCATACTTGGTGGTGGTGGTACCGGTTTTTCCGTTGGTTTCGTACGTGGCGCCAATGGTTTTTCTGTTGGTTTCGTACGTGGTGGAACAGGTTTTTCCGTTGGTTTCGTACGTGGTGGTGGCGGTGGTGATGGTTTTTCTGTAGACACCAAAGGTGTCTTCGCAGGTATGGGATTCGGTAGCGATGGTATAGGGCTTGTGATTGGTCCATAGAGTTGTTGTATGCCAAATATATCATCCGTAGATAGGTTATTGCGTACCATGGAAGCATAATCGCATTCGGATCCATTGAGTGCTCTAAGCCTAGAGCATGGCCAATTTCATGTACCATTACCCCCAATAAATTGTAGTGTGTGTTATAAAAATTTTTTGTCATAAACTCCATGGAAGGAGATCATTTAAATGAATTTCTACATTACTGCCACCGTCGGGGAAATAGGCATGTCCTAACACTGGCTTGGTTAGCTCGAATGGACAGGAGCTATTTTCGTTTGTCATTGAGTTGTTTGCGTACTTAAAGGCGATAGTTATGTTTGCATCCTTCTGTTCTGTCTGGGTAAAGCGAAGGTTGGATGCTGCTTCCCAGATCCCAAAGGCCTCGTTTGCTGCTCTCTGATATGGATAACGAGATGTAGCATATGTTGGAGGATAAATATTCCATGTTAAATCTGTGCTAGACCACTTTGTAGGGTGTGTTTGAAACTGCGCTACATCTATAACGCCACATCGGGGTTTGCGCATCAGGTTTATAGTTTTTTCGTTTAAAGTTCCATCTGCGGGCAACTCATAGCTTTCTTAGAATTGTTTCAAACCTTGAGATATTGCCATCAAAGAGTTGCTGGTATTCGTGTTGTTAAGGTACCCATATTGCACTAAATATTTCCATGCGTCTGCTTGAGTGAATTGTTCTTCTTCTGATATTAACTCATATTCGCTATATTTAACTTCATCTGTAGAAGGTATTACTGCTTCGCTGGATACTGATTCTGCGTGTACGACACTTACAAGCACTAAGGTTAATATGATTAACAGCTCCATCTTGCACAAGGCTAAACTATACGTCCGTCTTGTTGAAAGGTGTATCTAGAACTGATTATTTTAGAGCAAGGGATGCATATTTCTAACAACTAAACCACAAACTATTTTAATAAAATTCTATTACGCCAAGTTTTTCAAGTTCTTTCAGAATAGATATTATTTTTCCAAGGTTATTATTGTTTTCAGTCTTTTCTGCTTCTAAATATTTTAACTTCTCAACTAACTCATTCACATCCTCGTACTTTAATATTTCTTCCTTCCATGTATATTCTTCTTTATTTCCAAGTTCTCCAAGTAGAACCTTCTCTTTTGGCATTTTAGAGACTGTTGGTAAATTCTTTAACTTGGATGTACAACTTCTCTGAGGTGGAAATAGTTTTGATACAATGTGTTTATATTTCCAACTACCGCATGAACAGGTGTGTGCGTTTCGATGGAATCCCCGCCGATGGGCACTGGTTAGTAAGAGTAGTTCCTTGTAATCCGCTAACTCGTTCTCCGTATATTCTTCTGGCTTCTTTTCGGTTAGTAGCTTTAACAGACCATCTGATAGGGGATATTTTTCATTCTCAATCAATAAAATGTTATCGTCAAATTCAACCGGTGTGTTTCCAATAAACCACGTTGGCCCATCTGTGCGAAAACCAAACACGTTTTCACCGGTCATTGCTGCTAGTTTTAATTTAATTTTACGACTTGGCATCTTTATCGCTATGACGTATGCAGTACTAATGGGGGATGCTAACAGATGTTAATGCCTTTATTTGTACACAACGACCACACTACACCCACACAACGCCAACACAACGTCTACACTATGCCTACACAACACCAACACAGCGCAAAACACCTACACAACAATAAGACAAACGTCACACAACCATAACACAAACGCAACACGACGTTGTTGAGAATGGGCTCTACTTAAGTTACAAATTTCGCCTGTGCCATTCCCATGCCCCCCTGCATGCGTTTACGTATATGATCGACATCCTCGTAGATTAATGTATGCATTAAGATTTAGGATCCATATAGGTGTTTAGCATGTCTGAATTTGTGTAAGTAATGCCTCGATACCAGTTTTGGTAAACCCCATCACTAAATCTCCTCGTTTAGACAATCGGACACTATCCGAACCCCCCATAGAACGCTACTGCCATCTTTCAGATAACCAATAAATAAACCCTGTTTCTAGCAGCTTTGCTTATTGGTGATCTGGTTCTCCACAAGCAGGTTAATAAAATCACACATAAATACAAATAATACAAACTTTTTATTTCATACATCTAGCTACATTTCTATGGATAATTTTTCTAAGAGTTTTAAGTTTATCGGGAGCGTTGGAAAAGTATTGACGTGTTGTGCTTGTTCTCTGGAACTGATTAAAAATATCCAACATGACTGCTGTCTCCATATCTGTGTCTATGCTAGGCTCTTCTTTGTACACATACTTCGTAAGGTCCACGGATGGCATTATATGTTTTATAACTTTGCGGGTGGGATCGTAAATTTCTCCTTCAAAGACGTTCCAAAAATGAGTGATGCCTCCTATTTCCCCATAGAAAAGCTTTCCGCATTTTGGCTCTACATGTACATTATATTTTTTAGCAAGTTCCCAAACCATTAAAGTTGAAGGTAAACAGGACCCACAATACAGGTTTCTACTAAATACTTCTTCAATGTTGGCAAGAATAATTTTTAATATTTCTGCCATGTTAATTGTCTGCCGGTTAGCGGAATACTAACCATTTCTTATACGCTCTTCTATTTAGATTACAAATTTCATCTACATCGCTCCCTTCTTCGTTCTCGTAGATTACAGTATGTAATAAGATTTACGAATCAAATATACATTCTTATTTATAGAATTCAATTAGTCCAAGTTGTTCCAATTCATGCAAAATGCTCCAACTCTCGTTCATGTTATTATTGTTGCCAACCTGCTTGGAAGCGTCTAGCTTTTTTAACCTATCAACCAGCTCATTTACGTCATCATAGTAGACATATTCTTTGGGTTTTTCGTTGTATTCCATTAACGCTTGACCCAATTTTGATGGTGTCGGCTTCGACCTTGTTGGGATTCTTGTTGTACTTGGAGGTGTTTTTGCCGATTTCGTTCTAAGTTTCGAAACTTCTGCCGATACTGAGAGTAATGGTTTAACAATATTTTTATATTTGTCAGATCTATTTCCCTTTAACTAGCCACTATCCTTCGGGTAAAGGTTTGTTCGTAAAAGAATATCTTTGTATTGTTCCTCATCTTCCTTTTTCTGATAAATCGGTTTTTTCAAAACAGAAGATCGTAGAGTCTTTGAGTTCCTCGGTATTCAATATTGCCTACTTGAATATCGCCATTTTTCCAAAAAATCAACCCGTGAATCTCCCAGTCTCCATGCATCAGTTTCGATATCGTGCTTAAGACCCTGTGTTAGATCCATATCAGCGGAATCTCTCCAATATTTTTGATATGTATTCTCGAGTAATTTTCGGATCTTGATTGATAAAGTCTGATTTTGAGTGTCTGAAGATTGTTTCTCTATTAGCAAGTACGACTACGAATTACTGTTTCCAGAAACAAGACCTATTTCTTAGTTGTTTCATAGCTGTTCAGGAGTTGGTTTTCCGAAACAGGGTATGTTTTAGCTGTTAAGTGGTTGGGTGGTTAAGTGGTTGGGCAGTTAGACGTTTAAGTGGTTCCTTGAAACAGGGGACTTGTTTCGTAATAGTTGTTTTTCGATGGTTCCTAGTTATTTCCCATAGCTGTTCAGGAGTTGTTTTCGGGAACAGAAGTCTGTTTTTTAGTTGTTTTCAGAACCCGGATCTGTTTTTTAGCTGTTAAGTAGTTAAGCAGTTAGGCGTTTAAGTAGTTTCCTGAACCAAGATCTGTTTCTTAGTTGTTTTTAGCTGTTTCCTAGTTGTTTCCAGAACCAGGAGGTTATTTCTTAGTTGATTTCCTAAACATGGTATGTTTTTAGCTGTTTTTAGCTGTTCTTTCAGACGTCGAGTGTTATACTGAATCTCGAGGGTTTAGGGTTTGATATGAGTATCAAACTTGTTGTGTACTGTTGTATAAGTCCTATTGACGGCTTTCTGTCAAAAGAAAATCGTCTCTATCTACGTATGCAATTATTAAAGATCTTTGAACGAAATTTTTATGTGGAATTCAGTCCGAAAGGGGAATGTACTGGATGCTTATTTTTTTCGCAGATAAATGTCTGATTATTCGTAGCACCATTAGTACCCATATATTTTTGAAGAAAATAGTCTGTATGAGTAGATATACAGCAGGGGTTCTGGCTCAAAATCCCATGTTATTTCTTATGGAGGTTCATTCTGGTATTTTTTGGAACCGACGCCTGCAGGGCGTGGTCCAAAATTAGGCGTCGCGACGCCTCAGAAGTGTCGTCCGTCTTCTTAGGTAGTTGGACGTTAGCTACTTGGGCATGAACTACCCGAGCATCAACTACTTGGGCCTCAGCTACTGGATCCTGCTGCTGCTGCTAACGCCATCTTGGGCGTCGCGACGCCTCAGAAGTGACGTCCGTCTTCTTAGGTACTTGGGCGTTAGCTACTTGGGTATGAACTACTCAGACATCAACTACTTGGGCCTCAGCTACTGGATCCTGCTGCTGCTGCTAACGCCATCTTGGGGATTTGAACCGGGCCTTCAACTATTGGAATATATTAATAGATTTCTAGTGCGTCTCGACGTCGGCGTCGTCGAACGGCTAAACTTTCCATCTTTCAACTCCAACGCGGCATCGTGAAATATTACAATTATTTCTTCAAGATGACGTCACAAACTTTTTGATTTGTTTTACCCATGCTAGGCGTCTCGGCGTCGGCGTCGTCGAACGGCTAAACTTTCCATCTTTCAACTCCAACGCGGCATCGTTAAATATTACAATTATTTCTTCAAAATGACGTCACAAACTTTTTTTATTTATTTTACCCATGCTAGGAGTAGAACCGGGGACCTATGGATTAGTATTGCATCGTCTTACACTTTACGCTGTAGAGGTATATTGAATATTTCCGCCTTTAATTGAGTGTTAAGTATTTTATGAAGATGACGTCAAAAACTTTTTTCTTTATTTTGCCGATAGTACTTACTTTCAAACATATTTATTATTTACATATATATATATACATCTACATAGGCAACTTAAAAACTAATATGTACAAACGTGGTCGGGTTACAACCCCCCAACTGGGGGAGGTCCAACCCGACAAGACGACCAGGGTGCGGCCGGGGCTGGTGTTGGCCCTTGGTTGCCAGCTGTAGCGGAGACACAGGGGTATCGATTCTTTCCGCCAGGCTTGCAGAATCTTGGGGTTATAATATACACAAGGTTTTAAAATGATTTAGTATTTACAATTTACAATTTGAGACATACATTCAAAATCACGTCACAAACTTTTTTTATTTATTTTACCCATGCTAGGAGTAGAACCGGGGACCTATGGATTAGTATTGCATCGTCTTACACTTTACGCTGTCGAGGTATATTGAATATTTCCGTCTTTAATTGAGTGTTAAGTATTTTATGAAGATGACGTCAAAAACTTTTTCTTTATTTTGCCGATAGTAGGATTAGAACCTGGGACCTGCATATTACAACGTGGAATTACCAACGCTCTAGCCGACCTGGCCATCTGCTTCACATAAAATATTGAGTTCCGAACATAAAGGCTTGCGGCAGCTGGGGCAAGCAAGTTGTTGTTGTTGTAGTTGTTGTTTTTAGCGAAGTCACGATGATAACCAGATGTAATAAAGGTATTTAAGGAAGAAAACACGTAGTAGTAGTAGGAAACTTATGTATTTAACCACAAGATATATCGATATTTAACAACTTTATAGACAAAATTAGTTAATAATATTAAACAGGTTACTGCTACGAATACAAGTAAACTAGAAATGATGTTCAGAGTTTCGGAGAAAGATGATGTTAGTGTAGAAGTAGCAGTACTAGAAATACTGTTCAGAGTTTCGGAGAAAGATGACGTTAGTGCAGAAGAATTAGTAATTCATAGAGGCCCTCGCCCCTAAACGATGAGTGTTGGAGAATTAAAATTTTGGCGTTAGATAGAAGTCATAAAGACCATTAGATATACAGGTTCAAAAGCCCCAGAAAATATGAAAGTCATTTCGGCGATTTCTCGGACGTTGACCAAAAGGGCCTTAAATTTTGTTTTCTTCAATAGGGGCTAAGGGTACGAGTAATAAAAGACATACCCCAAATTTGATCGAAATCCGCTGAGCCGTTTAGGCGCTAGAGGGTTACAAAGGTGTTTAAGGTATCAGGAGCATAGAAATGTGAGAAGTTAAATAAAAACTAAATTACGGTTAGCGTCTAAACGATAAGTGTTGAAGAAGTAAAATTTGGGAGTTAGATAGAAGTCAGAAAGACCATTAGATATACAGGTTAAAAAACCCCAAAAAGAGTAAGGTCCTTTAGACAATGACTCTGGTGCCGACCAAAAGGGCCTGAAAATTTGTTTGCTTCGATAGGGACAAAGGATAGGAGTAATAAAATACATACCCCCCAAATTTCATCGAAATCCGTTAAGCCGTTTAGGCGTAGGCTTGCAGCTGTGGTTGTTTTTAGCGAAGTCATGATGAGAACGATTGATAAGAAATGGATTTAAGGAAGAAAACACGTAGTAGTAGGAAAATTATTTATTTAACCACAAGATATATCGATATTTAACAACTTTATAGACAAAATTAGTTAATAATAGTAAACAGGATACTGCTACGAATACAAGTAAACGAGAAATACTGTTCAGAGTTTCGGAGAAAGATGGCGTTGGGGTAGAAGCAGCAGTACTAGAAATACTGTTCAGACTTTCGGAGAGAGATGGCGTTAGTGTAGAAGCAGCAGTACTAGAAATACTGTTCAGAGTTTCGGAGAAAGATGGCGTTAGTGGAGAAGTAATAGTATGAGTAGGAGATGTTCAGAGTGTCGGAGAAAGATGGCGTTAGTATAGAAGGAGGAGTAGTTGGAGCAGCAGGAGTAGCAGGAGCAAGAGTTGGAGATGCAGAATATTCGAGAGAGATTGAATCATCAGTGGAATAGTACTGAACAAAGCGCGAAAATAACACAGCACGAGGCAAGGTCAACGCGACCATTGTTTCCCGTACCTAGCGGAACCATCCTGAGTAAAGTGGTTTTACGCGAAGTCATGATGATGAGGATGACTAAGCAAGTACTAGAATTTTCTAGCAAGCACAATGATTATGCATTTTAATGTAAAGCGTAGATAGTTACGATCGGATCTGCTGGGAGTGGTAGTAATTAAAATAGGTATTTCTAGCAAAGTCACCCAGGCAAGACCAACAGTAGGAAAAGATGTTTCGACTGGCGTAAAAACTTCTCGAAAATCTCGACTAATACAGGTCTTTAGGGCAAAAAGGCGACTTTCCGATTAGTGCTCTAACGGTAGGAAGGGAAGGATTCCGAATGTGTGAAAGAGAGAGAGAGAGAGAGAGTGCGAGTGAGAGTGAGAGAGAGAGAGAGAGAGAGAGAGAGACTCGTGGAAATCGTAGGGAAGGAAGCCGAAAACTATGAAATATATACTAAAAACAAACCCTGTTCTGGAAAAACAGCGAAAAAACAGACCCTGTTCGGGAAAAACAGCTAAAATAACAGACCCTGTTTCTGGAAAACAACTAAAAACCAGACCCTGTTTCCGGAAAACAGCTAAAAACAAACCCTGTTTCGGGAAAACAGCGAAAAAACAGACCCTGTTCGGGAAAAACAGCTAAAAACAGACTCCTGTTTCCGAAAACAACAACAACTCCTGAACAGCTATGGGAAACAACTAGGAACCATTGAAAAACAACTACTAAACAGTTCCCCCCCTGTTTCAGGGAACCACTTAAACGTCTAACTGCCCAACATATAAACAACATACAGACTATTTTCTTTAAAAATATATGGGTACTAATGGTGCTACGAATAATCAGACATTTATCTGCGAAAAAATAAGCATCCAGTACATTCCCCTTTCGGACTGAATTCCACATAAAAATTTCGTTCAAAGATCTTTAATAATTGCATACGTAGATAGAGACGATTTTCTTTTGACAGAAAGCCGTCAATAGGACTTATACAACAGTACACAACAAGTTTGATACTCATATCAAACCCTAAACCCTCGAGATTCAGTATAACACTCGACGTCTGAAAGAACAGCTAAAAACAGCTAAAAACATACCATGTTTAGGAAATCAACTAAGAAATAACCTCCTGGTTCTGGAAACAACTAGGAAACAGCTAAAAAAAACTAAGAAACAGATCCTGGTTCAGGAAACTACTTAAACGCCTAACTTCTTAACTACTTAACAGCTAAAAAACAGATCCGGGTTCTGAAAACAACTAAAAAACAGACTTCTGTTCCCGAAAACAACTCCTGAACAGCTATGGGAAATAACTAGGAACCATCGAAAAACAACTACTACGAAACAAGCCCCTGTTTCAGGGAACCACTTAAACGTCTAACTGCCCAACCACTTAACCGCCCAACCACTTAACAGCTAAAAACATACCCTGTTTCGGAAACCAACTCCTGAACAGCTATGAAACAACTAAGAAATAGGTCTTGTTTCTGGAAACAGTAATTCGTAGTCGTACTTGCTAATAGAGAAACAATCTACAGACACTCAAAATCAGACTTTATCAATCAAGATCCGAAAATTACTCGAGAATACATATCAGAAATATTGGAGAGATTCCGCTGATATGGATCTAACACAGGGTCTTAAGCACGATATCGAAACTGATGCATGGAGACTGGGAGATTCACGGGTTGATTTTTTGGAAAAATGGCGATATTCAAGTAGGCAATATTGAATACCGAGGAACTCAAAGATTCTACAATCTTCTGTTTTGAAAAAAAAACCGATTTATCAGAAAAAGGAAGATGAGGAACAATACAAAGATATTCTTTTACGAACAAACCTTTACCCGAAGGATAGTGGTTAGTTAAAAGGAAATAGATCTGACAAATATAAAAATATTGTTAAGCCATTACTCTCAGTATCGGCAGAAGTTTCGAAACTTAGAACGAAATCGCCAAAAACACCTCCAAGTACAACAAGAATCCCAACAAGGTCGAAGCCGACACCATCAAAATTGGGTCAAGCGCTAATGGAATACAACGAAAAACCCAAAGAATATGTCTACTATGATGACGTAAATGAGCTGGTTGATAGGTTAAAAAAGCTAGACGCTTCCAATCAGGGTGGCAACAATAATAACATGAACAAGAGGTGGAGCATTTTGCATGAATTGGAACAACTTGGAGTAATTGAATTCTATAAATAAGAATGCATATTTGATTCGTAAATCTTATTACATACTGTAATCTACGAAAACGAAGAAGGGAGCGATGTAGATGAAATTTGTAATCTAAATAGAAGAGCGCATAAGAAATGGTTAGTATACCGCTAACCGGCAGACAATTAACATGGCAGAAATATTAAAAATTATTCTTGCCAACATTGAAGAAGTATTTAGTAGAAACCTGTATTGTGGGTCCCGTTTACCTTCAACTTTAATAATAATAATAATAATAATAATAATAATAATAATTTCCTTTATTGCCAACTAAATCATTACAAAATGAACAAGCAACGTCAAACAAATAATTATAGGGTGCAATATAAGTACATTTGCACTTTACAATGAAGGGAATACTATAACATTTACAAAGTTTACCTCACAGAGTATGCTTCAAAGATCGAAATTAAATGAATATAAACATCTTTCTCGTAGAAAATGCTTGACTGCCCCTTTAAATCTGTGCACATTCTCAATGCCCGTTATTCTCGGGGGCAACATTCTATAGGCTTTTATTGCCTTGTAGTATGGGCCCCTTTCATAAAAGGCCGATGTGTGCATGGGTATACTAAGCTGATCTCCCCCTCTGGTCTGCATAGTCATAGACTCGCCATAATGATGAAAGTTTGCTTGAAATAAGCTAGGGTTTTTTTTCACGAACATAACGAGGGACAAGAAAAACAGTGATGGGACTGTGAGAAATTCCAGATCTTTAAAGTAGGTTCTACATGATGTTTGTGGGTGCAATGATAAGATACATCGAATTATGCGTTTTTGGGCCCTAAAGATATTTATCGCATTGCTAGATGATCCCCAAAATAATATACTATAGGCAATTAGTGATTGAACACACGCAAAATAAAATGTACGAATACTGTTCATAGACAGAACATCTCTTAGACGACGTAGTATTGTAATGGTTTGGGAACTTGCTAAAAAATATAATGTACATGTAGAGCCAAAATGCGGAAAGCTTTTCTATGGGGAACTAGGAGGCATCACTCATTTTTGGAACGTCTTTGAAGGAGAAATTTACGATCCCACCAGCAAAGTAATAAAACATATAATGCCATCCCTGGACCTTACGAAGTATGTGTACAAAGAAGAGCCTAGCATAGACACAGATATGGAGACAGCAGTCATGTTGGATATTTTTAATCAGTTCCAGAGAACAAGCACAACACGTCAATACTTTTCCAACGCTCCCGATAAACTTAAAACTCTTAGAAAAATTATCCATAGAAATGTAGCTAGATGTATGAAATAAAAAGTTTGTATTATTTGTATTTATGTGTGATTTTATTAACCTGCTTGTGGAGAACCAGATCACCAATAAGCAAAGCTGCTAGAAACAGGGTTTATTTATTGGTTATCTGAAAGATGGCAGTAGCGTTATATGGGGGTTCGGATAGTGTCCGATTGTCTAAACGAGGAGATTTAGTGATGGGGTTTACCAAAACTGGCATCGAGGCGTTACTTACACAAATTCAGACATGCTAAACACCTATATGGATCCTAAATCTTAATGCATACATTAATCTACGAGGATGTCGATCATATACGTAAACGCATGCAGGGGGGGCATGGGAATGGCACAGGCGAAATTTGTAACTTAAGTAGAGCCCATTCTCAACAACGTCGTGTTGCGTTTGTGTTATGGTTGTGTGACGTTTGTCTTATTGTTGTGTAGGTGTTTTGCGCTGTGTTGGTGTTGTGTAGGCGTAGTGTAGACGTTGTGTCGGCGTTGTGTGGGTGTAGTGTGGTCGTTGTGTACAAATAAAGGCATTAACATCTGTTAGCATCCCCCATTAGTACTGCATACGTCATAGCGATAAAGATGGCAAGTCGTAAAATTAAATTAAAACTAGCAGCAATGACCGGTGAAAACGTGTTTGGTTTTCGCACAGATGGGGCCAACGTGGTTTATTGGAAACACACCGGTTGAATTTGACGATAACATTTTATTGATTGAGAATGAAAAATATCCCCTATCAGATGGTCTGTTAAAGCTATTAACCGAAAAGAAGCCAGAAGAATATACGGAGAACGAGTTAGCGGATTACAAGGAACTACTCTTACTAACCAGTGCCCATCGGCGGGGATTCTATCGAAACGCACACACCTGTTCAAGCGGTAGTTGGAAATATAAACACATTGTATCAAAACTATTTCCACCTCAGAGAAGTTGTACATCCAAGTTAAAGAATTTACCAACAGTCTCTAAAATGCGAAAAGAGAAGGTTCTACTTGGAGAACTTGGAAATAAAGAAGAATATACATGGAAAGAAGAAATATTAAAGTACGAGGATGTGAATGAGTTAGTTGAGAAGTTAAAATATTTAGAAGCAGAAAAGACTGAAAACAATAATAACCTTGGAAAAATAATATCTATTCTGAAAGAACTTGAAAAACTTGGCGTAATAGAATTTTATTAAAATATTTATGTGTTTTATTTCTTATAAATATGCGTCACTTGCTCTAAAATAATCAGTTCTAGATACACCTTTCAACAAGACGGACGTATAGTTTAGCCTTTTGCAAGATGGATCTGTTAAGAATATTAACCTTAGTGCTTGTAAGTTTTGTACACGCAGAATCAACATCAGGCGAAGAAGGAATACCTACTACAGATGAAGTTAAATATGACGAATATGAGTTAAAATCATAAGAAGAACCGTTCACTCAAGCAGACGCATGGAAATATTTAGTGCAATATGGGTACCTTAACAACACTAATACCAGCAACTCCTTGATGGCAATATCTCAAGGTTTGAAACAATTCCAAGAAAGCTATGAGTTACCCGCAGATGGAACTTTAAACGAAAAAAACTATAAACCTGATGCGCAAACCCCGATGTGGCGTTATAGATGTAGCGCAGTTTCAGACACACCCTACAAAGTGGTCTAGCACGGATTTAACATGGAATATTTATCCTCCAACATATGCTACATCTCGTTATCCATATCAGAGAGCAGCAAACGAGGCCTTTGGGATCTGGGAAGCAGCATCCAACCTTCGCTTTACCCAGACAGAACAGAAGGATGCAAACATAACTATCGCCTTTGAGTACGCAAACCACTCAATGACAAATGAAAATAGCTCCTGTCCATTCAAGTTAGCCGATCGAGTATTAGGACATGCTTATTTCCCCGACGGCGTCGGTAATGTAGAAATTCATTTAAATAATCTCATTCCATGGAGTTTTGTGACAACAATTTTTGATAACACACACTACAATTTATTTGGGGTAATGGTACATGAAATTGGCCATGCTCTAGGCTTAGAGCACTCAATGGATCCGAAAGCGATTACGCTCCCATGGTACCAAGAACGCAATAACCTATCTACGGATGATATATTTGGCATACAACAACTCTATGGGCCAATCACAAGTCCTATACCATCGCTACCGAATCCCATACCTGCGAAGACACCTTTGGTGTCTACAGACAAACCATCACCACCGCCACCGCCACGTATGAAACCAACGGAAAAACCTGTTCCACCACGTACGAAACCAACAGAAAAACCATTGACGCCGCGTACGAAACCAACGGAAAAACCGGTACCACCACCACCAAGTATGTAACCAACAGAAAAAACGCCTGTGCCGCCACTGGAACCAACGGAAAAAACCCCGAGTTTGCAAACAACAACGCAGAAAAGCGATATACGCCCAGAGTTATGTGATTTAAATTTTAAAACACTTAACACATTTTTAGTGGTAAAAAATAAGTTGTATATATTTTATCAAAAATATGTGTGGATGCTGAATTTAAATAACAAAGAAATTAATAACAAACCTTTCCTGATAACTGATTACTTGCCATTCTTGCCAAAAGATTTAGAAAACATTACAGCTATTTATGAAAGACCCAATGGCGAAATTGTTACCATTGTGGGTGATACAATTTACTTTTTTGAATATGGAACCTTTAAATTAATACGCTCGGAAAATATTAATATGCTTGCTAGAAGAGGTGATAAAACTATCATTTCTGCAGCAGTTAACACTAATAAGGGACGAACCTATTTGTTTATAAATAAATTTGAAGTGTGGAACATGGATGAATGTAGCTTTAGACCGAAAGAAACACACCTAATATCGGAACTTTTTACTGGCGTTCCTGCCCGAGTAGATGGCGTATTTCGATACACAAATGGTCGTCTATACTTCCTTCAAAAGGGCATGTATTTCGAATATAATGAATTTACCAACAGCCTCGTTAGTTCAGGAAAGATGAATCTTAATTTCTTTGGTATTAAATGCCCTAATCTAGGGCTTTTAGAACAACTCAAAGATTTACTAAGTAATATTATAGCAAATCATGTAAAATCATAGATCGAAATAAATAGCTATTTATACCTCAAGCCTTTTTCTACTAGCGTAAGAACCCCAATAGCCTACTCCCTTATCAAGACAGCCAACAGGGTCTAAAAATATCTTTTACTAGTAAATTAATAAGTGGACTATAGATACCTTTATAAGTTTTTCATCTCATTTTTACGTCTAAGTGGTTAAATAAACATATGAGAGATTGAGTCAATTAGAGTCGAGGTTTGTTTGGTTGGGTTTGCTCAGGTTTGCCTCGTTGGGGTTGCTTAGGTTTGTTCAGATTTGCTCAGGCTTGATTCATTGGGTTTGCTCGGGTTTGTTCAGGTTTGCTTGGGTTTGCTTGGGTTTGTGCGTTTTAAGGTTAGCTCAGGTCGCGGGCGCGCGCCCGCGACCTGAGCTAACCTTAAAACGCACAAACACACAATTAATTTACTAGTAAAAGACATTTTTAGACCCTGTTGGCTGTCTTGATAAGGGAGTAGGCTATTGGGTTTCTTACGCTAGTAGAAAAAGGCTTGAGGTATAAATAGCTATTTATTTCGATCTATGATTTTACATGATTTGCTATAATATTACTTAGTAAATCTTTGAGTTGTTCTAAAAGCCCTGGATTAGGGCATTTAATACCAAAGAAATTAAGATTCATCTTTCCTGAACTAACGAGGCTGTTGGTAAATTCATTATATTCGAAATACATGCCCTTTTGAAGGAAGTATAGACGACCATTTGTGTATCGAAATACGCCATCTACTCGGGCAGGAACGCCAGTAAAAAGTTCCGATATTAGGTGTGTTTCTTTCGGTCTAAAGCTACATTCATCCATGTTCCACACTTCAAATTTATTTATAAACAAATAGGTTCGTCCCTTATTAGTGTTAACTGCTGCAGAAATGATAGTTTTATCACCTCTTCTAGCAAGCATATTAATATTTTCCGAGCGTATTAATTTAAAGGTTTCATATTCAAAAAAGTAAATTGTATCACCCACAATGGTAACAATTTCGCCATTGGGTCTTTCATAAATAGCTGTAATGTTTTCTAAATCTTTTGGCAAGAATGGCAAGTAATCAGTTATCAGGAAAGGTTTGTTATTAATTTCTTTGTTATTTAAATTCAGCATCCACACATATTTTTGATAAAATATATACAACTTATTTTTTACCACTAAAAATGTGTTAAGTGTTTTAAAATTTAAATCACATAACTCTGGGCGTATATCGCTTTTCTGCGTTGTTGTTTGCAAACTCGGGGTTTTTTCCGTTGGTTCCAGTGGCGGCACAGGCGTTTTTTCTGTTGGTTTCATACTTGGTGGTGGTGGTACCGGTTTTTCCGTTGGTTTCGTACGCGGCGTCAATGGTTTTTCTGTTGGTTTCGTACGTGGTGGAACAGGTTTTTCCGTTGGTTTCGTACGTGGCGGTGGCGGTGGTGATGGTTTGTCTGTAGACACCAAAGGTGTCTTCGCAGGTATGGGATTCGGTAGCGATGGTATAGGACTTGTGATTGGCCCATAGAGTTGTTGTATGCCAAATATATCATCCGTAGATAGGTTATTGCGTTCTTGGTACCATGGGAGCATAATCGCTTTCGGATCCATTGAGTGCTCTAAGCCTAGAGCATGGCCAATTTCATGTACCATTACCCCAAATAAATTGTAGTGTGTGTTATCAAAAATTGTTGTCACAAAACTCCATGGAATGAGATTATTTAAATGAATTTCTACATTACCGACGCCGTCGGGGAAATAAGCATGTCCTAATACTCGATCGGCTAACTTGAATGGACAGGAGCTATTTTCATTTGTCATTGAGTGGTTTGCGTACTCAAAGGCGATAGTTATGTTTGCATCCTTCTGTTCTGTCTGGGTAAAGCGAAGGTTGGATGCTGCTTCCCAGATCCCAAAGGCCTCGTTTGCTGCTCTCTGATATGGATAACGAGATGTAGCATATGTTGGAGGATAAATATTCCATGTTAAATCCGTGCTAGACCACTTTGTAGGGTGTGTCTGAAACTGCGCTACATCTATAACGCCACATCGGGGTTTGCGCATCAGGTTTATAGTTTTTTTCGTTTAAAGTTCCATCTGCGGGTAACTCATAGCTTTCTTGGAATTGTTTCAAACCTTGAGATATTGCCATCAAGGAGTTGCTGGTATTAGTGTTGTTAAGGTACCCATATTGCACTAAATATTTCCATGCGTCTGCTTGAGTGAACGGTTCTTCTTCTGATTTTAACTCATATTCGTCATATTTAACTTCATCTGTAGTAGGTATTCCTTCTTCGCCTGATGTTGATTCTGCGTGTACAACACTTACAAGCACTAAGGTTAATATTCTTAACAGATCCATCTTGCAAAAGGCTAAACTATACGTCCGTCTTGTTGAAAGGTGTATCTAGAACTGATTATTTTAGAGCAAGTGACGCATATTTATAAGAAATAAAACACATAAATATTTTAATAAAATTCTATTACGCCAAGTTTTTCAAGTTCTTTCAGAATAGATATTATTTTTCCAAGGTTATTATTGTTTTCAGTCTTTTCTGCTTCTAAATATTTTAACTTCTCAACTAACTCATTCACATCCTCGTACTTTAATATTTCTTCCTTCCATGTACATTCTTCTTTATTTCCAAGTTCTCCAAGTAGAACCTTCTCTTTTGGCATTTTAGAGACTGTTGGTAAATTCTTTAACTTGGATGTACAACTTCTCTGAGGTGGAAATAGTTTTGATACAATGTGTTTATATTTCCAACTACCGCTTGAACAGGTGTGTGCGTTTCGATAGAATCCCCGCCGATGGGCACTGGTTGGTAAGAGTAGTTCCTTGTAATCCGCTAACTCGTTCTCCGTATATTCTTCTGGCTTCTTTTCGGTTAATAGCTTTAACAGACCATCTGATGGGGGATATTTTTCATTCTCAATCAATAAAATGTTATCGTCAAATTCAACCGGTGTGTTTCCAATAAACCACGTTGGCCCCATCTGTGCGAAAACCAAACACGTTTTCACCGGTCATTGCTGCTAGTTTTAATTTAATTTTACGACTTGCCATCTTTATCGCTATGACGTATGCAGTACTAATGGGGGATGCTAACAGATGTTAATGCCTTTATTTGTACACAACGACCACACTACACCCACACAACGCCGACACAACGTCTACACTACGCGTACACAACACCAACACAGCGCAAAACACCTACACAACAATAAGACAAACGTCACACAACCATAACACAAACGCAACACGACGTTGTTGAGAATGGGCTCTACTTAAGTTACAAATTTCGCCTGTGCCATTCCCATGCCCCCCTGCATGCGTTTACGTATATGATCGACATCCTCGTAGATTAATGTATGCATTAAGATTTAGGATCCATATAGGTGTTTAGCATGTCTGAATTTGTGTAAGTAACGCCTCGATGCCAGTTTTGGTAAACCCCATCACTAAATCTCCTCGTTTAGACAATCGGACACTATCCGAACCCCCATAGAACGCTACTGCCATCTTTCAGATAACCAATAAATAAACCCTGTTTCTAGCAGCTTTGCTTATTGGTGATCTGGTTCTCCACAAGCAGGTTAATAAAATCACACATAAATACAAATAATACAAACTTTTTATTTCATACATCTAACTACATTTCTATGGATAATTTTTCTAAGAGTTTTAAGTTTATCGGGAGCGTTGGAAAAGTATTGACGTGTTGTGCGTGTTCTCTGGAACTGATTAAAAATATCCAACATGACTGCTGTCTCCATATCTGTGTCTATGCTAGGCTCTTCTTTGTACACATACTTCGTAAGGTCCAGGGATGGCATTATATGTTTTATAACTTTGCGGGTGGGATCGTAAATTTCTCCTTCAAAGACGTTCCAAAAATGAGTGATGCCTCCTAGTTCCCCATAGAAAAGCTTTCCGCATTTTGGCTCTACATGTACATTATATTTTTTAGCAAGTTCCCAAACCATTAAAGTTGAAGGTAAACAGGACCCACAATACAGGTTTCTACTAAATACTTCTTCAATGTTGGCAAGAATAATTTTTAATATTTCTGCCATGTTAATTGTCTGCCGGTTAGCGGTATACTAACCATTTCTTATGCGCTCTTCTATTTAGATTACAAATTTCATCTACATCGCTCCCTTCTTCGTTTTCGTAGATTACAGTATGTAATAAGATTTACGAATCAAATATGCATTCTTATTTATAGAATTCAATTACTCCAAGTTGTTCCAATTCATGCAAAATGCTCCACCTCTCGTTCATGTTATTATTGTTGCCAACCTGATTGGAAGCGTCTAGCTTTTTTAACCTATCAACCAGCTCATTTACGTCATCATAGTAGACATATTCTTTGGGTTTTTCGTTGTATTCCATTAACGCTTGACCCAATTTTGATGGTGTCGGCTTCGACCTTGTTGGGATTCTTGTTGTACTTGGAGGTGTTTTTGGCGATTTCGTTCTAAGTTTCGAAACTTCTGCCGATACTGAGAGTAATGGCTTAACAATATTTTTATATTTGTCAGATCTATTTCCTTTTAACTAACCACTATCCTTCGGGTAAAGGTTTGTTCGTAAAAGAATATCTTTGTATTGTTCCTCATCTTCCTTTTTCTGATAAATCGGTTTTTTTTTTTCAAAACAGAAGATTGTAGAGTCTTTGAGTTCCTCGGTATTCAATATTGCCTAC
Organism: Philopedon plagiatum; assembly: GCA_963971165.1. Lineage (NCBI taxonomy): Eukaryota > Metazoa > Arthropoda > Insecta > Coleoptera > Curculionidae > Philopedon > Philopedon plagiatum. Next base: position 65,357,197 of record OZ020193.1, read on the forward strand.
TTGAATATCGCCATTTTTCCAAAAAATCAACCCGTGAATCTCCCAGTCTCCATGCATCAGTTTCGATATCGTGCTTAAGACCCTGTGTTAGATCCATATCAGCGGAATCTCTCCAATATTTCTGATATGTATTCTCGAGTAATTTTCGGATCTTGATTGATAAAGTCTGATTTTGAGTGTCTGTAGATTGTTTCTCTATTAGCAAGTACGACTACGAATTACTGTTTCCAGAAACAAGACCTATTTCTTAGTTGTTTCATAGCTGTTCAGGAGTTGGTTTCCGAAACAGGGTATGTTTTTAGCTGTTAAGTGGTTGGGCGGTTAAGTGGTTGGGCAGTTAGACGTTTCAGTGGTTCCCTGAAACAGGGGCTTGTTTCGTAGTAGTTGTTTTTCGATGGTTCCTAGTTATTTCCCATAGCTGTTCAGGAGTTGTTTTCGGGAACAGAAGTCTGTTTTTTAGTTGTTTTCAGAACCCGGATCTGTTTTTTAGCTGTTAAGTAGTTAAGCAGTTAGGCGTTTAAGTAGTTTCCTGAACCAGGATCTGTTTCTTAGTTGTTTTTAGCTGTTTCCTAGTTGTTTCCAGAACCAGGAGGTTATTTCTTAGTTGATTTCCTAAACATGGTATGTTTTTAGCTGTTTTTAGCTGTTCTTTCAGACGTCGAGTGTTATACTGAATCTCGAGGGTTTAGGGTTTGATATGAGTATCAAACTTGTTGTGTACTGTTGTATAAGTCCTATTGACGGCTTTCTGTCAAAAGAAAATCGTCTCTATCTACGTATGCAATTATTAAAGATCTTTGAACGAAATTTTTATGTGGAATTCAGTCCGAAAGGGGAATGTACTGGATGCTTATTTTTTCGCAGATAAATGTCTGATTATTCGTAGCACCATTAGTACCCATATATTTTTAAAGAAAATAGTCTGTATGTTGTTTATATGTTGGGCAGTTAGACGTTTAAGTGGTTCCCTGAAACAGGGGGGAACTGTTTAGTAGTTGTTTTTCAATGGTTCCTAGTTGTTTCCCATAGCTGTTCAGGAGTTGTTGTTGTTTTCGGAAACAGGAGTCTGTTTTTAGCTGTTTTTCCCGAACAGGGTCTGTTTTTTCGCTGTTTTCCCGAAACAGGGTTTGTTTTTAGCTGTTTTCCGGAAACAGGGTCTGTTTTTTAGTTGTTTTCCAGAAACAGGGTCTGTTATTTTAGCTGTTTTTCCCGAACAGGGTCTGTTTTTTCGCTGTTTTTCCAGAACAGGGTTTGTTTTAGCTGTTTTTCCAGAACAGGGTTTGTTTATATTTTGTCTCTATTTTTTCTATCTCTTTCTCCGTTTTGACTATCCCTAGTATACATCCATGGGTATTTTAGTACTTAAAAAGTATATATTTCATAGTTTTCGGCTTCCTTCCCTACGATTTCCACGAGTCTCTCTCTCTCTCTCTCTCTCTCTCACTCTCTCTCGCACTCTCTCTCTCTCTCTTTCCCACATTCGGAATCCTTCCCTTCCTACCGTTAGAGCACTAATCGGAAAGTCGCCTTTTTGCCCTAAAGACCTGTATCGATGTTCTTAGTCGAGATTTTCGAGAAGTTTTTACGCCAGTTGAAACATCTTTTCCTACTGTTGGTCTTGCCTGGGTGACTTTGCTAGAAATACCTATTTTAATTACTACCACTCCCAGCAGATCCGATCGTAACTATCTACGCTTTACATTAAAATGCATAATCATTGTGCTTGCTAGAAAATTCTAGTACTTGCTTAGTCATCCACATCATCATGACTTCGCGTAAAACCACTTTACTCAGGATGGTTCCGCTAGGTACGGAAAACAATGGTCGCGTTGACCTTGCCTCGTGCTGTGTTATTTTCGCGCTTTGTTCAGTACTATTCCACTGATGATTCAATCTCTCTCGAATATTCTGCATCTCCAACTCTTGCTCCTGCTACTCCTGCTGCTCCAACTACTCCTCCTTCTATACTAACGCCATCTTTCTCCGACACTCTGAACATCTCCTACTCATACTATTACTTCTCCACTAACGCCATCTTTCTCCGAAACTCTGAACAGTATTTCTAGTACTGCTGCTTCTACACTAACGCCATCTCTCTCCGAAAGTCTGAACAGTATTTCTAGTACTGCTGCTTCTACCCTAACGCCATCTTTCTCCGAAACTCTGAACAGTATTTCTCGGTTACTTGTATTCGTAGCAGTATCCTGTTTACTATTATTAACTAATTTTGTATATAAAGTTGTTAAATATCGATATATCTTGTGGTTAAATAAATAATTTTCCTACTACTACGTGTTTTCTTCCTTAAATCCATTTCTTATCAATCGTTCTCATCATGACTTCGCTAAAAACAACCACAGCTGCAAGCCTACGCCTAAACGGCTTAACGGATTTCGATGAAATTTGGGGGGTATGTATTTTATTACTCCTATCCTTTGTCCCTATCGAAGCAAACAAATTTTCAGGCCCTTTTGGTCGGCACCAGAGTCATTGTCTAAAGGACCTTACTCTTTTTCGGGTTTTTTAACCTGTATATCTAATGGTCTTTCTGACTTCTATCTAACTCCCAAATTTTACTTCTTCAACACTTATCGTTTAGACGCTAACCGTAATTTAGTTTTTATTTAACTTCTCACATTTCTATGCTCCTGATACCTTAAACACCTTTGTAACCCTCTAGCGCCTAAACGGCTCAGCGGATTTCGATCAAATTTGGGGTATGTCTTTTATTACTCGTACCCTTAGCCCCTATTGAAGAAAACAAAATTTAAGGCCCTTTTGGTCAACGTCCGAGAAATCGCCGAAATGACTTTCATATTTTCTGGGGCTTTTGAACCTGTATATCTAATGGTCTTTATGACTTCTATCTAACGCCAAAATTTTAATTCTCCAACACTCATCGTTTAGGGGCGAGGGCCTCTATGAATTACTAATTCTTCTGCACTAACGTCATCTTTCTCCGAAACTCTGAACAGTATTTCTAGTACTGCTACTTCTACACTAACATCATCTTTCTCCGAAACTCTGAACATTATTTCTAGCAGTAACCTGTTTAATATTATTAACTAATTTTGTCTATAAAGTTGTTAAATATCGATATATCTTGTGGTTAAATACATAAGTTTCCTACTACTACTACGTGTTTTCTTCCTTAAATACCTTTATTACATCTGGTTATCATCGTGACTTCGCTAAAAACAACAACTACAACAACAACAACTTGCTTGCCCCAGCTGCCGCAAGCCTTTATGTTCGGAACTCAATATTTTATGTGAAGCAGATGGCCAGGTCGGCTAGAGCGTTGGTAATTCCACGTTGTAATATGCAGGTCCCAGGTTCTAATCCTACTATGCGCGATACAACTCTCACGAGTAGTAGCGAGTTTTACCGGAAGGTGCCGAGCGAGTGATAGTTTTGTGCGGGAGTTAGTCAACTGGCTTGCTTCCCGTCACAGACGAGGCTATATCCGTATTTATAGTGGGCGGGGCCTATTGCAGGTCCCAACACAAGCCACTCCTTTTTTCTGTTTTTCCGGCTCCTTTCCTTGGGATTGGAGCATAAATTTCTCTTATATATCCAAGTCGATATACAACCGACTGCACTTTTGTTCTGATTTCTCGTAAGAGATGACCACCCCTGGGGGTGCCTCGGGCACCCCAGAAGAACCCTCCGAGGGTAGTAATATGGAATTAACCCCTGCTAACCCAGAGGTCGACAACACTAGTATAGACGACGACAACGTTAGCGTCGCCAGCGACTTTTCAACAGGCAAAACGTCCTTTAAAGCTAAAACTACAAGGAAGAACAAAGAACTTTTAAAGCTACTTGAAACGTACAAAGCCTATTGCCAGGTGTGCAATAAGTATTATAAAAGATGCCAGCCCAAAACAGAGCGTCACAGGCTACGCGAAGAAGTGATTCAACACCTTCAGGAGAAGCACGCTCTTAAAGGAAATCCCGCTGCAACCCCCCCAGCCCGAATGCCAGCGCCAAATGACGACTTTAAGAGTGCTTACGAGTTTCCTCCTCCAGCTCCTAAGAAGACAAAAGCAGAAAAGTTAGAAGAACAAAAACGAGCACATGAAGAAGAAGAGCAGAAGAAAAAAGAAAAAGAGGAACAAGAACAACGAGAACTTGAAAGAGCTATTGAGAAACGAAAGGCAGAGCGAGGGCTCAGAATAGCCGAACAATACCTGACGGAACGTGAACAAAGGCAAAAAGAAGCATTAGTGCTCCAAGAAAAAGCACAAAAAGAAAAAGAAGAAGAAGAGAGGAAAATCGCAGACGCGCTACAAATGCAAATGCGACTCCAATTGCAACAACAAATGGAGTTGGATGAAGAAGAGAAAAAGAAAGAGGAAGAAAAAGCTAGAAAGAAAAAAGAAGCAGAAGCAGAGCTTGAAGAAATAAGAAAACAGACAGAAATCGATACTGAAAAAAGAAAACGAGAAGAACAAAGAAGAGAAAAAGAAGCAGAAGCTGAAAACAGAAAGAGACAAGAAGAGACAATACGCAAACACAAAGAAGCCGAAGCAGAACTAGATAGAATAAGAAGAGAAGAAGAACTAAGAAACAAAATGGACATAGACAACACAGTTAATACAGTGCCCTACAGTGCCGAAAAGAGGAGGAGGAGCCCCGAATCAGACGGGGAGGGCGCTCAGTACGCCAAAATCTTCCGAACAAGGACATTTATACCATTAAAAAACAGATTTCAAGTTCTTAGCGACAAATCAGACGACGAAGACGACACAGACGACGAGGTAAGCTCAAACACAAGTAAAACGAGGCAACAAATACAAAATAAAACAATACAATCATTACGCAAAGCACAAAATCAAACACCAATTACACAAAAAACACAACAAGTACAAGATCAAAATACACAGCCACAAGCACAAAATCAAAATACACAGCCACAACCACAAAATCAAAACACACAACCAAGCGCAACACAAACACAAACACAAGCAACACAAAAAACTAATAAAGTCCCGCCCATTATAATGAACGGGGTGATATTAGACAACAAAACGTACAAAGACTTTGACGAAAAGCTTAGGACAGACATTAAAAAAGGCTACAAAATTAGATATACAAAACGCAATACGATTATACAAATAAATGACATAGACGAATATCACAAATACAAGACGAAACTTCAACAATTCAAAGAAATAGAGTGGCACACTTACTGTACCGCCGAAGAGAAGACACATGCTTTTGTGGTGAAAGGATTAGATCATGGACCGGAGCCGGAAGAAATTAAAGAAGAACTGGAAAATGACCATAAAATAAATGTTAAGCAAGTTTATAAAATGAACACTTCCTTCCGGCAACTGTTCATGATCATTACCTCTTCGACGCACAAGCTCACGAGCCTGCAAAAAATACGATACTTAAATAACGCACACGTGACGTGGGAGCGCAGGCGCGTGAGCAAGGAGATAATTCAGTGCAGAAGGTGTTGCCAGTGGGGACACGCGACTAGCAATTGCTATAGAGCATTCCGTTGCGTGGACTGCGCTGGCGGCCACCCTTCTGCGCAGTGTCCTGGTGGAAAACCAAGTAAGTGTGCCAACTGTGGAAAAAACCACAAGGCGAACGATACAAACTGTGACATATACATTTACAAAACGAACATTTTACACGAACAACAGACAAACAGACAACTACAAAGAAATAAACCACAATTCAGGGCTGCTCCTCCCCCCGCGACAAGTGCGTGGACTCAGAGACAACAGCCCCCACAGCAAAGACAAAGAGAATACCAGCAAGAAGAAGAAGCTTTTCCGCCTTTGCCAACCCGACAATCCTCCCAGAGTGCGGCCCAGCCGCGACGCGGGGACACAGGGGACACCACAGGTAAAATCCGCAGGCTTGTAGATACTTGCAAAGAATTTGAAAATTTAGTAGATATAGATGAACTAACCCGCTTTATGTCTGACTTTTTAGATGTTTTTAAATCACATCCCAACCAGATGGAGAGATCATTCGCCGTAGTGCACTTTCTTACTAAACAAATACACACGTACAATATATAGAGCTAAAAATAGCATTGTGGAACGCGAATGGTCTCTCCAATAAGTTGGGAGAATTTTTAAACTTTGTACATGTCCAAAAAATTGATATAATGATCATTACGGAAACGAAAATGAATGCGAATAAAAAACTTAATATAAGAAATTTTAAAGTGTATAGGCGTGATCGTAATATACGCGGGGGGGGGGGGGGCGTAGTTGTTATTGTGAAGAACACCATTCCTCATGTTCTATTACCGGATAATGGATCTTCTATTGAGAACATTTCCATTAGATTGAGGAATGGTGTTGTAATTAATGGCAGCTACGCCCGCCCAAATTTACGACTGGTTGAGAATGACTTTGACGTCATTTTCAACCAAAGTAGACAAACAATGATCTTGAGGGACTTAAACGCAAGACACACTTCGTGGCGCAACCGCAGAAACAACCGCAACGGCGAGTTTGTCTGCGATTACGTCACGAACAATGACATACAATTACTGAGCACCCCGACACCTACGCACTATCCTGTGAATGGTATGACGCCGTCATACATAGACGTCGTCCTAAACAAGAATATTTTAAATCTTCCTGATCTTGTTGTTCTCGACGAACTACCTTCGGACCATCTTCCTCTGGTGTTGGATTGGAATGCCGACATTAGCGGGGAGGATGGCCCGAAATCATGGCTATATAGCGGAGCAAACTGGGGTTTTTTCAGACAGCTTGTCAACGAAAGGACCGAAATTAACAATAACATCAACACGGTTGAAATTTTGGAAAACGAAGTTGACAAGCTGACTGAAAATCTCCAGTTTGCCCGCAATAAAATAGCGAAAAAGGTCAGCGTAAAGCCAGCGGAGGATCGCCTCCCTGACGAAATCGCTGACCTTATCAAATTCAAGAACAAGATCAGGAAGCGATGGCAAAAATACCGGCGACCACAGGATGGTGCGAGGGTCAAAGTACTACAAACGACAATACGGACAAAAATTAACGAGCACAAAAACAACGCGTGGGCCAACATCCTCGGTGGGTTGTCTACATTAGATAACTCGCTGTGGAAGTTGACCCGCAGACTAAAAAACAAATACAATAAAATCCCGGCATTAAACTCAACTAGACCACAAACCAATGCAGAGAAGGCCGAAGTGCTCGCTGAGCATTTGGCCGACATCTGCAAAGGTACACCTAACACGACTAACGAACAAAATGACATAACGAACATAATAAACAAAACAGTACATACCAAATACCCCATTCCTCCGCCCATGATCCCTAGGTTGTTGACAACGCCTGGTGAGCTGAAAACGGTCATCAGGTTGTTGCCCAACAACAAAGCCCCCGGAGAGGACGAAATCTCCTATTCTCTAATAAAAAACATGCCGAGAAAGGCTGTGGTACAACTAATGTATATTATAAATGCAGTGGTTGTGCTACAGCATTTCCCGGCGAAATGGAAGAATGCATCGGTGATGCCAATACTAAAGGCGGGAAAAGATCCAACAAGAGCAGATTCTTATCGCCCTATTGCTCTACTCAGTGGCTTATCCAAAGTCACTGAGAAAATATTGCTTAAAAAAATCAACAGCCTGAACCTGGAAAGCGCGGTGCCGGACGAACAGTTCGGATTCAGGGCGGGACACAGTACTACACTATTGGTTGCAAAAGTTGTGCAAGACGCAATCAATAAAGTCAACATGCAACAAAATACTGTGTTACTGTCCCTGGATGTCCGCAGGGCGTTCGACACCGTGTGGTTCAACGGGCTGTTGTACAAATTATTAACGTTGCATAATTTCCCGCTTTACTTGGTATCTCTGATGCATTCGTATATAACAGGGAGAAGTTTCAGGGTGAGGGTGGAGAACTCACCCTCATCTAAGAGACTGATCCATGCGGGAGTCCCCCAGGGAACCGTCCTCTCCCCAAAACTATTTACCCTCTACACCGCTGACATTCCTAAATTCCCATCCACAAACTTGGCCATGTTTGCGGACGACGTGCTGGTCTATGCCAGTTCGTTCTACGCAGACGTGGCCAGGTCGCATATTAATAACCATCTCCATTACCTTCTTCCCTGGTATGAGAAATGGAAAATGGAGATTAATGAGACTAAGTGTGAGTGCGTAGTACTCACACGAAAGTTTTCGAAAAATGTGATTCACGTCCCAATCCGAATAAACAACGTCCAGATACTACCGGCTAAAAAGCTTAAGTATCTGGGCGTTATCCTTGACGAACGGCTCCGCTTTGCATCGCACATTTCCTATATTTTACAAAAATCTTTCCTGGCGATGCAAAGCCTTTATTCAATCATGTCCCCAAAATCCCCATTATCCCAAAGTAATAAATTGGTGGTCTATAAACAAATCTTAAGACCTGTGATGTTGTATGCCGCGCCAGTTTGGTGCAGCATCACAAACACGCAGATGGACAGACTACAGCGTTTTTCAAAACGTTGCGTTAAGATGCGCAACAGCATCAAGACGTGCCACAGTCATCCGAGAATTGCATGAGCTGGCCGACATAACTATGTTCGGCGAGCACATTCGCAATATCTCGGATGACTTTTACAGACATAAGACCAATACTTCTAGACTGACGACAAACCTGACTAGGACCAGACAAGAAGACGCTGTAGTACACAAACCCATCTACAATAGACTACCAATCTATACTGAAAATTTTATCCCCATCCCTTAAATATCCCCGCGTTTTTCGAAAAATTTCCATTTTGAATGTTCTCATACCTCGGTGCGAATCCTTACTGACTTCCAAAATCCCAACAGCGTGGTTTTGTGATACTTCGAGTCCTATCACAAGCCACGCCCCCTTTCCTTGACACGACGCTGATTGGACGACTCGACGGATATACACTCGGACACTGCCCCAAGATCAGTTAGTCGTGTGTGAAAGTTGTATGCCTGTGCATGAAAGGGATGTAAATAAGAATAAAAGGGTTAAACATGAACAAATGAAGAACGAATGAGTATGTAAATACGAACAAATGAAGAATAAATGGCTGTATATAATTTTAATGAGTGAATGGGTAAATGTATATAAAGCAAATAGCAAGAATGGTAGAATGAAACAGGGATCCGTAATGATCATTTGTAAATATGTATATAGCCACCCCCTCATTTTGAGCTGGTTTTTTGTCTTCATTTTTTCCAGCGATCAGTAATTTTAATTGTATGTCTCAAATTGTAAATACTAAATCATTTTAAAACCTTGTGTATATTATAACCCCAAGATTCTGCAAGCCTGGCGGAAAGAATCGATACCCCTGTGTCTCCGCTACAGCTGGCAACCAAGGGCCAACACCAGCCCCGGCCGCACCCTGGTCGTCTTGTCGGGTTGGACCTCCCCCAGTTGGGGGGTTGTAACCCGACCACGTTTGTACATATTAGTTTTTAAGTTGCCTATGTAGATGTATATATATGTAAATAATAAATATGTTTGAAAGTAAGTACTATCGGCAAAATAAAGAAAAAAGTTTTTGACGTCATCTTCATAAAATACTTAACACTCAATTAAAGACGGAAATATTCAATATACCTCTACAGCGTAAAGTGTAAGACGATGCAATACTAATCCATAGGTCCCCGGTTCTACTCCTAGCATGGGTAAAATAAATAAAAAAAGTTTGTGACGTCATTTTGAAGAAATAATTGTAATATTTAACGATGCCGCGTTGGAGTTGAAAGATGGAAAGTTTAGCCGTTCGACGACGCCGACGCCGAGACGCCTAGCATGGGTAAAACAAATCAAAAAGTTTGTGACGTCATCTTGAAGAAATAATTGTAATATTTAACGATGCCGCGTTGGAGTTGAAAGATGGAAAGTTTAGCCGTTCGACGACGCCGACGTCGAGACGCACTAGAAATCTATTAATATATTCCAATAGTTGAAGGCCCGGTTCAAATCCCCAAGATGGCGTTAGCAGCAGCAGCAGGATCCAGTAGCTGAGGCCCAAGTAGTTGATGTCTGAGTAGTTCATACCCAAGTAGCTAACGCCCAAGTACCTAAGAAGACGGACGTCACTTCTGAGGCGTCGCGACGCCCAAGATGGCGTTAGCAGCAGCAGCAGGATCCAGTAGCTGAGGCCCAAGTAGTTGATGCTCGGGTAGTTCATGCCCAAGTAGCTAACGTCCAAGTACCTAAGAAGACGGACGACACTTCTGAGGCGTCGCGACGCCTAATTTTGGACCACGCCCTGCAGGCGTCGGTTCCAAAAAATACCAGAATGAACCTCCATAAGAAATAACATGGGATTTTGAGCCAGAACCCCTGCTGTATATCTACTTGTATGTTGTTTATATGTTGGGCAGTTAGACGTTTAAGTGGTTCCCTGAAACAGGGGGACCTATTTAGTAGTTGTTTTTCAATGGTTCCTAGTTGTTTCCCATAGCTGTTCAGGAGTTGTTGTTTTCGGAAACAGGAGTCTGTTTTTAGCTGTTTTTCCCGAACAGGGTCTGTTTTTTCGCTGTTTTCCCGAAACAGGGTTTGTTTTTAGCTGTTTTCCAGAAACAGGGTCTGTTTTTAATTGTTTTCCAGAAACAGGGTCTGTTTTTTAGCTGTTTTCACCAAACAGGGTCTGTTTTTAGCTGTTTTTCCAGAACAGGGTCTATTTTTTAGCTGTTTTTCCAGAACAGGGTTTGTTTATATTTTGTCTCTATTTTTTCTATCTCTTTCTCCGTTTTGACTAGCCCTAGTATACATCCATGGGTATTTTCGTACTTAAAAAGTATATATTTCATAGTTTTCGGCTTCCTTCCCTACGATTTCCACGAGTCTCTCTCTCTCTTTCCCACATTCGGAATCCTTCCCTTCCTAGCGTTAGAGCACTAATCGGAAAGTCGCCTTTTTGCCCTAAAGACCTGTATCGATGATCTTAGTCGAGATTTTCGAGAAGTTTTTACGCCAGTCTAAACATCTTTTCCTACTGTTGGTCTTGCCTGGGTGAGTTTGCTAGAAATACCTATTTTAATTACTACCACTCCCCGCAGACCCGATCGTAACTATCTACGCTTTACATTAAAATGCATAATCATTGTGCTTTCTAGAAAATTCTAGTACTTGCTGAGCCCTCATGACTTCGCTTCAAACCACTTTACTCCGGATGGTACCGCAAGGTACGGAAAACGACTGTTACGTTGGCCTTTCCTCGTGCTGAGTCATTTTAGCTAGCTTTGTTCCGCACTATTCCACTGATGATGTAATCTTTCCGAATGTTCCGCATCTCCAACTCTTGCTCCTGCTACTCCAACTACTCCTCCTTCTATACTAACGTCATCTTTCTCCGAAACTCTGAACATCTCCTTCTCCTACTATTACTTCTCCACTAACGCCATCTTTCTCCGAAACTCTGAACAGTATTTCTAGTACTGCTGCTTCTACACCAACGCCATCTTCCTCCAAAAGTCTGAACAGTATTTCTAGTACTGCTGCTTCTACCCTAACGCCATCTTTCTCCGAAACTCCGAAACTCTGAACAGTATTTCTAGTTTACTTGTATTCGTAGCAGTATCCTGTTTAATATTATTAACTAATTTTGTCTATAAAGTTGTTAAATATCGATATATCTTGTGGTTACATAAATAATTTTCCTACTACTACGTGTTTTCTTCCTTAACTCCATTTCTTATCAATCGTTCTCATCATGACTTCGCTCAAAACATGATTTAAGCGCTATTTAGTAATTTAAAATGTCAGCGACATAATTTGTGTCGTTTAAGCGCGTAATTTAGTTTTTCTTTATCTATCTCTACTCCCGACACTTTAAACCCCTTTGTAACCCTCTAGCGCCTAAACGGCTTCACGGATTTCGATGAAATTTGGGGTATGACTTTTATTACTCCTACCCTTAGTCCCTAGCGAAGCAAACAACTTTTAAGGCCCTTTTGGTCGGCACCAGAGAAATCGCCGAAATGGCTTTAATATTTTTGGGGGTTTTTAAGCCTATATATCTAATGGTCTTTCTGACTTCTATCTAACTCCCAAATTTTACTTCTTCAACACTTATCGTTTACGCGCTAGCCGTAATTTAGTTTTTATTCAACTTCTCACATTTCTATGCTCCTGATACCTTAAACACCTTTGTAACCCTCTCGCGCCTAAACGGCTTCACGGATTTCGATGAAATTTGGGGTATGTATTTTATTCCTCCTACCCTTAGTCCCTATCGAAGCAAACAAATTTTAAGGCCCTTTTGGTCAGCGCCCGAGAAATCGCCGAAATGACTTTAATATTTTTGGGGTTTTTGAACCTGTATATCTCATGGTCTTTCTGACTTCTATCTAACACCAAAATTTTCCTTCTTCAACACTTCTCGTTTAAGCGCTAGCCGTAATTTAGTTTTTTATTTAACTTCTCACATTTCTATGCTCCTAATACCTTAAACACCTTTGTAACCCTCTAGCGCCTAAACGGCTTAACGGATTTCGATGAAATTTGGGGTATGTATTTTATTACTCCTACCCTTAGTTTCTATCGAAGCAAACACATTTTAAGGCCCTTTTGGTCAGCGCCCGAGTAATGGTCTCAAGGACCTTACTCTTTTGGGGGTTTTTAAGCCTATATATCTAATGGTCTTTATGACTTCTCTTTTTTTTTGCTGATCGCATCCTAGTAAGCTTGCATGTACTAATGCATATTTTTCTGCTATTCTATCCAATACTATTCCTAATTTATCTAATTAATCGAAAATTTACTATACAGGATGATGTAAAAATTGTGAAATCTAATTTTTTACTCTCAGTTGAGATTTTTGAAAAATAATTTGATAAATCGAAAGATCTGCTCCGCCACTATCCCCCCATGCGACTTTCGTCTCTCCACCATCAGCCGTTAGGTCGCTAATCGCAAAAAACTATATCTCCGGAACCAAAGGGCCGATCGACGCCATTCTTTCTTTAAACGCCTTCTCCCGCCGCCCTGAACACATGACCTTTGTTCAATTTTTATTTTAACGTTTGACAAGTGACAGGTGACAGTTGACATATCTTAAATGACAGGTGACAGCTGACATACTTTTACGCATGTCTTATGACGTCATTTTGTACACGTGTGACCCGCGTCCGTTTTTACTTTTGACAAGTGACAGGTGACATTTGACATTTGACAGGTGACTTCTCTATCGCTGACGTAAGCTCCACTGACGTAGACTTCGATGACGTACTCGAAATTTACGCATGCGCAAAGGTGGCCGAGATATGACGTCATGGAATACTGCATCAACCTCCTCCGGTGGACGGTGGGGGTTGAACTCCTCTTCTTGTTCTACTTGCGAGATTATATATCTCCATTTCACATTGTTTGCATCAAAAACCGCACATTGGGTAAATGGGGAACCCGCGGTATATTTATTTAATACGTATATGAGTTCAATGCTACTAAAGACGTTTTTTGGCGATTCAAAACCATCCAAACCAAACCCGAGGCTTTACCATTGTTGTCTTTATTTATTTACATTTGACTGCGTTCTACAAATAAGGATAACAATATGGTTTTGATTTTTGTGGCACTATCTTTGTTTGTTTAAGTTTAATTACGTTGGATAAACAAAGAGAGCACATGGTTTTGGTTTTGATGGTTTTGAAGCGCCAAAAAACGCCTTAAGAACCTTGGTTTGTTACCATCATATACGTATTAATACAATTAATCATCGTTTTCGCCCGGCTAGTGGTCATGGTCACGGTTGACAGTTAATGGATTCAACTTCATTTTTCAACCAATTGGTTGACAAATGACGTTTATCTATTGTTTAGCTGTCAACCGTGACCATGACCAAGGGTACTAAACTAGAGTTTAAGGCCTTGGACCATTAAAGAGTCTAGGGGATGGGTGCAACTTTTAATTCCGGGCTTCCGTATGCGTAATAACCTCAAAAATATAATAAATGATGCACTTGTTAATAAGTTTACCGATTTCCTAGCATCAGCCACGTAGTCCAGTGAGTAAAGAATCCGCTTATTGACTGAGATGTGTTGGTTCGAATCCGTGCTCGGCCGCATCTTTTTTTTTTAATTTTTGTCACTTAAAATATTATAAAAAATTATTAAATCGGCTCTAAAAGGTGTATTGGAAACGGGTTAGCACTCCTTCCTCGATAAAAATTTTGTTTTGTCTTTTTTTAAAGGTCCAGAAAATCTAGGGAACGGTGGATCGGAGGGCACCCTAAGGTCGGAACAGGGTTAGCACCTGGTTAGGGGCCCTGACCAGTCTCTTTCCTCGCAAGCGAAGAGGGATGGGTGCATGGATTTATTATAATAAGGATTCGATGTCCGTATACTGTGAGCGTATCGAACGTGAAGCCTTATCTTTGTTGTTTGTTTTCTCTGGTGAGAGGATTTTACGAACTACGAATTACTACGTAATTGAATCAAGAATGGTAGTAGAAAGAGATAAAATAACATTGGAGTGTTGGAGCTCAGAAGTGTTATTGTCTGTCCTGGTTGCTTAGGAAAACGGCTGAACCTCGGTCTGAATACTCGGTTACACGTACGTCTTTGTCTAATGAACTAGAAAAGAAAAAGTGCGACGTACAGATTTATATAGATTTATAAATGACTCCGAGCGACTTTAAATAAACACCTTTAGAAATAACATAACCTATAAATAATGAAACCTTTTTAACTTAAATTTCTTATTATTTAGCAGAAAAATAAAATATTTTAGGGCTTTTATTACTTTTAGTAAATCTGTGGCATCACGGCCAATAAGTATTTATTTAAGGGTGTAAAACCGTGTAAACAAATGAAGGAAAGAAAAATTTTGAAAATTAATTTGAAAAGGAATTATATTTAGAAACACGAAAAGAAATTCTCGAATATGAATTCGCAACACAAAAGGGCAATAATTAAAATAAGTTACGTTCGCGTTTGAAGAATGTTTATAATATTTATTGAGACCGGAAAATATTAGAAAATTTATTTTTAAAATAATCAGCAAATAAGTAGGTGGATTAAAAATTTAATAAAGAACTTGAAATATTAGGGAAGGATTAAAAGTTATTTGGAAATAATTTATTTGAAAAATATTCAAACACTTAAGCGGCCAGATAATTGATTAACAAAAAAGATTTAAATAATTTATAAAATAATTATAAAGTTAACTCACATAATTAGAAAAATTAATCCTTTATTGTAAAGAAAAGTTTCACTTGTGTATGAAGAAAACATTTCACTTAACTTCGTCGCGATCCGCGAAAAACTTTTCTAAGGCCCGATCCCGGCCAACGCTTTTAAAATCGGCCGAACATTTCAAGAAATTGAAGTAAACTGACCGGTCGCACCAACAAGGAAGATTCATCCCCATTCGGAAAGACTCCTCCCCCAAATTAATCAATTATAACAGTGAAATTATGCGCTGTTTAATTTGATTGGTCCAACAAAAGAACGAAACGCGATGACATTTGAGCAGATTGCATCTGGGAAAACAAGGGTTATTAAATATAGCGAAATAAATTTATAGCTTTGTTATGCAGGCGCGCGCTAATAAATGTCATTAGATAAAGCAGAAAGCAATAAAAGAGTCGTAAATTACCGATAAATACCGATCTTTTCCTTCATTTGCCGGCTAAAATAGGGTCGCCCACGTAGATTTTCCAAGAATGCGCAGGTGGAGACACGATTTATGGGGTTGTAAATAGCATGTTGTCACATTAATTCCGCGAAAAGGCTGTAAAAGAGGGAACATTTATGAGAATTTTCCCTATATAAGCGGGAAAGCTCCGGCTAGGAGGCAGTATAGTTGAAGATACTCGATGTAGTCGGTCACGCTGCCCGAACGGGGTCCGAATCTAATGTCCACGGAAAAGTTCAAAAGTTTGGAATCAATAGTACGGTGTTAGTCGGAAGTTTTGGAGCGCGTCGAATTTTTCTTGATTAAAATTTCGATAAATTAAAAAGTGAACAAGTAAGTGCGTTGAAACCCAAGAGATTGTCTTGGAGTATTGAAAAGTTGTGAAATTTGAAGAAATTTGTGAAAAAGTGTATTTTTGGGTGGCTCCCAACCGCAACTTGTGGAAATAAAGTGTAATTGAACCAGAATTGTGTGTTTTTCTGTTGGGGAACAGGGAAACATAGTAAATAAGTAAAATAATTATTTATTAGTCAAAAATCATAGAAAAATTGAAGTTAGTAAACAAAACCCTCTGCAGTAATTACAGTATTATTAGGTAGTAAATTGCAAGGCTAGGAAAAGTGTTAGATTGAGTGGTGGGTTACAAGCAGTAGACACAAGGGTCTTCCGGCCCTACGCAAAAGGTTTAACTTGTCACCGGCAGCTGTATTCCTGGGTTACCGCTCACCCGTTGCCAACCTGATAAGAGAATTAGAGATAGGAATCAGTGGTGGGTGTTACAAATCTTGTGATGCTTCTAACGTATTTTTTGTGCAAAAATACAAGGTAAAATACTTAAAATAAGATGTGGCCAGTGTTTACAATGTCGCTTAGAATGGTTTGTTTTGGCTTCAAAGAATGTTAAACCATCTCGTATCCAGTCTTAATAAATCCATGGATGGGTGCGAAAAAATCCATTATTGTTCCTTCCTCTGCGCATGCGGAAGCCCGGGATAAAAAGTTGCACCCATCCCCTAGACTCTTGGTTGGACCATGACCAGTAGCCGATAGGGATGGCAATTTTTAAAAAAAATTATTATGGTAACCCAGCGTTCTCCCATTCGGGCCATTCATAGCGTTTTCCATTGGTAAATTTTGGGCACGTCAAATGTATTTCTATCATTCTTCTTTGTATATAGATAGAAAAGGACACAAACGCACGTACACTCAGTTCGCGCTGGTTCTACCAATGGAAAACGCGATCAGTTTTATAATAGTCGCACGTTCACACGAACGCGTGTTGAATGAGTTCGATGTTTGTTCGATGTTCCAGCAGTGGCACTCTGTATGAAAAATAGCGATAGCGATTTTTTGCAAATTCTTACCTTGTATCACCGTTCGGTATGTTTCGAAGAGAGCCCGATCGCTATCGCTATTTTTCTTACAGAGTGCCACTGCAGTTGTTACATCGATACATCGATGGAAAAACATCGAATTTTAAGTTCGATATATCGATATTTTCAAAACATCGATGTATCGTTGCCATCCTTTCTAGCCGACCGAAAACCCAAACAAACTCTTTTATGTTCCTTGTAGAGATGAGCGATATCGTGATTTTTTAATATCTATGATATCTGATATCGTTACTTTTTGATATCAGTGATTTAAAAGCGTGACGTGATCACGACTTTCCAGTAGGCAATTTGCTTCTACAAAATATCGTGAATTGCGATATATCATATCACTTACTACTTTTACCAATTAGCTATCTGCACCTGTGCTCAGTGCTGTGTATGTCATGTTCGGAAATAAAACGACAATATATCAAATTTATAATCAAATTAACTTTAAGATGTTTATATTCATTTAATTTCGATCTTTGAAGCATACTCTGTGAGGTAAACTTTGTAAATGTTATAGTGTTCCCTTCATTGTAAAGTGCAAATGTACTTATACTTCACTCTATAATTATTTGTTTGACGTTGCTTATTCATTTTGTAATGATTTAGTTGGCAATAAAGGAAATTATTATTATTACTATTATTATTACTTATTAAATTTATAAAAACAACAAAGTGGGTAGTAAATTCGCTGGTACACAAACAAAACAAACCAAACAAATACATCGGTTTGTTCAAACTAGTATAAACATTATTGCCCAATATCTAAGCTGGTAGCGTTTTCCTAAAAAAATAAATGGGTACCTATTCTAATGTATTCTTTAGAAAAAAAAAAGAAAATGCAAAAACATATTTTTGATCGCTTAAAATAAGTTTAAGTACTTAATTCTGATACCTATAACAAACTTACCAAATTACGATCGTCCATTGCAAGCGAAATTGTAGGGTGCTTATAATTTAAATGTTTTTTAAGATTCGCGGTGCTCGTTTTAAAAGACAGTTTTGCTTGACATATATTTCATTTTGCAATACTATTTTTTTCATTATCAATTTCAAAAAAATTCCATAAATATCATCTCTTTCTTTTTTAAATAATACTAGACATTGTGTAACAGCAGCCAAAAAACGAAATTAAAAAAATATATGCTCCAGTCTCCAACCCCAAGTCTTTGATTGATTGGGTTTGATGATTCTATATCTAATCCACAAATTGATATACAATATTAACATCAAGCAGACTGAGTAATCATAATCAACCAGTGATCACTGACACCACTGATATCACATTTCACGAATAACGATAACGAATATCAAATACTAAAAATAAATTCCCGTGACTCCGTGACATGCGAGTCGCGATATGCGTTTCAAAAGAAACGTGAAACGGACGTAAGGCACGATATCCCTTGCAGCCCATATGTTCTTCAAAAGTGACATACGAAAATCGACCTAATAACCTAATGCCGATACATGTTAATGGATAAATATCACTTTTCAAGTCACGAGTCACGCTTTTACCCGGACTCTGGTAGCAACCGTAGCAACTGTTACTTGTGGTTTTTAGATATCAGTTAAAAAATATCAGATCGTGAAATATCGCTCTTCTCTAGTTCCTTGCCGAAAACGATAAATGTTCAGCATTGGAGGAAATTCATCTATCTAAAATATTTTGGGGAAATTAAAATTTACTGATTAATTTGTGAGTAAATATACGTTTCCCCTCCACTTTATTTAAAATTAAGAATATTAAATCACATGTGAAAGCTAATAACAATGTAATAGTAATAAGATTATATCGATCTGGACGATATTGACATGACCTAATCATCTCTAATCGCCGAATAACCTCACAAAGGACTGTCACAATCTGTCAATCTGTCACATTGAACACGTAGGACAGCCCCATGAAACTTCTTATGGCAAGTATCGCAACACGCTTAGTTACGACATACGTACCGGCCAGACTTTTATCGAATAAAGTTCGGACATACAAATTTTTCTTTGTCTCTTTTTAAATGTCCAACCAACGATACTACAGAAAGAGATGGGTGCGTTAGGCGACCAATCCAACAATCAACAATTTCATTATTTTACCACCCTACTTCCCGGTCTGGCCGACTGGAAGTCTGGAAGCTAAAGTGGACTCGCCCATAATTTCTTTTAGATGTAAATAAAAATGGCTGCTGGTCATTTTTGACTTTGCTGGAGCTTTTTATTTAATTATAGCATTCTAACAAGAAGATGGATTATTTTTTCTCTTCCAGGTAAGTAATTAAATTATTTTGTTTGTAGTATGGGTTACTTTTATTACAATACCATTGTTTTTCAAGAGAAATGCTGTGGAATGTATGATGACCTAACTTTAGAAGGAAAGGAAGTGATGAAATTTTTCATTTATAAGCAAATACTAGTTAGGACAACTCTTTGCTATTAAGCTTCAAAAACACAATTCGAATATTGCACCAATGATTTCGTGTGTTGCATTGAGTGCTGGACAAGGCTGCCAGTAGAATTTTTAAAGTAGTGTTTCAGTGAAATCTTTTAAATAAAATACTCACAATCATCGTTGTTAAAATACCTATCTTGTATTATTATGATGGCATATAACTTGTTTTCTTTAAACCAAAAATAAGGTAAATTACTAAAAGGTTTGGTGGGTATATACCGGCAGCAATTTTCTTTTGTACCTTCATATTACGTGAAAAAAAGTTGATATACAATTGATCAGCCTTGTACGAAAACTGTGCAATGAACATAACTTTTTTCTTGGCAATAGTAGTAATAGATCAATTGTAGCCATCATGTATTTAGTGAATTTTTATTTTATTATACAGATAAAATTGTTGTAAAAGTAACCTTCCAGTATATTTCCTAAATAAGTTGCGTGTTATAATTTAGGTACTTACAGTGTTAATAGTCATGTACTCATTAATTTTAGGTTTCTGGTTGAATTGTGGGTAGGATCACAACAGGCAAACAAGTATATTGCAGCAGAGACTATTATAGATTTTGTTGTAATGTAGCTTTATTTCATATCTAAGTTTCTCAGTGGTATATTTTACAGTGTCTAAGTATTCAGTGTTTGTGTTTTAGTTCTAGTGCTTTATCACGTTTAGGTTTTACAGCTTTCAATACTCTAAAAAATTATTGCAAATATTCTTTTGACAAAAATTCCAATTATAGTTTCATAGAAGAATATCAGACTGAGCAAACGAGACAAATGTTGTAATGTATTGTATTATAAAAACCTGAAATCCTTTTTTCTTTTTCATGTCATACGAGGACTCCAAAAGCAATCGAAGGCTAACTTATTTGGTTTGACATTATCAAGACAAGTTACATCTATTTTTTGACAGGATTGTGATTAAGGACTTTTTCTTAGGTATACTCAGTGTACATGTCTTATTTCTTCTGTATGCCTTAAATTAATTTTGAGAAAATCGTGTTCTTGGTTATGTTATACATATATAAAAAAAATGACCAGAATATAATGTATATTGTTTTTGATTTCTATAAATTTTGTTGTTTTAAAATTTAGGTATGGGTGAGTGTCTATAAAGTGTTGCATCGTTTTAAGATATTTATGAAATGTTTATATTTGTATTTCTTTTTGATAATAAAGTTACGATCTCAACTTCATTACGTTTGATTTTCCTTTTCATATTCATGCTAGACGTTATATTTTAAAGTGGATTTAAAACTTATGGATTTATTTGGCATCAAAACTATTTGGTTTTGATTCCAAATAATTTTGTAAGTTTTATTTGCTACTTTAAAATAACCAAAAATATGAAGTTTTAAATTGCGCCTGCGCCACCTTTAGTTCCCAATCCCCCCAACGTCCAGACTAATTGTCGCTGTAATTTGACGTTTGATTGACATTTCATATGACCTTCGACTCGATCCGTGCTGCGACAAATAACAACGCTAGTTGGTCTTCTTCCTGTATTAGTATTCGTTGACGTAGGAAACAGCCGATTTACATGAAAATTTAATTATCCTTTTCCAAAATAAAATAAAAAGAAGGTAAGCTAGATACTATATATTCTCTTTTCATTGCCAGAGTATACCGTCAGATATTGTTAAAGGCAATGGGCATCACATAAAAATAAAGGGTATCTTAATAAACATCTTTTATAAGCAATACAAACATAATCAGTTAATAGACAAAAATGTAAACAAGGAGCGACAAATATATTAAAAATTTAAATGCATCATTCATTATATACCTATTTACTACATATGAATATTTTGAGTATAATCGAGGATGTTAGTAAATGTGTAGAAGGTCTTGGTAAAGGAAAAATACTGAAAAAAAGTTCCCCTCTAAAGAGAAGGACAATACATCGTTTTCAATATGGGAAACAACTGGCACAATTGAGTGGCAAGCAAAATGAATCAAAAACCTCATAGTTATCAACATTATACATATTATAAATTTAAATAATGTGTTTAACTTAAATTCTTAACTTTTTTGTACTCATTAACAAATTTTTGTTGTAAAACTATTACAGCCATTGAGCACAACACTTCTTTACTTAAACTACAGATTAATATAGATTTACTAAAATGATTGTTTTGTTGATATAGTTGAAGATAGGTATTTAAAAACTGGTGCTGTAAAACAGTAATTTTTGCATTATGGACAAGAAAAGGACAGAGTGCTGCCCCTATAGGAGGCTGTTACAATTGAGGAGTTTAAAGACCAACACAGTCCATGTCCAAAATGAACATTTTTAGGAAAAATAACCTGACTAGTTTCCTGCTTGTGGTTCAGGGTTTATTTAATTGAAGGTTTTTCTGAAAGTGGGCTATAGAAGTGCTTATTAAGTTGATATTTGACTAAAAGGGACATGGAAAATGTGTTGATTTTTAAATAAACACTCTCGTTTAGATTCACTAAGGTTTAAGGTTTAGTACTAATTTAAATTAAGATCTAATTGATTGTATATGATATGGTTTGACAAGTTTTTGTCTTGTCATTAAATTTGTAATAAGTTGTTATCAAAAACTTATGAATTATTCTGATATTTCGGAGATTTGCTTGGTTTCCAAATAATTTTTATATTTGAATGGGTTGCTAGATTGAATTTGGTTCTATTATTGTCGAATGAATGTATCTAAATTGCCCTTTTCTTTATAAATTTGTGAAACAACTCAGAAAAAAATTCATAGTATAAAACTTAGTTGCCTTATTCTTACACTTGTCAGTTTAAAACTTTTGGTTGTCAAATTAGACCAGACTAGCATTGGAGAATCTGGCCTTTTAATTTTATTTCAATGGATTTTTATGTGTGTTAATAATATATATGAAAGAAAATTTAGCCCTAACAAATTTAATAGAAAAAGTGGAATGCCCCTTTACCTTTTTATTTTATTACCAACAATATGAGGACTAGGAGGATCTCTGTTTTAGGAATTGCTTTTAATTACTTTTTGATTCTTATAAGGATAGCAAAAAAAAATAGTTGTTCTGCAGTTACAACAAAATACGAGTTTTATATACTTCAGAATCCAAATAATTTTTAGTCATACTTATATGTTAATGAGGAAAGTGTTACAAAATTACTTCAGTGCGATAAGCAAGGTGCGTAAAATAGTTGGTCCACATGACACAAATAATAACTTGACAACTAGCATACCGTCTCCTTAGAGCAGAACTATTCTATGTCCAAAAAGTTCCATTTACTTTTTTTTGTGTCCTGTGTATGTATTAACCCTTTCAGTACGGGCATAATTTCCACGGATTTGCTGTACAGACGGGCATATTTAGGGGTTGCGTTTCTTTTTTTCAATACACTAATCACTAATCTAGTAATATTAAATTACAGCAAAATACTTGCATAAAAACTTTTATTGGAAAAATCAAATATGAATGGTTCAAAATACCCCCCCCCCCCCCCTCTAAGAGTTTGCACCAATATGTAAAACCTAAACGCATCGTTTTATCAGCCCGCGAACGCACGTTCCCGTCCGAAATACATTAGGCATATTTTGGCGTTTACCAGGTAATGCGATTTTCGTAACCTGGTATAGGTCAGTCTCTCTTCAACTATATGGAAAAAAAGAGATAGAAAAATAACCAAGTCGTAACCTGGTAAACGCCAAAATATGCCAAGTATAATTGACAGCGTTTTAACACGGCTCCCGACTAACGTAGACCTCAGCTCAAAACGGTTTAACACATCTGCCGTACCGAAAGGGTTGGGGGCCGCTTTATCTGCTGCAGAAGTATTATATGCCCATACCAACCAGAACCCATGGAAACTGCTGATTTAAAAATAAGTATATCCGGGTCAATTTCAGTTTAGCGCAGAACTATTTCAACTACGGTGAAGGACACATTGGTTTATCATCGCAAATAAAACGATGATTATAGACTAGTTCTGTTTTGTTATCTATTAATTACTATTGATTTTTAGTGGACCGGTGAGAGAAAATATATTTTGTTATTCTGACAAGACAATATTTGTTCGAATTTTAAATAAATTAAAAAAAGCTTCTCCTGTAAAATTTACATTTTGTGACTTAGAATAGTTCTGCTTTAAGGGGACGATCCTATAGTCTTACTTTCATTTCGATAACTATAAACTGATTATGCCCACATAACCAATTGTGTATTTAAAAGTGATGTTTAAAAGAATACAAAGTCGTCACTTTCACTTTTACCACTTTCGACTTTAGAGCACCCCTAATTATCTTAAAAACAATTGTCACAGTGTTGCAAATCTGTTTTTAAGTACGGATTTGATTCAAATTAAAATATACTTTATTGTTTCTACTCCGCAGGTGTTGCAAAGTGATATCCTCCCCTTAGCACACATGTAGTGTAAAATTAATTTTAAACCAATGACCTTCCATTACCCCCTTTAATTTCCTTGGTATGGAACCTATTTACAAGATCTGGGGTTGATCCATACGTTAACGCATTTTGTATTTTTTATTCCTTCATAAACCTTTTTAACCTATAAACTATACAATTAAACTCTTTTGTACTGGTATACTTGTATTGTAAGATTGTAAGAAATTAAATTTATATTTAAGACTATGTCAATGTAAGTAACTTCCGAGGTCCGGACCTGACTTCATTCTACCAAGGTAATCCAAATGTCCAAATGATACGCCTCCCAACTTCCCTTGGCACGCATACATATAGTCAAATTCGTTTTTTAGGCAATGACCTTCCTTTACCCCCTCCAATTACCTTGAAAATACCACAGTAAATGTGACAACGTTGCACTGCATGGAGTCGAAGCGCATGCTTAGTTTCTGGCGTAACATGTTTCGGAATTTGTTCGGCTCTGTCAAATTATAATTTTCTGCTTTTGTTGCTCATACATACATACATTTTTTTTGTTTTGTTTCTGTTGAAGTTCCGTTAGGATAATGTTCTTTCTGGGTAAAATCCTATCTGTCTTTTATATTTCTGCTATTGTTCAGGTATGTTTTGGGAAATACTATTATGTTGTCTTGTAGCAGACGTAAAAATGGAGCCCAAAAATCTTTCAGAGGCTGCTATAACGGAGAACAATAGTACGAGTACCAAACTGATTAAAGCAGAGTCAGAGTCGAATCTCTATGAAATTGAATATGTTCCGAGCAATACATTTATGTATAAACAAAACAACAGACCTGTGCCTGATTTAATAGTCCCACTGGAACGGCTTCATGTTGTTAAGAAGAATGGAGAATACTTTGTGGATTTTTCAGATATAACTTTAGGAACCAGCTTATCTGGGTAAGTTGTTTGTTTTCAGTTGAGATCATTAAAAAATACATACTCTACTAAAATTTTAGTAATTTAAAATTTTTTAATGACCTTATTTACTTGCTTTAAATTACAAGCGTATTAAAGGTTTTAAGAATATATAGTTTGATTTTTAAAAAACTAGTTTCATTTATTGGTAATTTAATAATAATTAATAAGTAAAATTACGTTTTAAAAACAAGCATTTATTAAAAAGCACAAACAAGAAAAATAATATTTTTTGTTAGGCGCTTGGCGGTGCTTTAATAACATGTTTATAACGTTAACGGAAAAATTAGCAATTTAAATTAGTCGAAGGTATTCTTAAACAATTAACGGATAAAATAAACCCAAAAAGAATCACTAAATAAGGAAAATAGTGTGGAATAATGTCGGTTAAAATAGGATTTGTCGGAAAAAATCAAGAAAATTCTGTTTTTACCCCTTAAAATACGCTTCTGGATGACCCATTCGGTATTCATTTTAATGTGTGATTATCTCTATAACATAATGTTAAAAAATTAGATAGGAAAAAATGCAGATTTATTCAAAAATCTCCAGAGCAAAAAAGTCCAAAAATCGAAATTTAATCGGCGATTTCCTATAAAGAATGAAGAAATTAAAAAATATGGATACCCAGTATTTTGACGAGCTCTTTCCGCTGACGTATATGGGGTTTTAATTTGAACCATTTTGACCCTACAAAAAATTAAAAACCGTGAAATATTTGGATCAAAAATCGAAATTTCCAGTTTTTCTCTGATATATCCATTTCCCAGTGATTTTAGGCCTAAAGTATCGCCATGTCCGAGCTAGACCGATGTAAATATTAACCCTACACGTCATAGTCTGACGATCTCGTCGAGCCTCCACCAGCTTCCTATTCGTATTGGCCGGCCGGACATTAAATTGAAAGAGGCGTGCCAGACAGCTATCCGCGGTATTTCGCAGGATTGTAATTAGGCTGTCTAGTGAAAAGGGCTATGCAACTTTCTTTCGAGTTTTGACTTGTTTTGTAGTTTTAATTTTTTGCGTTGATTTTTAATCGCTGTTTTGTTTGTTCGGTTGTCAAGGCTGGCAATTATTTAAGTTTTTATTTAATTGTAAACAGTTTTGCGGTTTAAAGTTTTCCTTCTCATTCTCAATGCGGCCCTGTTCAATTTTACCGTTTGAACCGATCACTTGTAGGCAGCTTGCTTCTGTTTATATTCGGTTTATCGTCGAAATAAATAGACTTTAGGTAAAGTATTTGAGATTTTATAGTTTCACTTATGAATCCGTTTTTCGGTCCGATGTTTTGTTTTCGTGTTATTGGATACAAAAAGAGGGGTCTGCAAATGGCATTTTTCGACCTAAAAAAATTCCAAAGCATTTCTTGCCATTTTCCGATCCTCGCCAATTTTAATAGAGTTCTAAAGCTCTGGGTCCTCTACAACCTCCGAAAATTTACATCGATTTAATTCACTTTTGCGACCTGTACCCGATTTCAACGGAAATTGCGGAAATTTCGACTTTGACGTTAATAGCTCCGAAACGAAATATGCTGTATAACTGAATTTTTTACCGAAGCTGTTTGCACTATTCCACTATCAACTAAAAAAATTCGATTGCTCCGCCTCTGACTGTTTCCAAGAAAAACAAACCTATTCGACTTTAAGTTGAGCTTTACGTTAACATGTATATTGACACTTATCTCCTGACGTCATTATCCACTGACTGCTTTTTTAATTGTAATAAATTATACCGAAAAGTAAACTTTTTGTGGCTAAATTATCCTAGTAATTTTCTTCAAAATATTCTTTTGGGTTTGTAATGGCTTCCTTAAACGATTTATGCAATAAAAAAAATTGTGCATATTCCTTATTGGGTATTTGACGACGCGCGTCAAAGCCTGTTTAGTAAAAAAGGTATTTTCAGTATACAGGGTGGCCCATCGAAAACGTACCGCAAGGCATTACAGGCTGGCAAAGAACTTTTCGACAAAATTCAAAAACACGTCAAGTTTGTTTGTCAGGGGGACAACTTTTGACGCAAAAAGCATAGCAAAACTTTCAACCCCCTAAGTGGGGGTGTCATCCCCCAAATTTTTTCAAATGGGAATAGGGGTCAAGTGATACATCGTTAAAAAGGGCTTTTAATTCCCTATACATTGCTGCTTAGTTTTTGAAAATCGATGCACTCGTTTAGAAAACATGGAGCTTTGAAATACCAACAATAAGTTTGACGAAAAATGCAAAAATCGATTTAATTTTACTTAAAAACTTACCTTATTAGCAGTGATGTGAAATGACTGTCATTTATCATTCGTGACAAATGACCGTCATGTGACGGTCATATGACGGTCATACAGGTCATTTATAAAAAATACCCTTAATTTAGATTAGTAATAAAACTAAAAGTTTAAAAAATACTTTGTAGTTAAAAAAGAATATTCTTACAAAATTTAAAAAAGAAAAGCTTGTCCTTAAGTTTTATCATGTTCTTCGGCGTCATGTGCAAATTCGTCACTTATTTTGTTTTTGTCTCATTTTAGAATTAAGCCAGGAATATTCTAAAACGCGACAGAGCACGCGTGATGTCTTCATTTCTATGACTCTCGTGACTTTTTCCTGCTTAATTTTTACTCTTGCGTCGAAACATAAAATTTAAGGTTAGGTTAAATGACCTGATGGTCATTTATTAATGTGACGTGTCGGTCATGACCGCACAAAATGACGGGGTCATATGACCGACTCACATCACTGCGTATTAGTGAAATAAATTCCTTCAAAAGAATTCGCTGTTTTTGCTGATTTGCAGATTCTTTAGGCTCGTTTTCGTGAGTAAACAATTGGTTTTTGCTTCACATTTAGATAGGCCAGATAGAGTTGCTAGATAGCTGTCTTGTGATTTGTGGTTGAAGTGCTCCAAAATTATTGAACCTTTTACATTTATCAATAATTATGGTATTGCAGAAAGAGTAGAACTTATTGAGCTTTTTTTCAAAAACAATGAATGTGGTACTCGGGGCGCGGAGCTGTTTAACCAACGGCATCATGACAAACATGTTTCCGGGAAAATTGTTCGCGAATTGGTTGCCAAATTTCGCGAAACATGTTCCGTTCATAACAAAAAAGAGGCAGCTTGAAAATCCCGTACTAAATGAACCTACGGAGATAGCAGTATTGGGGCAAGTTGCAATGGATAGTACCTACGCTGAGTACAAGACAATTGGCTGTTGCGACGGGTGTGAGTCGTACAAGTGTGCAACGAGTATTAAAAAAATACAAGTTCCATCCTTATAAGATTCGGTTAGTGCACGAACTAAATGAAGACGACTTTGATCGTCGCTCTCAATTTTGCGAAATTATGACTGAACGAGCGATTAATAATGGAAATTTCCTATTTAATATGTGTTTTTCGGATGAGCGTACTTTCTTCTTGAATGGTTTAGTGATTCGCCACAATTGTCGTTACTGGGCTGATACCAATCCAAGGATTTTCCACGAGACACACACAAATCACCCCCAGAAGTTGAATGTATGGGCTGGTATTTTTGTAAATTCCATTGTAGGTCCTTTTTTCCTTCCTGGAAATTTAACAGGGGATATGTACCTGGATTTACTACAAAATGCCATCGACCCAGCTCTAGCAAATATCATAGAGAACGACCCTGCATACAATGAACAGGAACTGATATTCCAACAAGACGGAGCTCCTCCGCATTACTCGCTAAATGTGCGCAATTATTTAAATGACACGTTTCCAGGACGCTGGATAGGACCACAGATCCATACGTAGCTATATGGATCTGTGATAGGACTCAGGGGTGGAATTGAGTGGCCCCCTCGGTTACCCGACTTAAGTCCTTTAGATTATTTTTTGTGGGGGCTCATAAAAACAACGTTTACAGCACCCCGCCTGCCACATTGGAAGATCTGCGAGGACGAATCATTGACGTATGTCGCGAAGTGACACCGCAAGTGCTCCAAAATGTATGGCAACGGTTTGAAGATAACCTGTATCACTGTATTCACGTTGGCGGGCAACAGTTTCAGCATTTACTTGACTAATACGGTGAGTTTTTAAGTAAAATTTAATCGATTTTTGCATTTTTCGTCAAACTTATTGTTGGTATTTCAAAGCTCCATATTTTCTAAACGAGTGGATCGATTTTCAAAAACTAAGCAGCAATGTATAGGGAATTAAAAGCCCTTTGATAATGATCTAGAACTTGTAGCATTAGAACAATATTTTTCTGAAATTATGGATAAATATAAGGATTATGGAAAAAGCCATAGAACTGTTGGGACAAAAAGAATATCCTGCAGATAAAAAGAGAAAGAGGTAAAACGGAAACGCCAGTTTGATGAAAGTTATCATAACGAAACTAAATTTAATGGTAAAGGCAATTTTAGGATTAATGTATTTCAGGTCATTGTTTCATGTTAAGTTAATGATAAGTTAATTCTTGAAGTTTTCCAAAGAAGAAACGCCTACGACGAGTTTCCAGCTAAATTTGATTGTTTTAGTAATTTATGTACTTTGAGTAAAAACATTATTAGTGATAAGGCCAGGCATTTAATAACCTGCTACCCCAATGACCTGGATGATTATGATTCGATAACCAATAAATTAATACATTTCCGTGCATTCGTAAATTCCTGCAAAGCTTCACCAAAGCCATACCAAAGAACTTCTTAAAGCAATTTATGACAAAAATGTGCAAAACCTCTTTCCAAACACTCCCATTGCTTTACGTATTTTTTTATGTACCTTTGCTACAAACTGTTCAGCAGAACGCTCATTTTCAGCACTAAAGCGAATTAAAACATATTTTACATTTAGAGTCTGAAATATTGCGTGATATTAATTGCAACGAGGTCATTGATGACTCTGCTGAAAAGAAAGTAGGTCGCAAACCCTTGTAGTTACTTACTTACATCAGAGACTATAAAGAATATAGACAAATCCTCGAATACACCGAAATGGGACCGAAAGCGGGCATCATTTGAAACATTTATGTGAATTTACTGGTTTATGGTTTAGGAATTTGTTTGTTCACCATTATATATCTGTATAGTACATATAAACGCATGGATATATAATTGTGGACAAACAAATTTCTAAGCCATAAACCAGTAAACCTTCAAAATGTCTCAATGGATGCCCGCTTTTTGGTCCATTTTTGTTATACACCAGTGTTCGTCTATGTATTATTTAGTCTATGCTTACATATACTATAATATAGTCCACCCGCACCTGCATCGACAATATTCTAACCAATTTTAATGGTGAATGTACTGCTCGGGTTTTGCATTCTCAAATCTCAGATCATACTGCACAAGAACTGGTCCTCTACTTGGGTAACGAAACAAGCCATTTCACGGAAAAAAGAAGTTTTAGTGAGTGTAATATAAAAAGGTTTAAAAATAGTCTGTTAGCTAGGGACTGGAATACACTGTATAGGTTGGAAAATACCCGAGTAAACGACCAGTGGAACACATTTATGAATGTACTTACGGCTGACTTTAATAAATGCTTTCCAATAAAGAAGTTTCATATAAAGAATTTTAATAAATCAAAAAACTACCAAAAAACCCCTGAGATAAGAGAGTGCAAAAGACAGTTAGATATATTGTATGTCATAAAAAATGTAGACGCTAGATATAAGGAAATGTACAGTGAAAAAAGGAAGGTATATGATAATCTCCTTATAAATAATAAAAAAAATACTTTTGTGAACCGTCTCAGATCATCAGACAACAAAACAAAATGTGCCTGGTCCATTGTAAATGAAATAACGGGAAGAACAAAAGTTCATGATATCAAAATTGAAAAAAATAGTACTGATGTGGCAAATGAATTTAATGAATTTTTTGCCAATGCGGCAAATAACTTATTGGAACATTTGGATAATATTTCCTTCTCTACTAGTGTTCAGAATTGTCAAGATACCATCTCCATTAAACCTGTAGATTGCAACGAAATACTCTTCATAGTTAAAAATCTAAATAATAAATTAAGTAGCGGTAGTGATGAGATTTCAACCTTTATGATCAAGCAAATCATAACTGTGATTGCTCAACCAATTGTCCACATCTTCAATAGCTCATTGAAATTTGGTATATTTCCCGATAAGCTAAAGATGGCTTTAATTGTTCCAGTTTTTAAAAAAGGTGACGAGTCAAAACTTGAAAACTATCGTCCAATTAGCCTGTTGCCATCTTTTTCAAAGATCCTTGAGAGAGTAATGTGTGATCGTTTAACTGAATTTTTGCTAGCGCACAGTATCCTCAATAAGATCCAGCATGCGTACTTAAAGGGTAGGTCGACACAAACAGCAACATTTCAATTTACTGAAGAAATACTAAGAGCCCTTGAGCGTGGAGTGATCCCTCTGGGGTTGTTCCTTGATCTATCAAGGGCATATGACACTTTAAATTATAATATCCTGCTTCAAAAATTAGAATTATATGGAATAAGGGAGATAGCTCTAAGATGGATCGCTTCATATCTTTCTGGCCGATATCAGAAAGTAGTCATAGGCAAAGGTTCAAAGAGAGTTGCATCAAACATCAAACGTGTCAGAAATAAAGTTAGGTATACCACAAGGTAGTGTCTTAGGGCCTCTCTTGTTTATCATATATATTAATGATATAACAGATTATATTCTGCAAACACAAACAGTATAATCACAAACTATGCAGATGACACTAACCTTCTGGTAACAGCTCCAGATTTACCTACCCTTATTGATAAATCTCAGTTGCTAATGATGGAAGCATCAAAGTGGTTTACAAAAAACAAACTGATTTTAAACAGCACTAAAACAAATGTCATATTATTAAGACAAAGAGGTCAACATTACAAGATCCTGTTTTTATAAAAATTAACGATGTGGACATAAAATTAGAACAGTCTACTAGGTTTCTGGGAATGGTATTGGACTGCAATTTGACCTGGGAAAAACATATTGATTATATTGTCCAAAAGTTAAATAGAATATGTTATACTTTTCGAGTATTGTCTAAATATATTGATATTGAGACAAAAAAGATTATTTACCACGCAAATTTTGAATCACATGTTAGATATGGGATTATACTGTATGGGGGCAGTGGTGATGTCAAGAGGATCCTTTTGTGTCAAAAAAGAGCTCTGAGAGCTTTGCTAGGTCTTAATTTAATAGAAACCTGCAGAGGTAAATTTAAGGCAAATAGCCTTCTCAAGGTAATCGCTGTTTACGTGCAGGAATGTATCTTATTTTTTTGTAAAAATAGGGAACTATTTAGCGGTAGTGCGTCTCAATCTGCTTACCCCACAAGGACATTAAATTACACTTATCCGAAGCATAGGTTAACACTGTATGAGGGTGGAGCTTATTACAATTGTATTCGATTCTACAACACTTTGCCTAAACATGAAACAATTAAATAGTGTCAAAAAACTTAAAAGGGTACTTTTTAGAATGCTGGTAGATATTGAACCATATAGTTTGGACGAATACTTTGAAAAAATGGTAAATTACTAATATTGACTATACCTTTTCTTAGAGATTTTTTTTTGTTGACGCTGTTTCACTTTGCGTATTTGTAAAGGTATGTAATTTTGAAATAAAGACTATTATTATTATTATTATTATTATTATTATAGAGTTCCTAGAACTGCAAAGTGTACCTGTTTTTCGGTTTAGAAAGTTTCGTGAATAAACGTTTATATTTTATTACCTTTAATATTATTATAGTTATTTTAGTTACTAGTTTTTATGTACACAGTTACACTCTTGTTCACTTGTTTATATGGACGGTGTTATGCAAAAATCGTCTAATCCACAAACGATTTTTGTTAACATAATTAAGTTTAAAATTTAACACGAGCAAATAAAAAACGTTTTGCAAAGGAATATCTTATTTATAATTAATGTAAATAAGATATTACTTTGCAAAACGTTTTTTATTTGCTCGTGTTAAACTTTAAACTTAATTATCTTAACAAAAATCGTTTGTGGATTAGACGATTATTGCATAACACCGTCCATATATTTCTCTTTGTTTGTATAAAAAGTTGAATATTTATTCTGGGGATTAATTTCAGGGGATAAATTGGGAAATGGAAAACAAAATTTCAAGAGCATCGTGTAGGGTGTAAAATGAAAGCTTACTGAAGTACGAATTCAACAATATATTATATATGATGTAATTTTGTATGCATTTTTAAAACATTTTTCGAGAAAACGCTTAAAAATTGCTATCCCCACCCTTATCAAGGATCGCTCAGAAAAATCTGAAAAAAATCATGAACATTGAGAATTAGGTGTAGGTTGAACCAAAATTATTAGGATTGAAAAATTCTAGCGCGATCAATTAACAATTTAATTGTTTATTTCCCTATAACTGCTGAACCATTGGTTTTAGAGAAAAAGTTTTTTGACAACAAATATTTCTCACGATGTAAGGAACAACTTTTGTTCTTAAACGTTTTTCAGTGCTCCGCGGATACGCGATGTGATACGGCGTTGGTGCCGTCGGCGGCGGGTAGCGCGGCAGATGGACGGAGATCGGGGAGCCGAGGTTTGCTCAGGTTAAGTGGGGGACTGATGGCCCGGAACACTACGTGTTCGTGACCGAATTTATTTAAAATACCCTTGGCAAACAGTCAGATGGCCTACAATTCAAAAGTAAAGAGAACCGCGGCTGAATATCTGCTCTTTAAGGTAGCAACAAAGTTTTACACGATCTTTTTATTTTTATTTAAAAATGTTGCAAAACATCATCAGTGTTCAACACGAAATACCGGGACCTTAATAACGAGTTGCGCTTACGTCTACTAAAGTTCAGAGTGTACAAATTGCTTAAAGTCGAACACAATTAGGCTTACCATTAGCTCAGTGATGAAAAATAACTAAAAATATTACTCTTTATTAATAATCTATTAATGTATTATCAGTACTATCATAAAGGGTTCCTATTATGATTAAATGATTAATTATGATTAAAATTGCGCTGATTTCAAAATTTAGAACTTTGGTGTACAAGTTTTCAAAATTTGAACAAAATTAAGCTTATCAATAGCCTCAGTAATAAATACGTAAAAATATTATTTCAAACTTTTCAGTGCTTTTCATTTTGTGAAGTCGGTTTATCTTTTGGGAAAAAAGTTATTTAAGCAGTTTGTTTAGAAAATTGTTAAATGGTTGTATTTGCAAGATACATTGAAATTTTTGTAGATCTCAAGTGCCAGTGAAAACTGAATCGGAGGAAACTGAAAATAATGTTGTATATCAGGAATGGAAATTAAAAAATGAAGAAGTGGACATCAAGGAGGAAGGATTAATTCAAAACGCAGTTGAGTAAGTACTTATTTTGCTAATTGCATTTTCTTATTTTTTTTAAATAGGTTAAATTTCTATTGTAACTTTATAAAATTATTTGTACAATTTAGTTTATATCGTATCGTGTTAGAAATATTTTGAAATTCGTGCATTTTATCGAAAAATAATTAGTTTGCTTGATGAAAACCAATGCAATTACCAAACATCTATGAACAGACGAAAAAGTCTGGTGTGTTTTGTGCGATTGTCGGGTATTAACCAAAAAATTGTGCTACGAAAACCGGCGTTTTTGCTGTGATCGGTTTGGCGGAGTTGCCAGAATGTCGAGTTCCCCGGACACTTGTTTTGCTTGTGAAGACAATTTTATTGTCAACAATAAAATAATTCATTGTGCTTTCTGTGGAAAGTCATTTCATAATATGGGCGTCAAAATGAAAGATAATGTATCGATGGCAGTGATGGAATGCAAGAACATCATGTGGTTTTGCGATAAATGTGTTGAGATTGTTGCCCAAAATATCATGGTGGTAGAAAAAATTAGTGAAATAGAGAAAAAAACCAACGATGTAATGAGGGCAATAAAAGAGCTAAAGTCTGAAAACCCCCCCAAAAAGAGCTTGGATGAGCCAGTAAACTATGCAAAGGCGTTAAAGCAGGGTGTGGTGGTCATCAAGCCTACAAAAGAATGTGAAAGCAAGGAGACAAGGAAGATCATTAAGCAGCTGGTTAATCCTGCAGAACTGGGCATTGGAATTACAGCTATAAAGGAAGCTCGGGAGGGAGCTGTGGTTATACGGTGCCGGAACGAGCTGGAAGCAAGGAAGTTACAGGCTAACCTTGAACTCAAGATTAGACAAAATTTTGTAACCACTATCCCAAGTAAAAAAAACCCACGAATTAAAATAGTGGGTATTGAAGAACACTATAACGAGCAAGAACTTATACAAAAGCTTAAACAACAAAATCAAAACATCATAACCTCAGAAAGCCAAATAAAACTGGTTGTAATAAAAAAAATGATAAAGACTTTTCTTGCCATTGTTGAATGTGACGCAAACACATTTGAGAGAGTGTTGCATGAAGGAGAAAACAGATTGTTTCTAGGCTGTAGATCATGTAGGTGCTTTGAATACATAGGCGTAATGAGGTGCTACAACTGCAACCAATATACCCACACAGCGAAGGAGTGTAAAAACCAGAGATCTTGTGGAGTCTGTGACAGCAAATCCCATGAAACCAAAGACTGTGATAAAACAACCCCGAATGTGTTAATTGTAAATTAAGTAACAATAAATATAAATTGAACCTAAATGTAAATCATGGAGTGTATGATATTAAATGTCCAACATATATTTGGCTTCAGGAAAGGGAGAAACAAAGGATTCAATATGCCTCGCACAAATAGCAATCCAAGTATATAATGTCTAACAATAATTCTGAAAACCAACAAACCCTAACAATTATTCATCAGAACATTCAATCTCTTAGACATAAAACCCTGGAGATAGACTGCTTCCTGGATGGACTGGTCTGTAAACCGCAAGTCTTACTTCTTAGTGAGCACTGACTGGAACAAAATGAGGCCCCTTTCATCAAACTTGATGGGTACAGGCTCGTGTCTCTCTATGTAAGGAGAGATATGAAGCATGGGGGCGTCTGCATCTACTGTGATGAAAACAGTGCTTTTAAGGACGAAAAAACTGTCTGTGATATAAGTGTTGAAGGTGACATCGAGCTTGCTGCTGCCGTTGAGGATACCATGAAGATTGTTATAGTGTGTCTGTACCGTCGAGGAATTGGAACATATCAGGTTTTTCTAGAGAAACTCGAGCAGGTTCTGGATTTCTTATACAGCAAGTACTCAAAATATAAAGTAATTTTAGCAGGTGACTTTAATCTAAATTTTTTTAATAATCAAGATAATCATAACAAGCAACTATTAGATCTTTGTAATGCTTATAACCTACATCAATGTATTTTGAAGGCTACACGTGAAACTAAAGAGTCGGCCACTTTAATTGACAATATATTTTGTAATTTTGAACAAAACTTCACAAGTTATGTGTTAAATTCTGCACTCTCAGACCACCATGCACAGGTTATCAGTGTTACCGGTTTATATAGCAACAAAAATGGGCCAGAATATGAATATAGGAGGTTTTTTTTCTAGGAGTAAGATTGTGTATTTTAAACAGGAGATTGGAATGATAGATTGGGCACAGGTGTATGACACACACACAGTGAATGAGGCATACTCTAAATTTTTGAACATAATCTTAAATTATTTCAATAAAATTTTTGTAGTCAAAAGATGTCCTATAACAAAAAAGAACAATCACTGGATCACAACAGGCATTAAAGGTGTCCTGTAGGCATAAACGTGTGCTCTATTTTAAAAAAATCAAGGGAGAGATCTCCAGTCAAGTTTTTAATAACTACTGCAAAATTTTAAAACAGGTCATCAGAAGTGCTAAAAAAATGTCTAACAAACAATTCTTAAATAATGCTGAAAACAGGGTTAGGGCAACTTGGCAATTAGTTAAAAATATAACTGGAAACAGAAGTAAAAAAACAGTTCTTCAGAATTTTTCCAATAAATGTAATGACCCATTCAAAGTGGTAAATAACTTAAACAGATATTTTGTAAAAGCATGTCCAAATCCAAATTCTACTTTAAATGATGCCTCTCATCCTGTCAGTTCTTTTGCAGTCCATATACCTGAGACCAACTAATCCCCATGAAATTATCAAAATCATAGCAGGTCTAAAAAACAAAAAATCTGTTGGTGATGATAACATATCTGTTAAAATCCTCAAAGAAGTTGCTGATGTAATAGCTAAACCATTATCGTATATAATCAAGCTATGCTTTCAAACGGGCATATACCCGGACCTTCTAAAGAATGCACTTATAAAGGCAATACATAAAAAGGGCGAAGTTGATGAAGAAAAAAATTACAGGCCTATATATCTTCTTTCTAACATAGGAAAAATTTTCGAAAAATCGATATATAACACACTGACAGATTTTTTGGAGAAATTCTTATTAATTGCTGAGAATCAAAACGGTTTTAGAAAGGGCAAGTCTACCATAAGAGCAATTTACCAAGCAATTACAAACATTTTGGAATCATTAAACAGTAAAAGATTAACTATGGCGATGTTCATTGACCTGTCAAAAGCTTTTGATAGCATCACCCACAAGACATGTAGAAAGTTAGAAGCCTGTGGGATAAGGGGAAATGCTCTAAAATTAATTGAATCATATCTAGAAAATCGTATGCAACAAGTGATTGAGAATGACACTTACGGTAGACCTATAGTCTCAGATAAGATCGGCCTTGCTAGGGGTGTGCCTCAGGGATCTATCTTGGGCCCTTTACTTTATATTATGTATACGAATGAGCTCACGGATGTTGCAGGACAGTATACGGTTCTATACGCGGATGATACTACCCTGATATTTAGCGAGGGATGGTCTGATGCAATGCTGATAAGCGTGCAGAGGGCTTGCGGCGCGCTCGGCAGATACTTTACAGCCCATGACCTGGTGTTAAACTTACCAAAGACTCAATGTATTGTGTTCGGAAATCGGACGGATGGTGCATTTTCTTTTCTCTACAAAAATACGGAAATAAAAAGTTCAGAAAAAATTTCTTTTCTCGGTGTGACAATAGATAGGAGATTGGACTGGAGAGCGCATGTCGAGGGCGTGGCAACGAGCGTGTCTAGATATTGTTACGCATTGAGGGTTATTACTGAGAGTGTTGGCATGGATGCTGCGATCTCAGCTTATCATGATTTCATTAAATCTAAAATTCGATATGGCCTTATATTCTGGGGAACTTCAACAGAGCTAGACAGAATATTAATACTTCAAAAGCGGTGTATTAGATCTATCTTTGGAATAAAACAACGTGACAGTTGTAAAGATGTATTTATTCACAAGAAAATATTAACCTTAGTTTGTATGTATATATTGGATTCTTTTATGTTTGTCCATATAAACAAAGACTTGTTTGAAGATGCTACTCTTAAACATTGTTATCCAACTCGATATAAAACTGATTTATTAACAGAAAAATGTAATTTTAGTTATATTCAAAAAAAATGTTCCTTACACACTGATAATAATCTACAATAGTTTTCCAGAGAGATTAAGAACCCTACCTCAGGGCCGAGTTAAAACTCTTGTAGAGAACTATTTAATTGAAAAGGCATGAATGACTTTTATAATGACACAGATAGGAATGGTCTGACATAAATATGATAAATTGTGTTACAACCTATTCTTTCTGTATTGGTGGTACTGTTGCGGTGTGTGTGATACGTTTTTTAATATTTTATATTTATTTTTGTACTTGGTATGTATTTTCCTATGATCCCGAAGTGCGTCAATTTTGAAAATTTTGAGTTCTTGAAGTATTTTTTTTTCCTGTAAGGTACTTAATTACTATTTATCATGTTTTGTATTTTAAAATATCTTTTTAATGTTTTTTTATATGTTAATATATATTATTTTATTCAAAAGGCAAGAAGCATAGGCTTCTTGCCTTTTGAATAAAGAAACAGTTATCTATCTATCTATGTAAAATGTATAATGTTCATATTAATCGAAAAATTAATTAAGTAATAAAACAAATCGGCTTTTAAAACGCTGATTTTAAAAATACCTATTTAATACGGAACACTTCAGGATTGGATATTGGGCGTGTAAACATTGCTGAAGTTTTCAGATATTCTTTGAGCAAAAACAACTAGATCTTGTTCATTTTTTCGTAAAGTACAGGCCGTATACCCGTTTGTAATAGGCATTTTGTAGAATATGCGATAAATATAAAATCGCTATTAGGTATTATTAAAAGAGAGCAACCAAGCAAAGCCCAGTCAATCCAAAATATCTGATTTTGAGTAAAATAAAAAAAAAACTAATTTGCATAAAAGTTATTAATATTGCTATTTTTATTCATTAGCAAGTGACCCAAAAACTTTTTTTTTTCAAGAAATACTTTTATCTTTAATCTAAATTTGCAATATTTACCGCTATATATACTTTTTTTTATTAATTTATGGCATTTTATGAAAAACTATAAAAAAGTCATATTTTGCGCGTGTACGTCGGAATGGCATCGCACCGGCAGGTCCGGTGGGTTTGTTGGTATTTAACTTTAAAAAATTAATATGGGTGGGGGTTGAGAGGGGAATACCATCGTAGTGCATGAGGATTTTTCCAAAAATGTTGACTAATATTTCATTCAGTCATTCACGGGGTTATTCAGGTCAGAAAATCGAAATTAGTGTAACAGGCTTTATAAAATATTCAATGAAGGGTAATAGAAGGGGGTGGACGGAAATTTAAAAAAAAACTATTGACTGATACTAATATGTCATTTTTGGTGTCAAAGAATCGATAAGCCTGTAATATTTGTGATTTCTGTTTTTATTGCATTTTGTACTACTTTTTGGACAATGTTATTTAAAGTTTTGCTTAGTTAAACACAAGTTTATTTTACTTCATTTTCTGCCCCAAAATAAAATATATTTATTGTCAAACATCTGTGTCCCCAGATATTGAGCACATGTGTAGTTTGTTACCTTCATGTTCTTTAACTTTCTTTTAACCTATCAGTGTCGCTTGTCTTTGTATCTGTAGTTTATTAAAGCCTATGAAAGTTGTTTTACTCCACTGGGTACTAAAGTGTAACTTGCTGATGACCCGCTGAAATATCAGCGTTAATTATTTTTAAGCTTTACACCATGTTATACAACGCAAGTATATACACGACACATCTGGACGGGTCGAACATTAAGTAGGTTTTATCAGAGACTAGATAAGAATTCTATCTACTCTCTGGTTTTACTGACTGAAGCCGGCGTTTTCGCCATCTTGTCGGAATTTTATATGGAAATTAATTTGATGGTAGTTTATCTCCCGGGTGGAGGGGGAGATCGTCAAGGTTTGTGTGGTGCACCTCTTTGGGGTAATGGGTACCTGCTTGCAATATTTCAACTTTATCGAATCCCACCGGTAGAGTTGTGCCTTGGTCAGTTGACCGGTCAATTTTACCACGGTCAAATACTTAAAATTGCTCCATGTCGAAATAAAGTGCGGACATGGGCCCGACCTGTACAAACGCATTTTGGGGAACCACCGGCATCGATCAAAGATCTGTGCTAGTTTCGGAGAAACCCCCAGTTTATTCAGTGACGTGACGTTATTCGCCGTTAAAATTAAGCAAGTTCGGTTTATATTTCACTTTCTTTCGTCGTTGACATATGCTTAAAGGATATTTTTAATAAAAAATCAGTGGTGAGAAAGCTTTCCAAAATTGCCAAAAAAAGTGTTTTGCTAGTTCAGTTTCTTCTTTGCACCTAAATTTACAATACAAATATTCATAAAGGGTTTGTTCAGTAATTTCGCGTTTTCAGTAAATATGTTTATACTATTGCACAATTAGTCAATCGAAACACAGACACAAAAAATTATGTTTGTTGGACGGATAATAACTAAAATATTCAGGTCTAAAATTCGACAAAATTGAAAACATTCACGTTCAGATTCATTAACAAGGTTTAGGATATAGGTAGTACTGAGTTAAATTAATATCTTCTAGTTGATCAGTTATGTTTTGACAGGTTTTTGTCTTGTCGTTTGGTCAAAACTCATTAAAAACTTATGAATTATTCTGATATTTCAGCGATTTGCTTGGTTTCCAAATAATATTCCTCTTGGAACGGGTTACTAGAATGAATTTAGTTCTATTGTTGTCGAAAATGCGTAC
This sequence comes from Philopedon plagiatum, assembly GCA_963971165.1. Taxonomy (NCBI): domain Eukaryota; kingdom Metazoa; phylum Arthropoda; class Insecta; order Coleoptera; family Curculionidae; genus Philopedon; species Philopedon plagiatum. Next base: position 65,398,029 of record OZ020193.1, read on the forward strand.
TAAAATTGTCATTTTCTTTCGAAGAGAAATATTGCAAAAAAATGGCATACTAATTTAAGCTTATCTATGTAAAAAGTTCATTCTCCTATTCTTCATTTTTGCAAAAACTTCAATTACACGATTAACATTTAAAATCTGGTACTGCATTTTAATCAAAATAACCTCGGAAATAACCTATCACTAGCCGTCTGTCTGCGTTCTATCAGCTGACTTTTGATTCAGGTTTATTGCGCAGTGCACGCCAGAACGCTAAAATTTGCATCATTTTGATACGGCGATGTTTTGTCTCACGCGCCGGACTCCTCTTTTTCCAACACACGGTCTTTGCCGATACTCTCGGCGTTCAGCAGTGCTGGGATTCCAGAATGCTATTCGATATCGAAATATTCTATTTGGCCTCAAAAAACCGATTCCTGTTTGTTTCGATATCGTCTAAAACGATATCGAGTCTTTCGGTACGAGTGCTGGGATTCCAGCAGTTGCACTCTGTATGAAAAATAGCGATAGCGATCGGGCTCTCTTTGCAAATTCTTACTTTGTATTTCCGTTCGGTATGTTTCGAAGAGAGCCCGATCGATCGCTATCGCTATTTTTCATACAGAGTGCCACTGCTGAATGCTATTCGATATCGAAATATTCTATTTGGCGCAAATATCCGATTCCCGTTTGTTTTCATCTGATCGCGGATCGTCTAAAACGATATCGTGTCTTTCGGTACCTCTAGAGATCCTGTTTCGGTCGATTTCGAGATGACAGTGGTTTTTTACTCGCGTCTACAGGGACCCCGGAATTTCGGCTGCTTGGCTTCTTGACGTTTGACCCGATTAATTTTTTGCTCGGAACCTTTAAAAAGTACCAAAAAAGATCCTGAGCAACCCTAGAACTGAGCAAACCTGTCCGAGAACGTATTTCTCAACTCCATGGCCACAAGAAGACATTATATTATTTCTCAAACAAAACATAATTTTTAGGTTAAGGTAGGTACCTAGACACGATTAATTTTTTGCTCGGGACCTTTAAAAAAAGACAAATCAAAATTTTTATCGAGGAAGGAGTGCTTACCCGTTTCCAATACACTTTTTAGATCCTATTTCCTAATTTGGTATATTTTAAATGAGAAAAATTTAAAAAAAAAGTTCCATTCGGGCACGGAATCGTACCAGCGCCTGCGGGTCAATAAGCATTTCAAAATTGCTTTATTTTCTACATGTTTAATATTTACAATACATTTCTACATCTGATTATTTTATTTTGTGCATGTTTTTCGGTAATATTTACATTTTAAACATAAATTTACCGAAGGGAAGCAGCCAGGCAATGGCTGGAGCTGGTGTTGGCCCTGGGTAGAATTATACTGTGTTTGTGGCGTTTTTCGGCTACATCCGAGGGTGATCTTTTGAGGCCATTTGTTTTTATTGTCTTTAGAGAAATGATGTTTTGATAGCAGTGTAGGAGAAAGTTTGTTTATTTATTATTACTGGAAAGGTCAATAAGCGAATTCTTTACCGCTGCACTACGCGGCTGATGCTACAAAATCGGTAAACTTGTTAACAACGCAAACTGTGAAAGCTTCAAACGTCAAGAAGCCGAAATTCCGGGGTCCCTGTAGACGCGAGGGTGATTTTTAGGTTAGAATTACAGTAAAACTTGTCTATAAGGGCCACCATAAAATTAAGAATAATTGGCCTTTATAGAAGGGTGGCCAGTATTGCCAGGTAACAGTTATTATTTGTACACAAAAGTAAACATTTACACATAGGGGTTTCTAAAGCCTAATGACATTTACATATCACAGTTTAATTATAACTAAAATAAAAGTTCATTTGGAGATTTGTTTTTTATTTAATTAGGTGCATATTCACGTACATATAGCGAACAAACGTTTTTATAAAATATATACCTACCAAAAACATCTAAATCTAAGTGCATAAGTGTTAATAGTATAGGTACATATCTATATGTAGTTACAACATTTATTTTTGGATACAAGATGTATTGTATAACAAATTTAATTTTATGCATGCATTTTATGTGTTTTTAAGAATTTTTAAAATACATTTCAATTTTTGTTTGCTTTAGGTTTTTTAATTTTGTTTTAAAAACTTCAGCTTCGCATTTTAGTAAAGTTTGAGAGATATCTATAGCTAGTTCACCATTGTTATTACACAGTAAATAATTTTGAACATCTCTTAATTTTGCACACACTTCACCCATATTCGTCAAAGTAGTTTTAGGTTTTTCGCAATCCTCCGACACAACTAAAAATATAATGTGAAGATAATCACCCTATAACCACTAATGCTATTTGAACCAGGTAAAAAATAATATTGTTAGGTATTTCCACCCTTAAAATTTGCAGAATGTAATCATAAAATAATAAAATACAAATTTGCCCAAAGAAATTCCGGCCAATATGAAAAGGTTGATTTACCTAGAAATAGGTTATAAAAATTGAGGTACGTCTGGCCGTGGCTGTTTTATAAGGGTGTCCATTATCTAAGGGTTTTTATTTACGGGATTTCCTATAAAGTAGATTTTTGTTAGCTTGAAACTGGCCGATAACACAGGTGGCCGATATAAAAGGGTGTCCGTTAACACAAGTTTTACTGTATTTGTTTTTTGTAAGTGTTGCAAGTTGTTTTTGTGTTTAATTTCACATGTTTAAAACATGTTACTCCACCAATATATAAAATGTTTTTATTTAAAAAAAGACAGACTTTTCCAGTTAAAATCGGATACTAATGTTGTAGTCAAGTTGATTTTTAACATTTTGGATAACAAAACAATAAACACACTGTTCAGAAATGATCGTTCTTTCAACTGATTTTTTAAGTTTGGATTAAACAAAAAACTATTTTGTTTCTAGGACTTTTAAAGTACAGGAAGCTCATTGGAACATCCTAATAGAGTATATATCAGCATGTTTTTATATGAAAATAAATGTCGATGTTTAATTTTTCCATTTCTTGTTTTACTACTGTATTATACGATTTTTTAAAATAATTATTTTATAGTGGCGGGCGGCGCTGGGTAAAGCACTCATTGTTAATTTAAAGGGCTTGCAAACACTGGGCTTCAAGCCCTTTTTAAAATATATAATTGAGGCTTGGTAATTGAAGCTTGAAAATGAGCTTTCAAGCTCTCTAGAGACTTTAAGAACATTGAAAGTGCTATTACATATGTTAAAAAGGGCTCGAAGCACAGTATTTGCAAGCCCTAAAGAAAGTAATTTGTAATTGATGTTTGATTCAAGAAGATTTCTTCTCCTCAAAACAATATCGGAAACAATTGGAAGCATTTTTTAGATGAAAACAAGCAGGCAATAAATGACTACAATCAGGACCACACGCCACACACACACCTAAGCAAAACTACGGATTCCGATATCGAAGAAAGCGATGGCATAAACGACATCGAATGAGAATATCGAATTGGTCGATATCGCTTCTTTGACTATCGAGTATCGAAAGCGTTACGATAGCTGTCGTATCGAGTGGAATCCCAGCAGATATTGAACGCGCTAGAGCTCGTATTAATGTTAATGTTAGACGGCGAAAGAAAAGAGCTTGACTATTATAAAAATACAAAAATATATTATCAGAGAGTAGATAGAATCTTATCTAGTCTCTGATATTATACAGTAGTAAAAGTAAATGTAAAATTTGAAGTTATAAAAAAAATTAAAACAAATTATGGTTGATGTGCAATGCTACAATAGTATATAAGAAAACCATCTTTTTGCATAGATTTTTAGGGTGTTCACTGCACAATTGGTCCTACACAAAAACCACCACTGCTTGTCAGATTAAAACTTTTGGTTGTCAAATTAGACCGGACTAACGTTGAAGAATCTGGCCGTCAGTGTCCCCCTTGACGTCATCCCACGAAAAACAACTGAATGTAACGGGCAATGTGGTGACTCCAATTAAGGATACGCCAACACCGCCATGGTCCCCTAAGGGGGATAAGGTTTTTGACAAGTGTCATTTTGGCAAAGTTAGTTGCAAAATTTTTGCAGCGGTGCCGCTCCTATCGCTCATCGTGGGACTACGTCACCAGACACCATCGTCCCGTTTTATAATGAGCGATCTTTGACCGCTGTTTTGAGGGTGAATTCGACCAGAAAAATTCTTATCTTTTGGGTATAAGCTTTTCCAAAGGAGCACTTTTGTATTATGAAATAAAAAACAAACTGCTGGATAAGCCCATTATGTACCTATTTAACGCAAATACTGAATTTGAAATAGTCGCTTTGTTTTCTTTTTTCAGTAGTTCGAATAAGTTTTCTTTTGATCTGTTTTTGTACTGTTTTGTGTTCTAATTATGGAAGTAAAGTTTATTTTCCTTTGTTATTGAGACTAACGGTATTATAAAGTGTGATCATTAATATGTCTTACAAAAATGCAGTATTGCAAAAATTACTGATTGACTTAATAAGAAAATGATTATTCTATTCTGAAAGAGGGCTCGGTCAAATTGTCGGTCAATTGACCGGTCAATTGACCGGTCAATTGACCAGCCAATTGACCAAAAGGTTTTTGACCGGTCGAAGGCACAACTTTATCCACCGGTAATAAAGTTAGGCGTGTTGTCTGGAATTCATCCATTAGCATTCAGTTTTCACTATCAAATTCTAAAAAAAACAATTATTTTTCGGTCATAAGGCATAAACTTCAATGACATCGCCGATTCCAATATGCACAGTGGACGTGGCCAAAGAATCACACATCTAATTCATAGTCTAAATGTATTGTCCCAGACGGTCGAAATTCAGACCACACTGTCGCTTTTCTAACCGTTATTTACTGACAATGTCACAAAAACCTCTTTACTAACGAGTCACTTCATTCCTAAGATTGAATACTATGAATACAAAATCAACAAATCACATATCTACTCATATATTTACAACTTTTTGTTTTTTGTTGTAGTGTGTCGTCTGGTGGAGATAATCAAGAAAAACAAAGGTACAAATTCCATATGTGGGTTTGCCAGACAAATCAGAACCAACATTTAAAAAGGCACCAGTTGAAGCACACGGACCCTGAAGATAATGATTTCTTTAGATGCAATGAATGTGAATATCGAGCAGTTAGAAAACGCAATTTAAGGCACCACATCTTAAAGCATCACAACCCACTCAAAGTCCGTTTGTTTGAATGTGACAAATGTGAATTTCGAACAGCTAGGAAAGATCTTTTAAAGAACCACATCTTACAGCACCACAACCCACAAAAAGTCGGTTTGCTTAGATGTGATAAATGTAAATATCGAACAGCTATGAAAGAGCACTTAAAACGCCACATGTTAATACATAGAGAACCGCAAGAAGTCGATTGGTTCGGATGTGACAAATGTGGATATCAAACAGTTAGGAAAGATCACTTAAAACGCCACATCTTAATACATGAACAACCACAAAAAGTCTATTTGTTCGAATGTGACAAATGTGAATATCGAACACGTGATAAGACTTGTTTAAAAAAGCATTACTGCAGACATAAATCCTCCGAAGGAGTTACATTATTTAGATGCGACAAATGCTATTTTCATACACGATATCAGACGGTTTTAAAAAGACACTGCTTAAAACATAAAACCCCCGAAGATGTCGAATTATTTAGATGCGACAGATGTGAATATCGAGCAATTAGGACAGACCATTTAAGGAACCACATCTTACAACACCACAACCCACAAAAAGTCGGTTTGTTTGGATGTGACAAATGTGACTATCGAACAGTTCAGAAAAATCGCTTAAAGAGTCACATCTTAATACATAAAAAACCAGATGAAGTCGATTTGTTCAGATGTGACAAATGTGAGTATCGAACACGTTATAAGTCTTATTTAAAAAAACATTACTTCAGACATAAATCCTCCGAAGAAGTTAAATTATTTAGATGCGACAAATGCTATTTTCATACATATTATCAGACGGTTTTAAAAAGACACTGCTTAAAACATAAAACCCCCGAAGATGTCGAATTATTTAGATGCGACAGATGTGAATATCGAGCAATTAGGAAAGATCATTTAAGGAACCACATCTTACAACACCACAACCCACAAAAAGTCGGTTTGTTTGGATGTGACAAATGTGACTATCGAACAGTTCAGAAAAGTCGCTTAAAGCTTCACATCTTAATACATAAAGAACCAGATGAAGTCGATTTGTTCGGATGTGACAAATGTGAGTATCGAACACGTTATAAGTCTTGTTTAAAAAGACATTACTTGAGACATCAATCCTCCGAAGAAGTTAAATTATTCATATGCGTTGAATGCGATTTTCATACACGTTATCAGAGTGAATTAAAAAAACACTGCTTAAAACATAAACACCCCGACGAAGTCGAATTATTTAGATGCGACAAATGCGATTATCAAACACGTTATAAGGACTATTTAAAAAAACATTACTTGAAACATAAAACCCTGGAAGAAGTTAAATTATTCAGATGCGACAAATGCGATTTTCATACACGTTATCAGAGTGAATTAAAAAATCACTGCTTAAAACATAAACACCCCGACGAAGTCGAATTATTTAGATGCGACAGATGCGATTATCAAACACGTTATAAGGGTTATTTAAAAAAACATTACTTGAAACATAAAACCCTGGAAGAAGTTAAATTATTCAGATGCGACAAATGCGATTTTCATACACGTTATCAGAGTGGTTTAAAAAAACACTGCTTGAAACATAAAAACCCCGACGAAGTTGAATTATTTAGATGCGACAAATGCGATTATCAAACACGTTATAAGGGTTATTTAAAAAAACATTACTTCAAACGTAAAAACCCCGAACACTCCTTAAAACATAAAAAAAACCGAAGAAGTTAAATTATTCAGATGCGACAAATTCCATTTTCAAACACATTATCGGAGAGCTTTAAAAAGACACTGCTTAAAACATAAAACCCCCGAAGAAGTCGAATTATTTAGATGCAACTGATGTGAATATCGAGCAATTAGCAAATGCGGTTTAAAGAACCACTTCTTACAGCACCATAACTCACAAGAAGTCGGTTTGTTTGGATGTGACAAATGTGAATATCAAACACTTAGAGATATAATTTAAGGAACCACATCTTAAAACCTAAAAACCCGAAAGAAATAACTTTGTTTTGACGTGACAAATGTGAATTTCGAACACGTTATAAGTATTATTTAAACATTACTTGCAACATGAAATCCTTGAAGAAGTTAAATTATTATTATATAGGTGAAACACTTTATAGAGCTTCTTTCGAAAGCCACTACTTGGAACATAAACCCTGAAGTCGTCAAATAGTTCAGATTAAGCAAATGTAAATATCAAACAATTAGGAAAGCTCATTTACAGCTCTACATCTTAAAACGGGAACACCCCAAAGAATCATTTTTTTGGGATGTGACAAGAATGAATATTGAACATATACGTCTATTTTAAAGAGTCACTACTTGAAACATAAAACTTAAATTATTTAGATGCGACAAATGCAATTATCAAACGTTATAAAGGTTATTTTTAAAAAACTTCTTAAAACACAGTGTAGATGTGATTTAAAAAATCACTTTTTAAAACCTAAAATCCGGAAACGATTCTGCGCGACGCTAGATCGGCCATTATGACGTCACGCGACACTAACCCAAAGAACACGTAGGTATACAAATAATAATTTTTGGAAGTTCTGGGTCATAAAACTAAAAACATGTTAAATATTTAGGCGCCTGTATTGATTGAGTTACGTATCACAGTATTTTTTAAGAGTCATTTTGTCGATGCCATAGTCTTAAGCTGTTTCTTTTCGGCATTTTTTATCTTCAACCACTTCTTTGACTACTCTTTTCATTACATTAGGAGGTATTTTAGCTCTGACTTCAGGACTAGGCTTGGATTTATTTACATGGGCATCTAAAAACAGGACCTTTGCTACAAATTTTGCGTTAAAGAACTAAAAAGGTACTAATAATGCTTGGAAATATTTGTCATCTACATTATTTTGGCAACATCAAGTATCCCCTAGTAATGTGTATCAACCATCCCCAGGGGACTATTTTGCACAACCGTATATTCCTCCAATGTGTTGCGTGTTACGTTTTTGTTAGACAATTTGACAAATTACATGAACTGTCACGAAATTCTAAAATAATTAAATCGTAATATACTAGGTGATTGTTTGACTTCTGTTCTAGAAACGCATATTTCTATGCATATTTCTTCAGCTCTTTTCTTCCTTTAATTCCGACCAATCAGAAGTTGGAATTTTCATGTCAAAAATGATTTTAAACAAAACAGTTGTTTGACAGCTCCTGTCAGCGACTTATCCGGTTGTCCGTGCATATCATAAATGCATCCAATTTTGCCGTAAAAATTGATATTGGGCACGAATTGCTTAAATGCTAGGGGCTATAAAAATTCGAGTCGAAGACGAGGATTTTTGCCATTTGCACGAATGCCATTTGTTAAAAAAAACTGCGTAGAAGCTAGGGGCTAGGGTCTATAAAAATTCGAGTCGATCAATCAATCAATCAATCAAATAAATCAATTGAAATATGCTTTGTTGCTATAAAGAACAATTTCTGGTAACAAAGCTAACAAGTAACCTAATATTAGTATGCTATGCTATAATAAACTAACCAGTACCTAAAACTACATTCTTCCGGAAATTTTAACAACCAGATGGTCTGGACATGGTGACTTCATACCGTAGCCTTACTAATATGTTATGATCCTAAAAACCCCTTTCTAACTAAGCAGCGTCAGAAAGTAAAAACATGAAAAGACAACACAATTGCTATAAAAGAAATATGAAATAGATATAAAATAAATGTAAAATAAATGTAAAATGAATATGGACAAGATAGTAAAAACATCATTGTAAAATACACTGATAAATTGGTTAAAAATTGTTAGAATTTGCACAAGCTAAATGATTTCAATAGATTGACTAGCTATAGGTAATATTTATGTTAATAAAAACGTGTACGTCTTTACATTAAACATGAACAATGACATTTGATTAAACCATTTCATTGAAGTACTCATCCAAGCTATAACATGTTTTATCCCGCAATAAAGCTTTCACTGAGTGGGTAAACCTTTTATTGTTTCCAATATTTCTGTATGCCCTTGGCAGATGATTATAAATCTTAATGCTCTCATATATCACAGAGTTCTTAGTAAGAGCACTTTTGGAATTGGTAGTCGCAATTCATCACCATTTCTTGTATTGTAGTCAGCGAAATTCTGTACGTTTCCCTTTCTTTTATGTATTAAAGAATCAGTGCCCAGGACAAAAATGCAGTACAATGTCAGAATTTTTTCCCGATTGAAAAATGGTCTACAGTGCTCCCTATATGTACAGCGTGTGTAGAATTTTACTTGACAAATGGGAAACTTTTTTATTATTGGTTTTTCGACAAAAAGTTATTCTTTATAAGAAGTTTTGCTTCCTTTCAAATACCGAGCGGCTTAACTAAAATTGACTTAACTTATACAGGGTGGTCGGTAATTTACCTTTTTTAACATGGCATTTTTCCTCACTGTTTCATTACTGGTTTTTCGATCAAAAGTTATGTCTAATGATAAGTTTTGGTTCATTTCAAACACAGAATAATGTAATTAAAGTTATTCAAGTCTACGCAGGGTGTTCCATAATTAATAATTATAATTTAACATAAAAAAATTAAATTTGAAAAAATTTCTTGAACAAAAGATTAATCTTCAATCAACCCGCCATTATTTTCCATACATTTAATTAAATTAGTTTTAAATCTTCGAACTGCATTTGCCAGTTGATGCCTCTTCAGGTTTTCACATTCAGTTCTTATTCTATTTTTAAGCTCTTCCCTGTCTCGAGGGCGAGATTTACATACCCTTTCCTTTAGAGTAGAGAAGAGCGATATTTCACGATCTGATATTTTTTAACTGATATCTAAAAATCACAAGTAACAGTTGCTACCAGAGTCCGGGTAAAAGCGTGACTCGTGACTTGAAAAGTGATATTTATCCATTAACATGTATTGGCATTAGGTTATTAGGTCGATTTTCGTATGTCACTTTTGAAGAACATATGGGCTGCAAGGGATATCGTGCCTTACGTCCGTTTCACGTTTCTTTTGAAACGCATATCGCGACTCGCATGTCAGTATTTGATATTCGTTATTCGTTATTCGTGAAATGTGATATCAGTGGTGTCAGTGATCACTGGTTGATTATGATTACTCAGTCTGCTTGATGTTAATATTGTATATCAATTTGTGGATTAGATATAGAATAAAAGACTTGGGGTTGGAGACTGGAGCATATATTTTTTTAATTTCGTTTTTTGGCTGCTGTTACACAATGTCTAGTATTATTTAAAAAAGAAAGAGATGATATTTATGGAATTTTTTTTAAATTGATAATGAAAAAAATACTATTGCAAAATGAAATATATGTCAAGCAAAACTGTCTTTTAAAACGAGCACCTCGAATCTTAAAAAACATTTAAATTATAAGCACCCTACAATTTCGCTTGCATTGGACGATCGTAATTTGGTAAGTTTGTTATAGGTATCAGAATTAAGTAGGGGAAGTCTACCTAAAACGGGATACCTAAGGTTCAACCATTAAAAAAATATCTTTTCAAGTATCTAAAAAAATGAAAGTGGTGACAAGTAGAATCTACTACGATTTAGTTTTCAGAATTATTATCTTTTGATTTTTGGAACATGTTAATTTTGTCCTTAAAATGTATTTTTTTTATATGTTGCATATTTCCCGTTTTATCCATACATGTTGATAAAATGGGATTTACAGTTATTCTAAAATGGGATAGACCTTTTACGTGGTAAAATTGTGTTCTTACTTTTATAACTTGAACAGTAAAAAAGCAACACTTTCATATTTCAGAAGCCATTTGCTTTTCTGACCAGGACCGACGGTTAAATTTTCTTTGGTATTTTTGCTTTAATAACATTGCGAGTACGGAGTATCTGCAAATACAAATATTGCTTTAAACTCAGGATATCCCGTTTTAAAAACTATGTAATATCCCGTTTTAGCAAACACCGTTATGAACAAATCAAAAAATTATAAACATGACCTACACACCTATATCACTGCAAAAATACAAAATATCTGTTTCAATACAACTATACTGCATGTAAAAAAAATAGAGTCTTATTTTATTGGCCAATAAACATGCAGCCCTTAAGATTATTTCCCACAAGTTTTATAAGAAATCCAGCAAAGTATTAAAAACTTGCCTTACTCTGGAAGGACGCAAGCAAACTGTTTATTTCGACTTGCCACGTCTCTACTTTACCGCGGGCGTTATAATTCTACCATATTTGGATAGATAACGCATAGCGTATTGCTTATTAGCGCATTTCCCGTTTTATCTAGTATCCCGTTTTACCTAGACTTCCCCTACTTAAACTTATTTTAAGCGATCAAAAATATGTTTTTGCATTTTCTTTTTTTTTTCTAAAGAATACATTAGAATAGGTACCCATTTATTTTTTTAGGAAAACGCTACCAGCTTAGATATTGGGCAATAATGTTTATACTAGTTTGAACAAACCGATGTATTTGTTTGGTTTGTTTTGTTTGTGTACCAGCGAATTTACTACCCACTTTGTTGTTTTTATAAATTTAATAAGTAATAATAATAATAATTTCCTTTATTGCCAACTAAATCATTACAAAATGAATAAGCAACGTCACACAAATAATTATAGAGTGCAGTATAAGTACATTTGCACTTTACAATGAAGGGAACACTATTACATTTACAAAGTTTACCTCACAGAGTATGCTTCAAAGATCGAAATTAAATGAATATAAACATCTTAAAGTTAATTTGATTATAAATTTGATATATTGTCGTTTTATTTCCGAACATGACATACACAGCACTGAGCACAGGTGCAGATAGCTAATTGGTAAAAGTAGTAACCCGCTAAACAAAAAAAGGTTGTTTGAATATTTCAGCAATATTAAAAACTAACAATGTTACATTCCGAGAAATATTTATGCAACATTAACGTAATATGTAGTTCACCTCTTATGTCCCGCTTTTTGATGTTACAATGCAACATCTTGCATCCGTGCAACATTAATAAAACATTTAAATCTATGTCTTTTTTACATTGTGTACAAGTAATCTTTCCAATATTATTTTGTTATAACTTTTATCTTGATGAGAGTAATATTTCATAAGGTACTTTGACAATATATTACTTAAGCTCATGTACGAAATGTTTGTTTTATGTAGATAGTATGTAGCTTTTTTTTTGAGCCCAATATTTTTTTAATATTGTAGCTGATACATTTTCGCGCATTCGCCATCCCATTTTTAAGATGATACGTGTCCCGAAATATTGTGCATATTTGAAAATAATAATTGGGATTCTTTAACATTTTTAACAAGATTTATTATTATTGTCTAAATGTCTTCCCTCTCAACGCTGGCTCTTCCAAATTTATCATAGACTGCTCTGTAACATCACAAGGTTATATTTAAAAGGGGCGAAATCAACTGGCCTTTAAAAGGTCCAGATTTAACCTTTCTTTTTGTGGGGTTACCGCCAAGAAAATGTGTGTATTATTCCGCTAGCTAAGATACACCATCAGTCAAGAGAACGAATCACCGAAAAATTAAGGACATACCGGCGGATGTCATTCAGCGTGTATTTCAGGTTAAAGTTGGAGGTGCCAGCAACTAAAGAAAAAATATTTAGACAGCGTTATTTTTCATATATTTTCCAAACGTTTTGACATCAATAAATCTTGTTAAAAATATTTAGTGTCCTAATTATTACTTTTTTCAAATATGTGCAACATTTTTGAACACAACAACATTTTTCTTAAATCAAAAGTTACTGCTGTAGTGCAATTCTGAATCCAAATCCCTGTACATAAAAAATTTAATTGGCACACTCTTATTCACATAAATAAAATTTGATTCAGAGTTGTAACATGCAGGCAAATTATAAACAAAGAAAAATAAAATGTTAATTAAAAATTAAAAGTTAGTCACCAATGTTTACCTTTACCAGAAAACTGCAGGCCACAAATCTTTTTGGAGCGACTGAATTTACTGTTAACATAAAGTCCTATATTTTTTCTGTTTCTATATTATATATAGGTTAAAACTTTTAGGCCAAAAATCTCATATTAAACAAACATTAAATTTGCAAAATATATTTATGAATATATGTAATCACAAACAGAAAAATTATTTTTTCCCTTTCTTTTCTTTGTCTGGAGAATCGTAACCATTCAGCTACAACTTTCTCAAATTATTTGTCAGTCAGTGCTGGAAATAGCTTCTGACTAGCTCCTAAAATAATTACAAAACAATAAGGGCATAAACATGTCATCCATGAGCGTCCGCAGACTTTTTTCTCAGGGGGGGCAAAATGAAAAAAAGGAATATATTTTTAAAGATTTTACTACTAATAATTAAAAAGTATGACAATCTCACAAGCTCAGGGGGGCCACGGCCCCCCTGGCCCCTCCCTGCGGGTGCCCATGATGGCATCTACATAAGACGCCTTAAATCGGCAACTAAGCTCGAGTAGGTCACCACATGGCAACAGTGTGCCATTCAATATTAATATTTTTAGTTAGGATGTATGTGGGGATAAAAAGCAACGTTTACAAATGGGGGTAACATAGTTAAGACGTGGTCACTGATAAAGAACTACATACATTTTAACCAGCATTTTTAAGACGCCAAGCATTTCAACGATAGCTATTTGCTTAATATAAACACAACGGTGAAATTAGGGGGTCACTGCACATTAAATACTTTTGAATTCGTTAAGTATTTAGAAATATTTAACAAGTGAAGACTATATGCCAAATTTGAGATACCTTAAATTGTTCGTTTTACTTTAATGCATACTTAAAGTATTTACACACTAATTAAGTACATTTAGTACCTACTTTAAAGTATTTTTTGTACCTAAGTAAGTAAAAATTAAAAACTGTAAATATTAAAAAGTATTTACTTAATACTCGTGCTTGAAATGCATGATTTTAAGTACAATCTTAATACTTGCAAGTAGTTTTGACAACTACTTCTGCTTATTACTTTAAATACATTTAAAATGTAAAATGTAGGTACTTTTTACTTTATGCATGGTGCATAAATATTGTGTTTTCCTGCCAAAGATTTTCTTTAAATTTCAGTTTAAGCAGAAGTAAATCAAATTTTATTACTCTAATGCTGTGTGGATATTTTTATGAAATATTAATTAACTTACGTCTCATTGCGTTAGTAATGCAAAAATTTTGTTCTTCTCGGCTTTTGCCCCGTCCAAGAAATTATAGTCCCCACCGAATTGATGAAAACAACAGTCATCATTCTTCTTATGTGGTTCTTTGTGTTAAGGCCACCCAACTGGCAGTCTGTTAAACTGAAAGACAAACAGCTGATTTAATAATTTCATTGTCCCTATAGCATTGCCTTAAAATGGGCAATTTATTGTTTTTACTTGTGTGACAATTTATTTTTTTTATTTTTATATTCTACTTTGTAAATTTTGAGCAAGAAAGTTTTTTTGTTATTTTCTTACCCAAAGCAAAAACTACGAAGTTACTATTTCTGGCGCTCTGTTCGTTTTTGCTGGAAAATGTATTTTAACCTATAATTAATGCAAGCAAGTGGAAAAACTCACCAACTTTACTATTAGTTCCGAATTTGTTTGTAAAGATTCTTCAATATTGAGCATAGCCTGTATACTTTTTGCGAAAAAATGCCTGAAAAATCCTCGACAGGCTCAACGCTTTCTTCCAGAGAATTTATTTTATGTAAAATAATTTTTAATGTAGCGTGAGTTTCAACTGCCATCTCCACCAGTAATTCAATTTTATCTTCCTTCAAGTTAACAATTTTACATTCTTGTAAATCTGAAAAAAAACACCAAGTTTTAAATATAAAATGGACCTAAAAACAGGAAAAGTTCTAAGCAACTTTTTCTAGTGTAATTTTTCTTTAAAATGAAAAATAAAGGTAGTTTACTCTTACATAGGTCAAGTTTATAATTTTGAAGTTTTTGACCTCTCTGTATATAGAAACTAATTTTTTTTACATAAATCGCATTTTTTTAAAAGCTTTAAAAATGTTTATACGAATAACTTTTTGTCGAAAAATTAAAAATTAGATCCATTTGTGGTAGTTAACCCCATCCAGGAAGTCCCTGCGATGGGGACATCCTGTATAACTTTTAAACTTAGTCAGGATTCTTTACAACAATCGTACAAAAATAAATCAAGAGTAGGTACTTAATTCAAAATTTTATTATTTATCATGCCCTGAGGGCATAAAAATTTAGGGTAATTATTTAGATTAGTGGAAATTGCGAATTTTTTCATGAAATTTTGCACAGACCCTAATTTTGGGTCGTAGAACACGAATCCGACGTCAGTTTTTGGCGGTCTCGTAAAAATTTTTTTTAAACTTTTAGGTTAGCTTTTTCAATGAATTTCTTTAAATTTGTTAGGTGAGCAAAAAGGTGGTCAGGTGTGCTCAGTTTTGATTGATATAGATACATATATATCTATATCAATCAAAACTGAGCAAACCTGACCACCTTTTTGCTCAGGTTGCGCGAGCAAAAAAAATTTTTTTTTCTGTAGTTTCTAAAATAAAATTTAAATTTGTTTCTTAAAAATTGTATTTTTGGTACATTTAAATACCTAATTTGACCATAATTCTTTAGAAAATACAGAATCTAAATCCTTACACTTTCGTGGCTATTCAATTCTTTTTTTTTGTAAAATGATCTAGAAAATGGAATTTATGCTCTGAGGGCATCGAAGTGATAATCCCAATGCCAAAATTTAGGACTTTCAGCCCAATTAAATTCTAATATCTACCTAAAATTACTTATTAACTTCGGTTCAGAGATGAAATTTTCAACGTTGAATAGAGTCGCCATTTTTAAGACCGGAGTGGTCGATCCTAAATCTCCGAAACAAACAACACAATAAAATAGATGCCAAAAAAAGATGAAGACTTACCTTTTTTTTGAGAGACTCACATTCCATTTTATTATCAATATGATAAAAAACAAAATAAATTTTGCTCACTGCACTCATGTATTTTCCGCCAGAGAAAAGTAATGGGCTGCATTGGTAAACGCATAAAACCAAAATGGACGTTAGGTTTCTGTTCCATGTTCCATCGAAGAATTAGTTAAATAAAACACCAATTAGAGTTCGAGGTCGGGGAAGCGGAAAGTCTTATTAAAGGCGGTAAATATGAAATTGATAAAATAGAAGTACTTTTTGAAATATTATATGCAATTAAAATAATAAAGTTTTAAAAATATTTATAAAATATGCGAAATGAAATGTTGGGTCAAACTAACAAAAAAATGTTGCATTTACTTACAAATAGAAATATTATTAAAAAAAACTTGCCACAAATATGAAAATAACGTTGTAATTTTATTAGGTAGGTATATAATTTTTCTGTAAGAAAATAATGTTATTTCTGTATTTTAAGAAAGTTTCACAAATAATGTTGTCTCGTAATTGCACAAAAGGCTGTTACAATATTTGCACAATATTTATTTGCTAATGTTGTAAAAGTTATTTTGAAAAAATATTATGCAATATTTTTGTAATATAACATGTTTAGCGGGAAGTGATAGATATATCGCAATTCACGATATTTTGTAGAAGCAAATTGCCTACTGGAAAGTCGTGATCACGTCACGCTTTTAAATCACTGATATCAAAAAGTAACGATATCAGATATCATAGATATTAAAAAATCACGATATCGCTCATCTCTACTTTAGAGTACCCCACAAAAAATAATCCAAGGGGGTGAGGTCAGGCGACCTTGCGGGCCAATGACAAAAATTGTTGTCCTCGTTGGTTGCCCTTCCAATCCATTTATTTGGAAATTGGGTGTTCAATCAGTTTCTCACATGTCTTGAAAAATGATAAGGAGCTTCGTCTAACTGAAAAATGAAATGCCTCCTTTCTTCCAATGTAAGATTTTCAAGTAGTTCTGTGAAATCGCCTTCAAGAAAATTTAGAAAATTGTCTCCTCTCAAGGTGTCCTCAAAAAATATCGGCCCCAACAATTTTTCTCCTAGTATACCAATCCAAACATTAATTTTCTGAGAGTACTGGCTCCTGCACTGAATTCTCCAATGGGGATCATCGGTAGCCCAGTAGCGCGAGTTTTGGCTACTCACTGTACCGTTAGTCGTAAAAACGGCTTCGTCTGAAAAAACAATTTTAAAAGCAAGTCTTCGGTCATCCATTATAAATCCTAATATTAGTGCAGAAAAATCTAATCTCCAAACTGAGTCTTCTGGTAATAAAGTATGCGTGAATTTTGGTTTAAAAGGTCTAAAATTATGTTTCTTAAGAACAAACCTTACAAAATTTATTCCCAAATCAAGGTCACGTGACATGTGCCTTAAACTTATTTTTGGATTTTCGTGAATGCATAACAAAACTTGAAGTTCGTCATCTTCATTGTGTTGGCCATATTGCATATAGTTGTTCCTGTTATGATCCCGCACCTTGAAAAACTTTGGAGAACACTGCTTAAACCTTCTCAGAACGTTCTCTACTGTTTGGTGGGAAATATCTGGTCGTTCGGGATGATTTAAGTTGAATTTTTCAGCAGCTTCACGCGTAGTGCGGTAGTTATTTCCAATAATTAATACAATTTCAACCTTCTCTTCATTGGACAAATGCATCTTGCTCTCAAATGATATTCAAAATTAGGTAATCAACTATGACAGTTTAAATTTTACTTTCAAAGTACACAACTGGTGCTGATTTTTAAATCAGGTGTAGGTAAATTAGAAATTTGGCGAAAGTAGGTTTAAAAAAATTTAGAAAATTCATTCTAGCACACACCCTGAGAGGAGACAATTTTCTAAATTATTCTGTTTGAAATGAACCAAAACTTATCATTAGACATAACTTTTGATCGAAGAACCAGTAATGAAACAGTGAGAAAAAATGACATTTTAAAAAAGGTAAATTACCGACCACCCTGTATAAGTTAAGTCAATTTTAGTTAAGCCGTCCGGTATTTGAAAGGAAGCAAAACTTTTTGTAAAGAATATCTTTTTGTCGAAAAATCTATAATAAAAAAGTTTCCCATTTGTCAAGTAAAATTCTACACACGCTGTATATATAATATATTATATATATATATATATATATATATATATATATATATATATATATATATATATATATATATATATATATATATATATATATATACAGTGTCACACATAAAGTCCACATCATATGGGAAATTTTTTCCTTACAGCTTAAAGAAAATTCTGATTTTACTATTAGTTTTTGCTTTAAAAGTGACGCCCAATGGCATGCACATGAGCAGTCACGTGACTTTGTTTAACTGTCAAATTTGACATTTTTTTCAAAAAATGTCCAAAAAGGCGGTTATTTCTTAAAATTTCGAAAAATGTTAAAGGAAAAAGTTGTTTGTTTTTTAATTTTCTACCCGTGTACCAATTTTCAACTTTCTAGTACAACTTTCATTTTTTTCCAATTTTTTTAAACTCGACATTTCTGGGTTTTTTAAATTTTACCAAACCAGTACAAAAATATTCCTTTAAAAATACCGACCACCCTGTATAAGTTAAGTCAATTTTAGTTAAGCCGTCCGGTATTTGAAAGGAAGCAAAACTTTTTGTAAAGAATATCTTTTTGTCGAAAAATCTATAATAAAAAAGTTTCCCATTTGTCAAGTAAAATTCTACACACGCTGTATATATAATATATTATATATATATATATATATATATATATATATATATATATATATATATATATATATATATATATATATATATATATATATATATATACAGTGTCACACATAAAGTCCACATCATATGGGAAATTTTTTCCTTACAGCTTAAAGAAAATTCTGATTTTACTATTAGTTTTTGCTTTAAAAGTGACGCCCAATGGCATGCACATGAGCAGTCACGTGACTTTGTTTAACTGTCAAATTTGACATTTTTTTCAAAAAATGTCCAAAAAGGCGGTTATTTCTTAAAATTTCGAAAAATGTTAAAGGAAAAAGTTGTTTGTTTTTTAATTTTCTACCCGTGTACCAATTTTCAACTTTCTAGTACAACTTTCATTTTTTTCCAATTTTTTTAAACTCGACATTTCTGGGTTTTTTAAATTTTACCAAACCAGTACAAAAATATTCCTTTATACCAAACTTATCTAATTAAAGATTTTTCGTTGGAATTGTTTTTTAATTCGGTTTTATGCATCTAACATCTTAGTAAAAAACCGAAATAAAGTCAAATGTTCAGTTATTTGTACAAATTATGTCAACTTTGACATAGTTTTTGCTGGCGTTTCCTATTTTTATAATAAAAACCAGTATTTAGAACAACAATTAGTGATAAAAATACATTAAAAAGATAAGTTTGGTATAAAGGAATATTTTTGTACTGGTTTGGTAAAATTTAAAAAACCCAGAAATGTCGAGTTTAAAAAAATTGGAAAAAAATGAAAGTTGTACTAGAAAGTTGAAAATTGGTACACGGGTAGAAAATTAAAAAACAAACAACTTTTTCCTTTAACATTTTTCGAAATTTTAAGAAATAACCGCCTTTTTGGACATTTTTTGAAAAAAATGTCAAATTTGACAGTTAAACAAAGTCACGTGACTGCTCATGTGCATGCCATTGGGCGTCATTTTTAAAGCAAAAACTAATAGTAAAATCAGAATTTCCTTTAACCTGTAAGGAAAAAAATTTCCCATATGATGCGGACTTTATGTGTGACACTGTATGTATATATATATATATATATATATATATATATATATATATATATATATATATATATATATATATATATATATATATATATATATATATATATATGCTACATTGCTTTTGAAATTACTTTCTAGTGCATTTCTTTTTCTTGACAAGATGGTGAAAGTGATTTTTTTAAGAAACTTTTGACATTACTTTAAGACAAACACTAAAAATCCCATAAAATCTTATTTTATTAAGTTATTAATTTTTTTACACAGATAACAAGCATTCATGTTTACAAGGATGTAGGTTATGCATTTTGGCATCCTTTTTATTCTATACAGTTCAACCCTATGGTACACAATATTGTGCGGGTCCAGAATGTTTTAATTTTATTTCTGCACTTGAGCTAATTCACCCCTAAAGAAAAATTGACCGTAATATATTCATTGTTTAATTTCTTAAGAATGTTACCTTTATCATTGCGTGTACTTTCTTAAGAACTACGTAACGACTGGCCCTAGAAAAAACTTCCATTTCTAGTAGCACGTTTCTCCCATTTTAATTGTATATAGTAGATTTTGATTAATTTTAAGCTAAAATAAAATGCTAATTAATAACTGATTACTAATTCTAATTAACGAAGTGAATACTTTGTTTTTCTAAGGATACAGTGTCTGCAAGTCCAGAGAATCTTCCGTTTCTTTTCTTCTTATTTCCTAATATGATTGCCATTTCAAAACATCGTGTTTACATTTGGGAACAACCAAAATATAATTATGTAGAGGCCGAGTTTTGAACGGCGCACATTCGTGCTGACGTCGAATGCTTTGATTGGTCCAATGTGACACATGGAGTTCCAATTGTGAAGGGCAAGGGCACTTGATGTCGTGGGAGGTTTTTGGGGTAAATTTAAGAAAGGACAAGGTGGTTGTGGAGACAGTCTGGGCCAAACAGTCTTGGCAAGAGGGGGCCGTTAGTTATAACCCTCGTTTTTTATAGATTGTATCTATTAGTTTGTGATTGTGGCAAAAGTCACAATGTGGCTGATGGCCGTTTTTTCATTTTGGTAACCCTCCAATGGGGATGAGGTAAGCAAAGCTTTTATTGTCCCCGAATTTCTTAGAGTGATTTGTACTGTCGTATTACAGAGTTTTTCCGGTAGAGGAATAGTTTTCGACGGTTGAAGGGATGTTTCATGACGGATGCAACCCCCTGTAAATGGGTTCTGCCACTCCTTTTTGAAGAGATGTTTTGTGCCAGATGCAATTCCCTGTATCTGTTTTTTCCGCTACTCATTGTGAAGAGATGTCCCGAGACGGGTGCAACCCTCTGTATGTGGTTTTCCGCCACGCATTCTCATTAGTTTCCATCTGAGACTTCGTCAACACCGTAGAGCGTGAAGGGGTACCTACTCCAGGTGGTCCAGCCGCATCAACTTGATCCAACCTTGGGACCATGCTGATCCACGTCTAGAAGGGTAGCTTTTCAGAGCTTTCCTCCTCTGTCAGGATCGTCATCCTGAGCACTCAGTTCCACGTGCTACGGTGGATTTGTACTCCATTCTGTCTCTGGGTAAGGACTGTACGCCGATTTTTGATTATAATTGTGCATATAAAAAGGTTAATTTATAAATTTATTATTACATAATCCCTTTATTTTATGAAGCTGCGCAGTATAAAGTCTCCTGTGGACTAATGTATATTTTGTAAAAATAAGTATTTAAAGGTAATATTATTACGTAATTACCCTTATTTTAAATCCGCCATATTATGTTTTTCTTATTACTGATGACTATAAAATTGTATATTTTTTGGTACCATGCGGCTTATCAAATGAATATTTGACTTAATAGAGTATGTATAGAGCTATTTTGGTAAGTTCTGTATCATTTTTGTTTAGGGCGTGGCGAAAAAGATCATGATTTTTTTGGTATTTACCCTCGTTGCGTTACCTGATGGTTTGCCTTATTTGTTTTATTAGGCTGTTTTATAGAAGGGTTTATATTTAATATTTCCTAAACTGCACTTACCAAAATGGTATTAATGATTTTGATAACCTTTCATGATGTAATTTAATTTAAGTATATACTACTCATATGTTCACATAGGTACCATATTTTTATTACCAAATCCTTTTAGCCGTCGACAGGTTTTCTTTTACAAGGAATAAATATATTTTATTTTTTTGGGAATAGTTTGTTTTATTGACCGCCAAAACACATGCAAAGAGTTTTGTAACATTTTTTTAAAATCAAGTATCAGCTTAGGTTCTGAGTTTACTAAGCTGTAAGGGTATTTCTTTAAAAAAAACTCGGTGGCGCCCTAGTGCCTTGGAAAACCTAAGCAAAGAAGAGGAAAAAGGAAAATTAAAAAACCTACGACCTATAAATGCTCCTGGCGAAAAGCTGCCGCGCACTTGTAGCACTTCTGGGTGTATATATATATATATATATATATATATATATATATATATATATATATATATATATATATACATATATATATGTATATATATATATATATATATATATATTATATATATATATATATATATATATATATATATATATATATATATATATATCAGGGTTGGCAGGATATATATCCGTGATAAATATCATGATATTTATGCGACGATATTTATCCTGATATATATCAATATTTTTTTTTCTAAAATCTGTTCATCAGTATAAAAATATGGCCCCGCTGCCGCTGAGCCGGCAACAGCGTATTATGCTGCTTACGATGCGGTGATTCCCCATCTTTCCGAGACGTTGACCACCTGTTATTCTTTGCCGCGTGACATTTTTATTTAGTTCCGATTTCTGATCGAACCGAGCAATATTTTGCTGTTTGTTTTATGAAATAAAAATTTTACAATGCCAAAAATGAAAAATCCAGTTTGGGTTCATTTTGATTTAATTAACAAGCCCAGTAATTCTGGGAACTGGGCTAGATGTAAAAGGTGTTTAAAGGAACTACAAGGAAGTCCTAGCAGAATGGAAAAGCATATTTTATCTTGTAAAATTGAAAACCAACCTTCAACTTCTAAATTAACGGAATTGGTTAAACCATCAGAAGATAATATAACCAAAGGTAAGTTGCCAGCTTAGTGCAAGATAATATCAGTATTTAATCTTTTAAGACCTTATTTGTAACTTTATTTTGAAATAGGGAAAAACATTTTACGTAGAAATTAATGAAATTAAAAATGTTTTAAATGAGTTTGTCTACTCCCAACCTACAAAATTTCTTATAAAAACTAAATAAAACAGGGGCGCTGCTTTTATAATATTAAAATAAAGGAATCTTTTATTGTTGCTTGTTATTCTGATGGTCATTTCACTGTTTTTCTTAGTATTGTAAAGATTTGTAAGTAAATTCTGGCTTTTCTAGACTAATTCAAAATCTAGTAAAACACTGTTGTCGTAAGTTTTTCCTATTTCCTACCTAAAATATGCACATCAGTACATCCAAAGAATTTATTGTACTTTTATTTTAATTCTTTTTTGTATTTGTTATCTTTTAGCGTGCGCATGAATATTGGCAACATATGGAAAACTTTTTATCTTTGATTTTAGAAGAAAAACGTATTCTTCATAAAAGTTGTGCTTACCTGAAAATGATATATTACGTTAAAAAATCACAGATATAATATATAGGGTGGCTAAAAATACGAAAATATGATAATATCCTAAGAGTAACGTAACAGTAATTTACTTGATACAAAAAAATTTATTGGAAATAAGTTATTGAGAATTAAATATTTTCATTCATACACACGCACATATATTCTATATTAAATTGAAAATTAGGCAAACCTGATGTAAAACGTAAAACTGAAATATGCTTTTTATTTTAGAAATTGAAATTGAAACTAAAGAAGCATCAAATGTACTACCACCTGCTAAGAAGTTAAGATGTGCTCTAAAAGTGGTCGGGGATGCTGACGTTATCAAAACTTGTGAAGCATATGCAAATGAGATTGACCAACAAATCGGAAAGTATTTTTATGCAACTAATACCCCATTTGTTCATGTGGAAGACGAAGAGTTTAAAAAAATGTGTGGTATTCTCAGACCAGGATACAAACCGCCATCCAGACGGCAAATCGGGGGGCCTATTTTGGATCGAGTATACGCATGAACGTAATGCAAGAGTGCAAACAAAGCATGGAAGGAAGTACAGTTTCAATGTCGTCGGATGGATGGAGTAATATTCGAAATGAATCTCTCGTATGCTGTTCCATCACTACACAAAATGGAGAATCGATCTTAGTCGATACAGTTGATACTTCTGGCAAGACGCATAACTCTAAATACTTAAAGCAGGTAGCCTTAGAGGTAATTTCACGGGCAGAAAGACAGCTAGGGGTTAAGGTGCGTAGTTTTGTGACCGATAATGCAGCAAATGTTACAAAAATGAGAAAAGAAGTAGTTAAGGGGTTGCCAGACTTAATTGAATATGGTTGCTCTGCTCATCAGCTAAACTTGTTAGCTAAAGACTTAGAAATCCCCATTGTTACGGAACATATATTGAAAGTCATAAAATACTTTAGGAACAAACATTTACCTGCGGGACTTTATAAAGAAACTGAAGGGACAAAGCTTCTTATGCCCCAGGAAGTTAGGTGGAATACAATGAACGACGCAATTTCGTCATATATGAGCAACAGGGGTAGACTTATTCAGTTGTGTCAAGACCATCGAGCAGAAATTGATCTGGACATACAAAAAATCGTAAATGACCAACAAATAGTCACAAATGCCAAAGACTTGATATCCAGACTGCATCCCATAGCGGTCGCAGTTGATAGAATGCAGAGAGATAACACAACAATATCTGTTGCTGTAGAGATATGGAATCATTTGCAAAAAGATTTGGAGGGCCAACCGTTGTTTGTTCAAAACACTTTATTAAAAGAAGAGACATTGCTCTCGGACCCACACACTATTTAGCAAATATTTTAGATCATCGCTTTTTGGGAAAGAGGCTCAGTAATAACCAAAAGGAAGAAGCATTTGAATATTTATCCAAAATTAATCCGGAGTTTCTTCCGTTTGCGATGAAAGTTATGGCAGAAGAGAAACCATTTCCCAAGTACCTATTTGGCGCTCATTTCAAAAGCACACATCCGCTGCTCTGGTGGAAATCGGTAACTGTTCATGAATCGGATTGGCCCGATAAATGCACGTTTGTAAAGTTGTGCGACCAATTATTTACAGCAGTTGCTAGTACTGCAGGACTGGAAAGACAATTTTCAACATATGGATTGGTCCAGTCAAAACTGCGAAACAAGCTTGGGACTGAAAAAGCTGAAAAACTAGTATTGTTTAAATATTTGCGCAACAGAGAGGATTTAAAGAAACAACATGACCTTAATTGGGCTTGGCTGGAGCGACAGGAACAATTAGAAAATCCCTCTACAAATGAAAATGAAGATTCATCAGATTCGGACCAACCATTAGCCAGACTGATTTCATCGTAAACTTACTTGTTACCACTGTTACCAGTCAGCCTTGTTTACTCGTTTTATTGTTTTTTGTTTTATATCAGAAATATTATTTTAGTTGTTGATTTCTTTTGGCTGTTGTTCTGTTCTCAATTTTGGTTTTAAGTTGAACCATAGTTAAAAGCAAAAATATATGATGTGTTCATATTCATAAACTTGTATTTTTTACCCTACATTTTACATTCCTAACATAGGAGTACTAAAAAATACTTGTTACTGTGATAGCCACTATCATTGAATAGAATTGAAATGCAAATTTACAGGTTTATAACATGTTTATATTAAATTAATTGATTTTGAATTTTTAAAATATATCTTTACAGAAAACAGATGAAATAATTTAAAAATAATTAAAAATATAAATAAATATCCAAATTTGGATATATATCGGATATTTGGATATTTATATAAATATCATGATATTTGCCAACCCTGATATATATATATATATATATATATATATATATATATATATATATATATATATATATATATATATATATATATATATATACAGGGTGTTTCAATATTGTACCGACAAATTTAAACAGGTGATTCCTTGATCAAAAATAATGAAA
The DNA here is from genome assembly GCA_963971165.1 of Philopedon plagiatum. Lineage (NCBI taxonomy): Eukaryota > Metazoa > Arthropoda > Insecta > Coleoptera > Curculionidae > Philopedon > Philopedon plagiatum. The sequence continues at coordinate 65,423,900 of OZ020193.1, forward strand.
AAAGTTCCAGACAATATAGGTCCGAAAACGTTTAGTTTCCAAGATACAGGGTGTTAAACTTTTATTTCTTTTCGATTTTTTTTTATTTATGTAATGCGTGCTTAAGAATTATTTATTCAAAATTTGTACGTGTGTTACATATTAAAGTACCTACAGAATTAGCCAAGGGCCATTTAAAATTATCTACAGGGTGTTATTTTTTTTGGGAGTCACGACCACATTGACCCCCGAACTTTTTTTGATACGGCACTGGCTATCCTTTTGTATGAAAAGAACTTTTTTGGTTTATCTTCAAACTTTTTCATCACTTGCACTTTCTTCATATCTTATACGGTTAGGCTGATATTTGGCAAAATATGATTTAAAGTAGGGCCAAATTTTAAATCTGGTCAGATAAAAAATAATTTATTTAAGTAGCTAATAAATTTTAATTAAGTCATAACAAAACACATTAACGATAAAAGCATGTTCACAAAATTGTTCAAAATTCCTTTTACGAACATGCTTTTATCGTTAATATTTTTTGTTATGACTAAATTAAAATTTATTAGGTAAATAAATTATTTTTATCTGACCAGATTTAAAATTTGGCCCTACTTTAAATCATATTTTGACAAATATCAGCCTAACCGTATAAGATATGAAGAAAGTGCAAGTGATGAAAAGTTAAAAGATAAACCAAAAAAGTTCTTTTCATACAAAAGGATAGCCAGTGCCGTATCAAAAAAAGTTCGGGGGGTCAATGTGGTCGTGACCCCCCCAAAAAAATAACACCCTGTAGATAATTTTAAATGGTAGTAGGCTAATTCTGTAGGTACTTTAATATGTAACACCCGTACAAATTGTGAATAAATAATTCTTAAGCGCGCATTAAATAAATAAAAAAAATCGACAAAAAAATAAAAGTTTAACACCCTGTATCTTGGAAACGAAACATTTTCGGACCTATACTGTCTAGAACTTTTTTCATTATTTTTGGTCAAGGAATCACCTGTTTAAATTTGTCGGTACAATATTGAAACACCCTGTATATATATATATATATATATATATATATATATATATATATATATATATATATATATATATATATATATATATATATATATATATATATATATATATATATAATAAATGTAAATGCGAAGATTTACTTCTTCGCTAGTGCAGCGAAAAGGCCGTGAATGAAAAATAAAAATAATGAGGACTATCTTTGATTCTGGTCTGGGTGACCTCCTGCTATCGATTTCTGGGCCCTTACCCATCAGCGGGCAGGCTTACACCCAGGGTGGCTGAAGAACAGACCACGATTTGACCAGAATCAAAGAGAGTCCTTATATCCAAAATGTTCGGAAAGGATGGGTAAGATGTAGTGGCTCGCGCCAACTAGTTCACCCAGTGTTGCTCCAAAAATGTTTGGCTGCTAACACAATAATACTCGAAAGTATGTCGAATGTCGATTTTCTCGACGTCGACGGTACAAATGCACCATTGTACAACAATAGTAGAAAAATGGAAGATTTCTTGGCCTATAGGTAATATAATAAATGTAAATGCGAAGATTTACTTCTTCGCTAGTGCAGCGAAAAGGCCGTGAATGAAAAATAAAAATAATGAGGACTATCTTTGATTCTGGTCTGGGTGACCTCCTGCTATCGATTTCTGGGCCCTTACCCATCAGCGGGCAGGCTTACACCCAGGGTGGCTGAAGAACAGACCACGATTTGACCAGAATCAAAGAGAGTCCTTATATCCAAAATGTTCGGAAAGGATGGGTAAGATGTAGTGGCTCGCGCCAACTAGTTCACCCAGTGTTGCTCCAAAAATGTTTGGCTGCTAACACAATAATACTCGAAAGTATGTCGAATGTCGATTTTCTCGACGTCGACGGTACAAATGCACCATTGTACAACAATAGTAGAAAAATGGAAGATTTCTTGGCCTATAGGTAATATAATAAATGTAAATGCGAAGATTTACTTCTTCGCTAGTGCAGCGAAAAGGCCGTGAATGAAAAATAAAAATAATGAGGACTATCTTTGATTCTGGTCTGGGTGACCTCCTGCTATCGATTTCTGGGCCCTTACCCATCAGCGGGCAGGCTTACACCCAGGGTGGCTGAAGAACAGACCACGATTTGACCAGAATCAAAGAGAGTCCTTATATCCAAAATGTTCGGAAAGGATGGGCTGCACTAGCGAAGAAGTAAATCTTCGCATTTACATTTATTATATTACCTATAGGCCAAGAAATCTTCCATTTTTCTACTATTGTTGTACAATGGTGCATTTGTACCGTCGACGTCGAGAAAATCGACATTCGACATACTTTCGAGTATTATTGTGTTAGCAGCCAAACATTTTTGGAGCAACACTGGGTGAACTAGTTGGCGCGAGCCACTACATCTTACCCATCCTTTCCGAACATTTTGGATATAAGGACTCTCTTTGATTCTGGTCAAATCGTGGTCTGTTCTTCAGCCACCCTGGGTGTAAGCCTGCCCGCTGATGGGTAAGGGCCCAGAAATCGATAGCAGGAGGTCACCCAGACCAGAATCAAAGATAGTCCTCATTATTTTTATTTTTCATTCACGGCCTTTTCGCTGCACTAGCGAAGAAGTAAATCTTCGCATTTACATTTATTATATTACCTATAGGCCAAGAAATCTTCCATTTTTCTACTATATATATATATATATAATATATATATATATATATATATATATATATATATATATATATATATATACAGTGACCGGCAAAAAGTTCGCAACATATGGGAAAAATTTTTATTAGGTGAGTATTGGAAAAACTTTTCCGGGGGATCGGTTCTGCAACCTAAAAATCGATTTTGACGTACGTCACGTGACCACTGGTATAGCGTCAAATTAAAAAAAAAATTGTTAATTTACAAAAAGTGAGGTTAGTTGACGAGATATCAAAAAAAGTTATTTGAAAAAATTGCTTAGAATTAAATTCTAGGTCCTTGTGCAAAATTTTAAGATTTTATTTAAAAAAATTGGAAAACTCAATTTTTTTTAAATATTCTTTTATCGATTTACAAATTTCCGGTTTTTTTCGTTTTGATAGCTTGGCTAATGTAAAGCCCATGTATCTGGATGAAAATAAACGAATGTAGTAGTTTTTTCTACAATTGACAGGACAAAATTAAAAAAAACAGGGTTTCGCCGGACGCTAGCTGTTGCAATGATTTGTATCTAGCAGCAGTGTCAAAATTGTAGAGACATTTCAATGAGATTACATTGAGAAAACCTTAATCGTCTTAAATATATCTGAAGTTCGACTTTTTGTAAAGTTAAGGGGAGTAAAATAGATAATAAACAAAAAATTACCTGTTTATTTAATCGAAATTTCATAAACGAAAACCAATGTAAGAAAAACTTAAAAGTAGTCAAATTCTGTACTAACAACATAAAAAATCATTGTTTTTCCTTGGGTGCACAAAATTTAAAACTCAGTATGACCACCATTTCTCTCCATACATACTATTGTTCTCGAGCGCAACTCTCGATTAACATTTCGGAGCATTTTACGATTTATTTGCAATACACAATTTCTAATGACATTCTCTAAATTTTGTATATTCCTAAAGGGTCGATGTTTGTACACAGAGTTCTTTAGGTATCCCCACATAAAGAAATCTAACGGAGTCAGATCTGGTGATCTCGCAGGCCACGGATTTTCAGAAAACCGTCCTATCCACTGGTTTCCAAATTCTTGATCCAGCCATCTCTTCACCTCATTTGTGGAATGAATGCTAGCTCCGTCTTGTTGAAAGTATAAATTTCTTCTTTCGGCTAATGACAAATTGTCTAAAAAGTCAGATATCTCAGTTTGTAGAAATTCTAAATATCGTTCTGAATTTAAATTGTCTCTAAAGAAAAAAGGTCCCACTATTCTGAGGTTGAAAATTCCGCACCACACATTAACCTTAAAACTATATTGGTCTTTACTCTGAATTACAAAGTCTGGGTTTTCGGTGGCCCACCATCTACAGTTTTGTGAACTGACGGTTCCGTTAGAGGTAAATGTAGCGTCATCCGAGAAAAGAACGTTCTTTGGGAAATTAAAATCTTCCTCAATCATACCCTGGAACCAGGCACAAAAATCGAAGCGGGCGTCATAATCCCTATCTTTTAATACTTGTACAAATTTAGGTTTGTACGGATGAAATTTGTTTCTTTTTAATATCCTCCGCACAGATCTTTCGTGAATGTTAGTGATCTCCGATATTTGACTAACTGCTAATTGGGGTGTTTCTGTGATCGACAAACACACATCCAGAGAACCTTCGTCACCTGTTACCGGTTTTTCATGGGAAACTTTATACTGATTTTCTACCGATCCCGTTTCTTTAAATTTATTGACTAGACGAGATACTGTGGAATAATGGAGGGATTTATCGGGGTGCCTCTCATTAAAAATTGCTGCTGTTTCTCTATGGCTTTTGTAATTTTCTCCAGAAATTAAAATAATTTCTATCTTTTCCTGAAGAAGTAGTGTGGATGCCATTTTAAGGAATAAAATATTAATAAACTTATGTAAAATATCAAACTTAGTAAGATGCGAGACATAAACCAATGACATAGGTTGAAATCAAACAAATTATAATTTGTTTGACATTTTTCTGTTGTTTTTAACCTACTAGATTATTTGGTTGTTTTAATTTCAGAGCCTGCTTTGGTAGTTTTAAGTACAACTAAATAGACCTGGTTGTTAAATTTATGTCTTAATAAAATCTTGATACAAGTCATTTCATTAGATTCAAACCATTGCAACAGCGAGCGTCCGGCGAACACCTATTTTTTCGATTTTGTCCTGTCAATTGTAGAATTGTAGATCTGACTCCGTTAGATTTTTTTATGTGGGGATACCTAAAGAACCCTGTGTACAAACATCGACCCTTTAGGAATATACAAAATTTAGAGAATGTCATTATAAATTGTGTATTGCAAATAAATCGTAAAATGCTCCGAAATGTTAATCGAGAGTTGCGCTCGAGAACAACAGTATGTATGGAGAGAAATGGTGGTCATACTGAGTTTTAAATTTTGTGCACCCAAGGAAAAACAATGATTTTTTGTGTTGTTAGTACAGAATTTGACTACTTTTAAGTTTTTCTTACATTGGTTTTCGTTTATAAAATTTCGATTAAATAAACAGGTAATTTTTTGTTTATTATCTATTTTAATCCCCTTAACTTTACAAAAAGTCGAACTTCAGATATATTTAAGACGATTAAGGTTTTCTCAATGTAATCTCATTGAAATGTCTCTAAAATTTTGACACTGCTGCTAGATACAAATCATTGCAACAGCTAGCGTCCGGCGAAACCCTGTTTTTTTTAATTTTGTCCTGTCAATTGTAGAAAAAACTACTACATTCGTTTATTTTCATCCAGATACATGGGCTTTACATTAGCCAAGCTATCAAAACGAAAAAAACCGGAAATTTGTAAATCGATAAAAAAATATTTAAAAAAAATTGAGTTTTCCAATTTTTTTAAATAAAATCTTAAAATTTTGCACCTGGACCTAGAATTTAATTCTAAGCAATTTTTTCAAATAACTTTTTTTGATATCTCGTCAACTAACCTCACTTTTTGTAAATTAACAATTTTTTTTTTAATTTGACGCTATACCAGTGGTCACGTGACGTATGTCAAAATCGATTTTTAGGTTATCGGACATGCAGAACCGATCCCCTGGGAAAGTTTTTCCGATACTCTCCTAATAAAAATTTTTCCCATATGTTGCGAACTTTTTGCCGGTCACTGTATATATATTTATATATATATATATATATATATATATATATATATATATATATATATATATATATATATATATATATACATATATATACAGGGTGTTTCATAATTGAATGCTGATCCTTAAGGGTGATAATCCTTGGATGATTTTAAGAAAAATTCTTTATATGAACATAGGTCCGCAACAGCTTTATTTCTGAGATACAGGGTGTTGAAATTCAAGAAAAAAATCTGTTTTTCTTCAATATCTCTAAAACCGCTTTGTATTTTTGTTTTAAATTTTGGTAGGTGCAAAGTACGCTTAAAAATACATTTTCTTCAGGATAAAGGTTTTTTAAATTTTCATCAGTGGCGTCCCTGTTAACATGCCCTGCAATATTTTTAATCAAAAAAATGATACGCCACTGTTTTTTTTTTTAAATAAATGTTATTTTTATAATTGCCTTCTATCTTCTCATAAAAATGGTCTCTTGAATTTTTTTTATCCGGCGTACGGTTTTCGAAATAAAGTTCATTCATTTGCTTGTCCCTATGTGATTTTATCTAGTAGTCTCAATTTCACAATTTGTGGTAACCTAAGCATCTAGGCTAGATTTTTATATTTTATAGTAACTATTATTTAGTTCTAGTAATTAAAGCCGTTAAAGAGTGGGATTATTTTGTAGGCTAGAAACATCTAGTATGCTAACAACACATTTCGTTGTTTTATAAACGCAAACAGTTAATTTAATTTGGTATATTTTGTCCAAAATGGTTAAGTTTTTACAAATAAAAAATGCATTTTTATGCGTGCTTATTATTAGAACTAAATAATAGTTAGTTACTATAAAATATAAAAATCTAGCCTAGATGCTTTGGTTACCACAAATTGCGAAATTGAGACTACAAGAAAAAAATCACATAGGGACAAGCAAATGAATGAACTTTATTTCGAAAACCGTACGCCGGATAAAAAAAAGTCAAGAGACCATTTTTATGAGAAGATAGAAGGCAATTATAAAAATAACAGTTATTTAAAAAAAAACAGTAGCGAATCATTTTTTTGATTAAAAATATTGCAGGGCATGTTAACAGGGACGCCACTGATGAAAATTAAAAAAACCTTTATCCTGAAGAAAATGTATTTTTAAGCGTACTTTGCACCTACCAAAATTTAAAACAAAAATACAAAGCGGTTTTAGAGATATTGAAGAAAAACAGATTTTTTTCTTAAATTTCAACACCCTGTATCTCAGAAATAAAGCTGTTGCGGACCTATGTTCATATAAAGAATTTTTCTTAAAATCATCCAAGGATTATCACCCTTAAGGATCAGCATTCAATTATGAAACACCCTGTATATATATATATATATATATATATATATATATATATATATATATATATATATATATATATATATATATATATATATATATATATATATATATACAGTGTGTCTACGTAAGTTGGCGGCATATGGGAAACTTTTTTATTGTTAATTTTACGAAAAAAAGTTATTCTTTATAAAAAGTTCTGCATGGTCCAAAACCTAAAATGCAACCATCAGATATCAAATTTTATCAGTCGTATACGAGGTTTGTCAAAAAATGTGTTTTTTGCTCAAGAGTAAAGTATATTTATTTTCCACAATATCGAAAATTATTATAAGGAAAAGACGTTTAGAATTAAAAATAACTTTGAAATATTCAACATTGTTTATTTACGTTAAAAAACTATTTTTTTCGACATTTTCTCTGCGATAACGTTGAAAATTTAAGTTTGCACATTAACGCATAATTAAACTAGGATGCACTGGCATGTTTTAAAAGTGGTATCTGAAGTAGGATTTGAGAACTGTCAAAACATCGAAAATTCGAAAAAAAGTCAACAATCGTATTTTAAAAAGTAGCACGGTATAAACACTTTTTTTAGGCAGTCTAACAGTGTTTTTCATAGTTTTTAGAGATCCGTATTGTACAGTTTTATGTTTGACAGACGTATTTGTTTACGGAAAGGTAGAAATGCCAAAAACATTAAGCCTGGAAGAGAAAATTGAGATTGTTAATTTAGTAAATGTAATGCATTAATGTGCACACTTCAATTGTCAACGTTATCGCAGAGAAAATGTCGAAAAAAATTGTTTTTTAATGTAAATAAACAATGTTGAATATTTTAAAGTTATTTTTAATTCTAAACATCTTTTCTTTTCTCTTTTTTTCGATATTGTCGAAAATAAAGGTACTTTACTCTTGAGTAAAAATCACATTTTTTGACAAACCTCGTATACGACTGATAAAATTTGATATCTGATGGTTGCATTTTTGGTTTTGGAGCATGCAGAACTTTTTATAAAGAATAACTTTTTTTCGTAAAATTAATAATAAAAAAGTTTCCCATATGCCGCCAACTTACGTAGACACACTGTATATAGATAGAGCACTGTAGACCATTTTTCAATGGGGAAAAAATTCTGACATTGTACTGCATTTTCATCCTGGAAACTGATTCTTTAATACATACAAGAAAGGGAAACGTACAGAATTTCGCTGACTACAATACAAGAAATGGTGATGAATTGCGACTACCAATTCCAAAAGTGCTCTTACTAAGAACTCTGTGATACATGAGAGCATTAAGATTTATAATCATCTGCCAAGGGCATACAGAAATATTGGAAACAATAAAAGGTTTACCCACTCAGTGAAAGCTTTATTGCGGGATAAAACATGCTATAGCTTGGATGAGGACTTCAATGAAATGGTTTAATCAAATGTCATTGTTCATGTTTTTATTAACATAAATATTACCTATAGCTAGTCAATCTATTGAAATCATTTTGCTTGTGCAAATTCTAACAATTTTTAACCAATTTATCAGTGTATTTTCTAATGACGTTTTTACTATCTTGTCCATATTCATTTTATATCTATTTCATAATTCTTTTATAGCAATTGTGTTGTTTATATATATATAATAATATATATATATATATATATATATATATATATATATATATATATATATATATATATACATATATATATATATATATATATATATATATATATATATATATACATATATATATATATATATATATATATATATATATATATATATATATATATATATGTATATATATATATATATATATATATATATATATATATATATATATATATATATATATATATATATATATATATATATATATATATATATATATAAACAACACAATTGCTATAAAAGAATTATGAAATAGATATAAAATGAATATTTAATATATATATATATATATATATATATATATATATATATATATATATATATATATATATATATATATATATATATATATATATATATATATATATATATATATATATATATATACATATATATATACATATATATATACATATATATATATATATATATATATATATATATATATATATATATATATATATATATATATATTTATATATATATATATATATATATATATAGTAGAAAAATGGAAGATTTCTTGGCCTATAGGTAATATATTAAATGTAAATGCGAAGATTTACTTCTTCGCTAGTGCAGCGAGAAGGCCGTGAATGAAAAAAAAAAAAAATAATGAGGACTATTTTTGATTCTGGTCTGAGTGACCTCCTGCTATCGATTTCTGGGCCCTTACCCATCAGCGGGCAGGCTTACACCCAGGGTGGCTGAAGAACAGACCACGTTTTGACCAGAATCAAAGAGAGTCCTTATATCCAAAATGTTCGGAAAGGATGGGTAAGATGTAGTGGCTCGCGCCAACTAGTTCACCCAGTGTTGCTCCAAAAATGTTTGGCTGCTAACACAAAACATACTCGAAAGTATGTCGATGTCGATGTCGAATTTCTCGACATCGACGGTACAAATGCACCATTGTACAACAATAGTAGAAAAATGGAATGGGTAAGGGCCCAGAAATCGATAGCAGGAGGTCACCCAGACCAGAATCAAAAATAGTCCTCATTATTTTTTTTTTTTTCATTCACGGCCTTCTCGCTGCACTAGCGAAGAAGTAAATCTTCGCATTTACATTTAATATATATATATATATATATATATATATATATATATATATATATATATATATATATATATATATTCCACACCATATCTCAGATTAGACTCCACTAGGGAAAAATGACATGCCTTGCCACAAAATGTCCCAAATTACGAACCACTCTGACAGCGTTACAAGCTGAAGCCAATTTTTTAGGATATGATCAGTGAATTTAAGGTTTTTGTCAATATGTATACCCCTCGAAGACGACGATTTTTACCACTTGCACGAATGCCATTTGTTGGAAAAACTGCATAGAAGCATATTTTTGGAATTTTTTTACAGACAAAATTAGATGCGCGAGTGCTATTTCCTGAATAATCACACATCACAAATATTTTTGTCTCGGTAATATTACTTTACCTTAATTTGGATTGACACCTGTTTGTCAAATTTTGCCTCGGGTTAAAATAATCGAATAAATCACTGACAGCAGCTGTCAAACA